>VZQC01007915.1:3200325-3211489 GCA_009823505.1 Rhizomys pruinosus
AAAAAAAAAAAAAATGACTCTGTTGAAGCTGTGCAGGGTAATACATTCGGTAATCTCAGTATTCAGGAGCCAGCTTAGGAGGATTCCTGCAAGTTTCAGGCCAGCCCGGTTGGTATAAACCATGAGTTCCAGGCCAGCCAGAAGTGCACAACAAGGCCCTGTCTGGGAAAACAGTATTACTCTGCTGAACCAAATTAGAATAGTAAGGCCTTGAAATTAAAAAGTAATAATTTTGATGTTTTTCTACAGTTTACTTTAGGCTTAACCACCTCACAGATTTCCACAGGAATAAATCCAGCACTATCCTATACTCAGCCTCAAAGAATTCCTGACATAGAAAGTCCAGTTCCGGTTATTAATCTTAAGGATGGGACAAGACTTGCAGGAGATGATGCACCGAAGAGAAAGGATTTGGACAGATGGCTTAAGGAGCACCCAGGTTATGTGGAAGATTTGGGAGCTTTTATTCCAGTAGGTACATTTTAAAATCTTGGTAAACTTTGTTTCTTGATTCATCAAACCTATAATGAATGAACTACAGATTTTCATCCACTTTTGCTAAATATGTGTTCTGCTTAAAATTTAAGAAAAATATCAGAAAGAAATAATTATCACTTTTCTTGAAATATTACAGTTTCCTTCCTTTAATTAATAATTATAAAAATCACTTCAGGCCAGGTATGGTGGCACACACCTGTAAGTAATTCCAGCTCTTAGGAGGCTGAAGCAAGATATTTGAATTCAAAACTATTGTCTTTAAAAAAAAAAAATGCCAGGCGTGATGACACATGCCTTTAATCCTAGCACTTGGGAGGCAGAGGCTGGCAGATCTCTGTGAAGAGTTCAAGGCCAGCCTGGTGTACATAGTGAATTCTACAATAGCTGGAGCTACAGGGAGACCCTGCCTCAAAAAAGGCCAAAAAAAAAAAAAAAACTAACCACGTCTAATATCAAATGCTGTATTTTGTCCAATGAAGATAGCAGTGGTGTAAAACTTCTAAACTTTTTCAAGAAGTTTGTTTGTTTGTTTATTTTTGGTCTTTTTGAAACAGGGTTTTCCTGTAACCCCAGCTGTCCTGGAATGTACTATGTAGACCAGGCTGGCCTTGAACTCCCAAAGATCCACCTGCCTCTGCCTCCTGAGTACTGTCAAGAAGTTTATTTTAAAGTAATAGTAAATATTGAAATATGACTTTGCCTACTATTATAAACTTTACATCCATTATTTCATTTACTACAACAACTATATTAGGGTGGTGTTGTTAAAACTCTTTTATAAAGGAATTTTAATAGTTGGGCTAGTGGAACAGCACTTGGGAGGCAAAGGCAAGTGGATCTCTTTGAGTTCAAGGCCAGCCTGCTCTACTTCATAAGACACATACCTTCCTGTTGTGGAGGTAGCAGGCCTGTTGTATCAGTGAAGCTGTGTATGATCCCATGGGCTTCCTAAGGGCTCTTACCTGTTTGCCCTAAGATTATGCATTCAAGTCCTTACACATAGAGTAATATCTGCCATCCTGTAAATATTTCTAAATCTATGACTTCAAAAATTAAAACCTTTTTTTTTGTCTTTTCGAGACAGGGTCTCCTTGTAGCCCCAGCTGTCCTGGAACTCAGCCTCTAGACCAGGCTGGCCTTGAACTCACAAAGATCCGCCTGCCTCTGCCTCCCGAGTGCTAGGATTAAAGGCGTGCGCCACCACGCCCGGCTATACCTTCTTTTTTTGTTTGTTGTTTGTTTATTTGTTGTTTTTTTGTTGTTGTTTTTTTGAGACAGAGTCTTTCTGTTTAGTTCTGACTGATCTGGAACTTACTGTTTACACCAGACCTCAAACTCAGAAGAGATCTGTCTGCCTCTACCTTCTTCTGAGTGCTGGGAATAAAGGCATGTGCTACCATACCTGGCCTTCCTGCTTTATGTCACAAGGCCAAGGATTGTTTTTAGTAGTAAACTAAGTCTAGTTGCCATGCAGTACTTGGAAACATTTCAAAACTTGTTGTGCATGAACATAGTGTGTTGGACTCCTGTAGTTTGGAAAAATATGGCATTATTATTATAAGTGTTTATCACTCTTCTCAATTGTTGCTATTTGCCAGTTTGTAATTATAAATTAGTTTAGTGTGACCAGCATGGATTCATTAGCTATTAGGCTTAAGAACTGTGAGGGGGAAAAAATAACAAACTGTGAGGACCTACATACAGGCTGGGCAGGTGTGATGGCCCACTCATAATTACAGTGCCTGGTAGAATGCAACGGGGGGAGCTTACCAAGTCAGCAAGTTCTGGAGTCAGTGAGATACCCTGCCTCATTAAATAAAATGAAGAATAATTGAGGTAGACAACCCATTTCACCCTCTGACCTTCATATACACATCCACACACATGAACCCCCCCACTAACAACATCAAAGAACTGCCATTCAATAATTTAGCTGTTATTTTTATTCATGAAGTATAAGTTCCTCAGATTATGTTTTGAAGTGTTCATTTTGTGATTAAAGAACTCTTTTTTAATATGAGGACAAATGGGGAAGATAAGTTATGTCCTATTTTGCCCAACCTAAATGGGTCTACAACTCCCACCCTTACACTTCTATGTCCTCTATAAAATGGGATCAGTACTTCCATCATGTTAAGACTTAATGGCATTGCAGCAGATCATTGTGCATTTACCTGTAAGTAATTTTGGGTGAAGAATACTAATCCTAATAGTGTTTGATAGTAAAAGAGTATATATATTATATTAAGCCATAAGTACCTTTAGTATATTTATAATTTTTGTATTATCTGTGCTTATTATATTACTGATATCTTATATTTATATTAACAGTATAAACATAGGGACTGGAGAGATGGCTCAGTGACTTAAGAGCACATACAGTTNAGAATTCACTATGTACCCAGGCTGGCTTGAACTCTCACGAATCTCCCAGCCTCTGCCTCCAAGTGCTTAGGATTAAAGGCCATGTGTCATGCCTGGGCAAATTTTTTTTTTTTAAGACACAATAGTTTTGAATTCAAATATCTTGCTTCAGCCTCCTTAGAGCTGGAACTTACTTACAGGTGTTGTGGCCACCATTACCTGGCCTGAAGTGAGATTTTTATAATTATTAATAAAGGAAGAAACGTAATATTTCAAGAAAAGTGATAATTATTTCTTTCTGATATTCCTTTCTCTTACAATCTTTAACAGCAGACCACATACTTTCAGCATACAAGTGCGCATGACATCATAATCCTCGTCAGATCAACTTCTTATAGGTTCTTGATGAACTCAAGAACAAAGCCTTTACCAGATTGATTTTAACCCATGCAATCACCTCCACTTGGAATAACAAGCTCCCATACCATCTTTCCACATAACCTGGGTGCTCCTTAAGCCATCTGTCCAAATCCTTTCTCTTCGGTGCATCATCTCCTGCAAGTCTTGTCCCATCCTTAAGATTAATAACCGGAACTGGACTTTCTATGTCAGGAATTCTTTGAGGCTGAGTATAGGAGTGCTGGATTTAATTCCTGTGAAATCTGTGAGGTGGTTAAGCCTAATCAGAAACCTGATAGAAACATACAATAATTTACTTTTTTTAATTTCAAGGCCAGTACATATTCCTAACATTTGGTCGCTAGTCAATATACTGTTCCCCAGAAGGGCCTTGTTTTGCCGATCTGGCTGGCCTGGGAACTCATGGTTTTATACCAACGGGGGCGGCCTGAAACTTGCAGCAATCCTTCCTAAGCTGCGCTCCTGAATACTGCAGATTACCGAATGTATTACCCTGCACATCTTCAACAAGTACAATTTTTTTATTTTTTTTGAACGACAGTTTCTCCCTGTATTCCAGGCTTGTTCCTGGAACTCCCTCTGTTAGACCAGTCTGGCCTTGAACCTCACAGAGATTCCGTCCTCTGCCCTCTGCCTCACTTGCAGTCCTAGGAATTTAAAAAGGCATGCACCTCCATTGCTTACGCCGGTCCTAAGCTGTTTATTGTCTCTATTATAGACCAGGGTGCGCCTTGAATCTTCACAGCAGTAATGCGGCCTGCCTCGCCTCTCTGACTGCCATGTGGATTTAATTATGCCCGGATGCCGCCACCATCACACGCCGGACGTCTTCACACCATAGACGGGTCCTTAGCCGCGAACCACTCGTGGTTGGCTGGTAGAGTGGAACCTAGGAGTCTACGTCTCGCATAGCCAGCAGTTAGCTGCCATCTCCCAGCCCCACAGTCGGTCATCTCCTTTTTTTTTTTTTTTCTTAATATTTTATTTTATTTTTGTATGGGTATAAATGTACTGTCTGCTCATGTAGGTCTGCTTGTTGCACCTCATGTCCGTGCAATGTTTCACGGGCAGAAGATGAGGGCTTCAGATTCCCCTGAACTTGGAGTCATTCGCCAACTGAATTGGAGGTGTTAACGATGGTTTTCAGCCGCCATGACATGTGGAATTTGCTGGGATCCTAGAATCCCCGGGTCCTTCTTGCCTTAAAGAGGCAGTTCTGGCGTGCTCATTAACCGCTCAGGGAATATCTCTCCAGCCCCGAGTCATTCTTTTTTGAAGAACAGTAGTGTGTAAATTTACCACGGGGCTGGAGTGAGTATGACCTCAGTCAGGACTGCCTCTTCCAAGCAGGACCTGCGGGCTTGGTTTCGCCAGCCCAGCAGCAACATGCAAGATAACAACGCACTTCTTAGTGTATTACATCAGAGTTTCATGGTATCTGAGAAGCCCTCTTTCCTGGCCTCTGTGGGTTTGCACACACATGGTTACACTTAAATACATGTATGCAAACACACACACAGTATCATGATAAAAAGTAAAAGTGGTCAAATAACTGCCAAGTCTTTAAAAACTTAAATTTGTGGATTAAATGGTCAAAATTCTACTAAGATAAACTTAAAAGATATTTCCTTACTAATGTTTTTATTTATCATTAAA
Organism: Rhizomys pruinosus; assembly: GCA_009823505.1. Taxonomy (NCBI): domain Eukaryota; kingdom Metazoa; phylum Chordata; class Mammalia; order Rodentia; family Spalacidae; genus Rhizomys; species Rhizomys pruinosus. The sequence goes on from VZQC01007915.1 coordinate 3,205,264, forward strand.
AATACAGGATCTAAGACTAGAGAGATAGCTCAGGGGTTAAGAGTACTGGTTGTTCTTACAGAGAACACAGGTTTTTGTTTCCCAGCACCCACATAATGTGCTGCTAAGAATTGTCTTTAGCTCCATTTCCAGGGGATTTGGTGTCCTCTTCTGACCTCCCTCCGCGGCATTGGGCATTCATCACATGGATACACTTACCCGTGTACAGCTATAAAACTACAGTCACCACATGAAAAAATATGAGAAAGAATAATATTTTCTTAAAAGGGCACGAGCTGGAGAGATGGGCTCAGTTCGTTAACGAGTGTTTGACTGCTGTTACGAGACATTGCAGTTCGAATTGCCCACCACCCCATCATGACGGCTAGAACAGGCTAAGTAGCACACGTTTTAATCTAGCACTTAGGAGCAGAGGCTAGGGCATGAAGCCAGGCAGATCTCCTGTGTGTTCACAAGGCAACGCTGGGGTCTACTTATGATCCGATCTTGCCTAGAAAAAACAAACAAACAAAAATACAACAAAAAACCCCAGGAGCTGAAAAGATGGCCCTGCACCGTTAAGATGCTTTCTGGGCTGGAGCGCATGCGGTGGCAGCACAACCGGCCCAGATCTAAACCTCAGCACTTCAGGAGGCCAGAGCAAGCGCGAACTCTGGTAGAGCAAAGGCAGCATCTGCGTCTACACTAGTCGCACGTTCAATGATAGATAGACTGGAGCTAAGTTAGATCCTTCTCTCTAATCAAGGCAGGCCTCCCTCTCTCCCTCCAAATCCTTTAAACCCCTTTTACCCCAGCCCAAAGATTGCTTTCTACTCATGTCCAGAGGATCCAAGTCTCAGTTCCTGCTACATCAGGCACATCACAACTTACCTGGACTTCCAGCTCTAGAGTGATTCTGATGCGCCGCTCTTCTGGCCTTGTCGGCAGTACCTACACTACATGTATGCTAACACACATACACATTGCAAGGCACACGTGCAGCACACATTAAATATAAACACAAGAAGTAGCAATATGCGCCCTACTTCTGAACTGATAATTTTCACTGAGAGTCAATATTTTAATTATTTTTAATTCCAATGCTTAGTGTGGCTTATTTCTGTGTTCAACAAACACGGGATGTCACACTTCTTTATACATTCCTCTTTTCCTTCCCCCGCTTTTTCTACTAGCTAGGTACTGGAGATTGCCTAATATCATATCCATTGGCCACATACAGGCTTCTTGACTTGAACGAAGTCAGCCTAAATCAATATTCCACAACAAATATTAAAAACTGACGTCATCTAGAAAATAACACGTTGAGAACATAACTTTTCTAAATATATATAGGAGTAGTTTTTATATATCCAAATTCATGGAGTTCTTGGATTTAAAACTTCCATTTTGTCATTTTAATGTTTGGAAATCTGCAAAACTAGCTTATTGATTCAACAGCCAAACTGACACAGGCTCGTCACTTATAGTGGCTCCCTTGCGCTACGCTTCTCACCTCCTAAGCCTTTGGCTCACCAAAACTCTGGCACGGTACCCTACAATTACCTGGTCTTGTGTTTAATTTTTTACTGCCACTTATCAATCATGCAAGTCCTATTACCACCCAAAATATGAACTTTGTTCCTCTTTTCCCATTGCCCATTTTGCAAAACATATGAGAAAAAGCTCAAATCTTAAAATACTATTTTTAACTTTAGGGGGCACAGGGAGAGATAGATCCAGATTTTACATTTAAAGTAAAATCAAGGATTATATATAAATATACATTATATAGCAGCTTAATTATCTTAGAGACTTCTACCATGGTTTTTTGCAAGACGCCTTTTAAAACTTAGTGTACCCTATAATTGCAATCTAGTTATAGATCATACTTTTTAATGATATCATTTTATTTCTTGAGACAGGGCCCCTGGTAGCTCTAGCTGAGTTCTGGGTTTGCCTGATCTCTCTCTTTTAATTATTATTTAATAATTAATTAATTTGATTTATCTTGAATAACTTGTCTGGTTGCATGGCTGTGCACCAGTGTCAGTGCAATGCTGCAGAGGTGCTCGAAATTAGTCGGTGTCGGATTCTCCCTGCGAACTTAGATTTCCTTGGATTTGGAGTTACAGACAGCTGTTCACTTGCCATGCAGGTGCTGGGACTTTGAACGGGTCCTTTGCCAACTGAGTGGTCGTTATTTTCTCTCCTGATCATAGCCATCCTTCCAGCCCAGCCCTTTTGATTCGCCCTTTACAGAGTTCCACCTGCCCCTATGCAAATATCAGGTACTGGGATTCTTTAAAGGGCTCTCCATGCCACATGCTCTTGGACCTGCATATAAATCTCAATCTACCATTCAGACAGACAGAAGTTCCCTGTAGCATCGCTCAGAAGCTTTTTGTGCAGTGTGCATGTGTGGTTTGTCTTCTACAGGTACCCATGGAATGCAGACAAGCAAAGGTGTTAGGTTACCTAAGAGCTAGAGCTACAGGGCAGTGTGTGGCTACTGCCGTAGGTCCTCTGTAAGAACTGTATGTGCTCTCCAAGGAAGAACCTTCAACACTTCCTTAAGGGAAAACATGAACATCTTTTAGCATAAAACCAAAAACAAAACACAAAAACACAATAATAAAACAAAGACTTCCATTCATGTGATATGTCTATATATGTCTGTAGTCACTAGTTTACTCTCAGTTCACTACTACTACTGATAATTTATCTAGATAGCTATCATAGAGTTAGTCCATCCATAATATTCATATACTCAACTGAACTTATATATTGAAGCAAAACAAGTTATAGAAGACGAAGAAAACAACATAAAGAATCTGGAAAAAATAACTTCTGCGAAGTACTCAGGGAAAAGATGGCCACATAGTTAGGCGGAAAATGCCCATTGAACTTCAGGTTGGGGCTCGGGTCAGCATGGAAAGGGATTGACCTTCTCAAATTCCGATTGAGAAAGAATATGTCATGGGGGCTGGAGAGAATGACCTGCGGTTAGCGGAGCACCGACCGCTCTTGCACGGGACCCGTGATCAGTCCTCTCGAATCCCCAGCACCTCACATTGGCGGCGCCTGAAGAGCCTCTGAAACTCCACATTTCCAGGAGAACTCCGGTTCAGGGGGAATCCGAGACCCTTCTTCTGACCTCCGCCGGCATGTTCTGCACACAGCGGGTCGCACAGACCTGCCATGCAACAGTCACATTTATAACACATTATAGAAATATCAGGTAATAAAAAAAAAAAAAAAAACTAAAAAAAAGAGCAAGATGCAATATATGGAAAAAGTTTATAAACAATAAAAAAGAAACCAAAATCGTGCTAATCATTACTAAAATTGAGAACTGTTCTTGTAACCCCATCTGTCCTGGAAATCACTGTTTAGTCCAGGCTGGCCTTGAACTCACAGAGATCCACCTGCCTCTGTCTCCCGAGTGCTGGGATTAAAGGCCTGTGTCATCACATGTAGCTTTAAGCTCTAGTCTTTTATTAGCAGAATATTAATTTCTCCTTATATATGGAGGCAAAACACTCATACGCATAAAATAAAAATAAAAATGTTTAAAATAGTTTGGATATTTAAAAAAATTTTTTTTTAGTTTTTTTGTCTTTTTGAGACAGGGTCCCCCTATATCCCCAGCCATCCTTGAACTTGCTATGCAGACCTGACTCACCTTGAACCCACAGAGATCCACTTCCCTCTGCCTCCTGAGTGCTAGCATTAAAGGCATGCACCACCACACCTGGCTTATTTATTTTTTATTTTATGTATTTATTTTTTTGAGACAGGGCTTCCCTGTAGCCCTAGCTGGCATGGAACTCACCATGTTGACCAAGCTGGCCTTGAACTCAGAAAGATCCACCTGCCTATGCCTCCCAAGTGCTGGGAATAAAGGCGTGTGCCACCATACTTGGCTCAGTTTAAATTTTTTAAAGATTTTGTTTTATTTTTGTTTCTTTGTGTACGGGTATTTTACCTACACGTATGTCTGTACACAATGTGCGTGCCTAGTCCTGTCAGTGGCCAGAAAAATGCATCAGATCCTCTGGAACTAGAGCTATGTGAATGTTGAGAACTGAACTTGGGTCCTGTATAAGAGCAGCAGGCGTGCTTAACCCTGAGTCATCTCTCCAGTCCCCTAAAGTTTAAAGTTTTGTTTTTGTTTTTTGTTTTGTTTTTTGTTTTTTTAACTAAAAGAATAAAGATTTTTGCTAAGTATTGTAAGTTGCATTCAATAGCCTCCAGATATACCACACCACAATCCATCGACAGTCAATCAGACCCAACAGCAGTTCACTCTTCACAGTCTATGAGTTAGGACAGAACTCCCTTCAACTTACAGTAAGATCCTACTTAGCTCTTGTGGGCAGGGACTGGGGAGTTACACCTCATTTCTGATCACTAATGTGATGAAGAGCATCGGCTCGGGCAGGCCTGTCGTCACTGCCCTGCCTGGCCCAGCTGAGGCCTCGCAGCGAGACGGCGCAGGTCCTGTTTAAAGTTTTTTTAACTGACCAGAGAATTAAGTACTTTAATATCATATAGGACTAAGCTTCCTAGATCAGCTCACTTGTGATATTTTCTTTAGTATTACACATGCAAAATGGTTAAAGATGTTTCTTTGTGTATTTTAGAGAGTACAGCTTCATGAGGGAAGGCCCAAACAAAAAAGGCATCGTTGCAGAAACCCAAATAAGCTAGATATTAACAGTCTCACAGGAGAAGAACGTGTGCAGCTTATCAACAGAAGAAATGCCAGAAAGGTATTGATAGCTTTCTTATTATTTTATACTGATTGAGTAATTATGTATTTTATTCTAACAAGCCAGAGAATGAGTTAATCTTAGCACATTTGTGGGAAAAGCCATGCATGATAATTTTATGTGGTCTAATATAAAACCCACATTATTGGTGAAGATTAATTGAAATAAGTCACTGCATGCTTGCCTAAGCAGTACTTTTGCTTGTGACTGTGCACTGTTCAAGGACCCTACATCTTGAGCAGTTTTTTTTCAGGGGTAGTTTCCCATCAGGGACATTTGTTTGCCTTGACTCATTGTTGGTAGCCAAACTCAGCATCATGGGGAAGTGGTGAGTGTGAGGGGGCTCCCTTCAAACTCAAGGAAGAGGCCATACTCTTACCCATCTTCAGAAGTGCATACTCAAAATGTCTACAGCCCAAAATGCAGAAACTTCACTGAAAGAAGATATCATTTACATCATTGCTATCACAGATTGACCATATTTTTGTTTTGTCTTTTTAAGACAGGGTCTCCCTTTAGCCCCAGCTGGCCTGGAACTTACTATGTAGACCAGGCTGGCCTTGAACTCACAGAGATAAAAATTTACATTTTTATCACTATAGTTTCCATCAGATAGCCTTAAGTTATCTTGTTTTCTCATATTGGCATATCATATAATTTTCTGATAGATGGAAGTAAAATGTTTTAAACAGAGTCTACCTTATAGGTGAATGGATTTCCTATGCTTACTAATTCATGAATGATTAAGAGTTAAGGTTCTTTTTTCCCTGTTTATATACATTTTTATTAGTTTTTGCTATAGCCTACAAAATAATCATTTCTAGTGACATTTTCTTACATGCCTTTCATTGTACTTTGCTCATGCACTTCTACATTACCTCTCTTGTTCATCATCCCTCTACCTCCATTGGTCTGCTTCCTATCTCTAATTAGCCTCAGCCTTCTGCTACATGAGAGAGGATACATGCAGGAAGATCTCTGTGAGTTCAAGTCCAGCCTGATCTAGATAGCAGGTTGTGAGCCTATGCTTCATAGTGAGATCCTGTCTCAAAGAATCCTGACCTTGAACTCACAGAGATCTACCTGCCTCTGCCTCCACAGTTCCTTTAATCCCAGCACTCTGGAGGCAGAGGCAGGCAGATCTCTGTGAGTTCAAGGTCAGCCTGGTCTACAGAGTGAGTTCCAGGCCAGCTGGGGCTACAGGGAGACCCTGTCTCAAAAAGTAACAAAAAGAAAAAGAAAGATGTTTGGGGAACTAAAATTATACATTTAATGTCCTTCATCCAGTATTGGCAAAATAATAATACATATTATAAGACCGTCGAGGTTGGGCATGGTGGCTCATGCCTTTAATCCTAGCACTTGGGAGGCAGAGGCAGGCGGATCTTTGTGAGTTCAAGGTCAGCCTGGTCTACAGAGTGAGTTCCAGGCCAGCTGGGACTACAGGGAGACCCTGTCTCAAAAAGACCAAAAAA
>VZQC01007915.1:3212470-3291044 GCA_009823505.1 Rhizomys pruinosus
TTTTTTTTTTTTTCAGGGCTAGAGAGATGGCTCAGTGGTTAAGAGCAATGGTTGCTCTTGAAGAGGGCCTGAGTGTAGTTCCCAACACCCACATAGCAGCTAACAACATCCATAACTCGAGTTCCAGGGGATCTAACACCCTCTTCTGACTCAGCAAGCACTGTACAACACGGGTACACTTACATACATACTGGCAATACACTCATACATGCAAAAATAAATATTTTTAAAAACAAAAAAATAAAAATAAAAACATATTTTTCCTGGCTTGATGGCCCACACCTTTAATCCCAGCCCTCAGGAGGCAGAGGCAGGATCTCTGTGAGACAGAGGCCAGCATGGTCTTCATAGCAGGATCTAGGCCAACCAGGGCTACAGGGAGACCTTGTCTCAAAATAAGAAATAATTCCATACTTAATAGTTTGTTAACTGTCTCTTTTTTGGCTTGCAGGTTGGAGGTGCATTTGCTCCCCCTTTGAAGGATTTATGTAGATTCCTAAAAGAAAATTCAGAATACGGAGTAGCTCCTGAATGGGGAGATGTTGTTAGGCAATCTGTGAGTATCTCATACTAACTCATATCATTTTAGAAATTAAATGTCACTTATTATATCTTAGATTAAATTTTTAGTTCAGGATAAGAATTTATTGAACATGTGATAACTTTTCAGTTCACAATTTTTATTATTCAAAATGTATAATTGAAGATATAATGCAGAGCTCAGGTATATGTACTGGTTTTTATTTTAGTTGTAAGCCTTAGCCTTTAACAGCTACACTGAACTCTCCAGCCCAACTTGTTTTTATTTTAAACATTATTTGAACAGAGAATAATCAAATAGGTATGGAAAGAGATTTGTATAAGAATATTCATCATGGGCCAGGCATGGTGGCACACGCCTTTAATCCCAGCATTCAGGAGGCAAACACAGGTGGATCTATGTGAGTTCAAGGCCAGCCTGATCTACATAGCAAGTTCCAGGCCAGCTGGGCATATGGGGAGACTCTTTCAAAAAAACAACAACAAAAAAGAGATTATTCACTATGATCAATTCCCCCTTATCCAGTAGTAATCAGCTGCCAATAGTTCCTTGGTTAAGGTTGAGGCTTCTGCCCCTTCCCCAGTTCTATACTGGGTTTCTTTCTGATTGAATTTGCATGGGTTTCATTGTAAGACACTTTCCTTATGGTCAGGCACCACCCATGGCTCTTACAATCTTTCTGCCTCATCTTCCACAATGGTTCCTGAGCCCTGGGTAGGGGATGAGGTTTAATCTGGGAGTCCTTTCCAGGGACGTGTACTCTGCATACTCTGTTCTCTACACTTAGCCAAGTTGTGGCCTTCTGTTTTCATCACCCCCTCTTAGGCTGAATAAGCATCAGAGGATGAACTCACACCAAAGGACATCTGGGTACACAAACTTGACTCAATAGGCCTTAACATATATGACAGAATGCATGAAATCATATGTACAAGCTATGAGGGGTATAGATGGGAGTATCTGAATATTACTAAGATGTATTATATGAAAGCCACAAAACCTCAATAAAAAATATACAGGCGGATCTTTGTGAGTTCAAGGCCAGCCTGGTCTACAGAGCGAGTTCCAGGACAGCTGGGGCTACAAGGAGACCCTGTCTCGAAAAGACCAAAAAAAAAAAAAAAGGAATATATATATAATATATAATAATATATATATATATATATACTTTGAGGGGCTGGAGAGATGGCCCTAGCGGTTAAGAGAGCACCAACTGCTCTTGCAGAGGACCCGGGGTTTCGATTCCCAGCACCCACAGCGGCCCAGAACCATCTTTAACTCCAGTTCCAGAGGAATCTGACGCCCTCTTCTGACCTCCACAGCATTGCACAACACGGCTGCCACAAACCTACACGCAGACAGTACACTCATATATATAAAAAATAAATAAATAAATTTTGAAAAAAAAAAATATATATACATTGAAAATAAAAAGAGGGGCTGGAGATATGGCCTAGCGGTTAAGAGCGCCGACCGCTCTTACAGAGGACCCGGGTTCGATCCCCAGCACCCACATGGCGGCTGAGAACCGTCTGAGGCTCCAATTCCAGGAGAACTCCAGTTCCAGGGGAATCCGAGACCCTCTTCTGACCTCCGCGGCATTGCGCGACACGGGTGCACAGACTTGCATGCAGACAGTACATTCATGCACATACAGAAATAAATAAAATTAAAAAAAATAAAATAAAAAATAAAAAGAATATTCATCATGGACAGGGTCTCTGTATTTACAGCTGAGTGTTGAGATTATAGGTGTGTACCACTGTGCCTGGCTTCAGCATAGTGTAGTAGGAAGAAAGGGGTGGGGGTAATAGATGGATGGGCCATCTATAGATGAGAATTCCATGCAACTTTTTTTTAATTTATTATTTTTTTATGTGTTATGAGTGTACTGTCTGCATGTAGGTTGGTGCACCTGTGTTGTGCAATGCCACAGAGGTCAGAAGACAGTATCGGATTCCCCTAGAACTGGAGTTAAAGACAGTTCTCAGCCATCATGTGGGTGCTGGGAATCGAACCTGGGCCCTGCAAGAGCAGTCTGTACTCTTAACTGCTGAGCCATATCTCCAACCCTTTCATGCAACTTCTTAAAACATTATGTCTTAGAAGAACATATACTGTCAAGAGAGAACACACCTCCAACCCTTTCATGCAACTTCTTAAAACATTATGTCTTAGAAGAACATATACTGTCAAGAGAGAACACACTGCCAAAGTACTTAATAATTAAGTTCTTGGAATATAGTAAAGCCTAATTGTGTAGTATTTTTTTTTCTTTTTTGAGATAGGGTCTTCCTATAGTCCCAGCTGGCCTGGAACTCATTCTGTATACCCGGCTGGCCTTGAACTCACAGAGATCCGGCTACCTCTTCCTCCAGAGTTCTAGGATTAAAGGCATGCACCACAACTCCCGGCTTAAAGACAGTTCTTAGCCACTATGTGGGTGCTAGGAATTGAACCTGGGTCCTCTGCAAGAGTAGTCAATGCTCTTAACTGCTGAGCCATCTCTCCAGCCCCTGTGTAGTAATTCTTATTTCTACAGGTATCCAAATAGACAAGGTAGGCTATAATAACAATTTCACTGTAGCTCTATATTTTTTATTTTAGAAAGGGGTAGGGAGAATTATAGAATGTTTATAAATGCAAAAGGGAAAAAAAAGTAGACAGTATATCCTGAAATATTAGCAAAGATTAGGTCTGAATGGTAAGAGCAAGGATGATTTTTTTTCCTTTTTATTTATTGTGATTTCTTCAGTGAACCCTAATGTTTTTAAAGAGAAAAAAAGATTAATTAAAAACAACTAGTAGTCCCATTAGATTTTCCTTTAAACTACTGTTCTAGTTTGCTTTCTATTGCTGTGATATAACATTCTGACCAAAAACAACTTGGGGAGGAAAAGGATTGTTATTGCGTTTTAGACTTGTAAGCAGCAGTCCATCATTGAGGGAATCAGCCCTGGGAACTTGTAGGAATTAAAGCAGAGACCATTGAATACTGCCTACTAGCTTCCTCCATCTGGTGTTAGTCTGCTTTATTATACAATCAAGGGCCACCTGCCTAGCACCTCACAACCTCCCAGGAGCACAACCCTTCTACACCACTCAACAATCAAGAAAATGCTCCGACAGACCCACAGACACCCACAGGCTGCTTTAATGGAAAAATTTCCCAGTTGAGTCTCCTTCCTCCCAGGTGTCTCTCATTTGTGTCAAGTTACAAAAACCAACCAGCACAACCACTGCCTGTGGCCACACCAGCAGACAGCAGCCATTAAGCCCATGGGGCTAGTGGGCACTTGAAATTTGGCTGTCTTTATTAAGATGTGCTAAGTATAAAATACCATTTTGAGGTCTTGAAAAAAAAGAATGAAAATAGCTCAGTTTTTATATATTACATAAAACTTAGGTGATATTTTATCAACTTAGACTATATTACTAAAATTAATGTCATATTTTACCTGTAGTAATGTTGGCTACTAGAAAACTTTAACTTACAGATGTGATATGCATTATGTTTCTACTAGACAGTGCCATGATTGTGAATTAAAACTCCGAAGAGTTTTGTACCCCAGAAAATTGCATGACGGGAGCACAGATTCCCATTTGTCCTGGCCTGATCACTCTGTCTGCATCTGCAGATGCTGCTGTTGTTCTGAGCCCAGTAGGAAGCCATGGTTTTCTCTCCCTTTGAGTATATATTTTTGATCTTGGCTCTGTCTCCCTTATTCCCAGAATGGTAGAAGACTCATCTGAAGCATCTCAGTCTAAGCTCAACCTTTCATTACCTCCCTGTCCTTCCTTTATTGCTCTTCCAGATTAAAAGGTGCCACCACTTTCTTCATCTTCTGAGCAAATGGAGATGTACAACAAGAAAAGATTATGAAAGTGCCTTTGAAAGCATTTCTTTGGAACTTAGATTTTTCTGTTCTATGAAGTCATGCTTTACAGTATGAAATCTAGATGATATCACTTCTACATTCTCCTTTCCAATAATGAAATGAGAACTGGAATAGCTGGCTGGAAACACAACTTAGAATAAAATTAGGTTATCTTTTTCAGAATGGGTTACTTTATTTCAATACAGAATAAGTTTACAAATAATTACCCATTTTAATAGGCTGATTGTAATAAGCTGTTATTGATTTTATTTTCATATAGCTGTTAATCATGAATATATATCTTCTCCAGGGGTTTCTTCCAGAAAATATGTATGAACGAATTCTCACTGGACCTGTTGTAAGAGAGGAAGTAAGCAGGCGGGGGAGACGGCCTAAAAGTGGACTTGCTAAGGCTGCAGTGACAGCAGCCACTCCCGCCGGCAGTGTGCCAGGCAGTCCTCTCTTGACCAATGGATTACTTCCAGGTGTGGATCTCGCAACTCTTCAGGCCTTACAACAAAATCTACAAAACTTGCAGTCCCTGCAAGTTACTGCAGGGCTGATGGGCATGCCTGCTGGCCTTTCTTCTGGAGGAGAAGCTAAAAACTTGGCTGCTATGTTCCCCATGCTACTGTCAGGAATGGCTGGATTACCAAATCTGCTAGGCATGGGAGGACTCCTGACAAAGACTGCAGAATCTGGGGCTGAAGAAAAGAAGGGAAATGACTCTAAGGAGCTGGAAGGAAAAAAAGAAAGGACAGAGAGCCAAAGTTCAGAGAATGGAGGGGAAAACTCTGTGTCAGGTTCTCCTTCAACTTCCTCTACTGCTGCATTGAATACAGCCGCAGCTGCCAACCCGTTAGCTCTTAATCCACTGTTGCTATCTAGTATACTTTATCCAGGGATGCTTCTCACTCCAGGCCTTAATCTTCATATTCCAACATCGTCTCAGTCCAATACTTTTGATACACAGAAAAACAAAAACAGTGACTTAGGCTCATCTAAGTCTGTAGAAATAAAGGAAGAAGATTCCAGAGTTAGAGATCAGGAAGAGAAAGGGGGAACTGAACCTAGTCCTCTCAATGAAAACAGCACAGATGAGGGTTCAGAGAAAGCTGATGCTTCTTCTGGATCTGAAAGTACATCGTCATCATCTGAGGATTCAGATTCCAGCAATGAAGACTGATTTCCAGACTCTGCACTTCATTAGGAACTGATTTTAAATTTTTCTTTAATTATTAACTGTAAATATCCCAGTGTTGAGTGCATCAATAACTTACTGACCGAACATTTCAGTTATTTGTTTAGAAGTGCAAACTGCTTTCAGAGATGTTTTGCATGTAATATTTCTTAAGATTCATAAGTTTCTGAACTCGTATGTACTATCAGATACATAAACATATAAAATTACAACAAAAGGCATTATAATTTTGTTGGGGGTTAATTTTATGGAAATTATGCTCAATAAGAGTTGTATATTTAATATATTTGCAGTGAACACAGAATACTTTATGCATATTACTGATTTAATTTGAATATAGTTTTACAGCCTCCTTGACACCTATAATTTACAGATCAAAACTCAGCAATAATTTGGGCAGCTAATGAATGTCATGAAAGCTGTAGAATCTACATCACCATCCATTGCTTTAATTACATGAAAATGCTCTAGTGTTGTGATGCACTGCTGATGTTTCCAATTCAGGTACAAGTATGTTTTAAAGAAAAAATAAGTTTCCCAATCAGCCAGTTTATCTGGCTACCTGTTACCTCAGCTGAGTTAGTTTAGGAAGTTTACATTCGTTTCTAATTCTGTACTTGTTTTCAGGGGTTTTTTAAACACATCCTATAAATCATGTTAATCTGGCAAGGAACATGACGTGCATTTTGCTGAGCTTAACTCAGAAATCAGTAAAATGAAGTCATAAAATAATCCTGTGTCATTTGACTTTGGCACCCTGTACACATAGATAGAACTTTTTGAAGTTTGGCCTCCTATTAAAAATAATTATGTCTTCTCAGATGAGTAATGTCTTGTTTCCACGGTTCAGAAAGGGCAAACTCATGAAACGCCACTGAAAAGAACTTTCAACACAGCATCCTTCATGTACAAGAAAAACTGTTTGTTTGCTTTATTTGTATAGATTTCTGTTTGTGTTTTATGTCTTGGAAATATTCCAAAATAACAGGTAATCGTAAAGTAATATGCAGAAAGTCTGAATTCATTGAGTTCCTAGGTGTAAGCAGACGATGTGTTACCCAGAATCAATGTTGGGTTATCAGTATAGAATAAATACTGAGCTGCCCACTTTGAAAATGCACTTTGACTAATCTCAAAAGGATGTACAAGTTATATCTATGAAGTTCAAGGCTTCTGTTCAATTTCTTACAACCCTTTATCGTGTAAAATTTGTCTGGTATTTGATTCATGATATAATTTCTCTTGCTAAAGCTGCTATCATTTTGACAAGGTAGAGGTCCGAAGTTTACCTTTATATACATTGAAAGCAATTAGACCTGAATTAGACATAAAATACTTACATTCTAAGGAGAGATAGATGTTAGCCTTTTTCTGGTGCCCAAATAAATCATGATAAAGTCTGCAAGGGGATACATTTGGGGAGGAGTACCCCAATTCTTTTCCTTAGTATGTTTTAATATAGATGTTGTTTGTCATGGACTAAATGATTGTACTGGGTTTTCCAAGACCTTTACCAGTAAATTATGTTTCTGTATGTAAAACTAACCCCTTATTAGACAATGTTATATGTATTTACCAAATTATATAAGTTCCATTGGGATTGTATTATTAATTTTTGTATTTTCTCAAAATAGTACTTTGAATTGATAGTTCTTTATGCAATGTTTTAGCAATAGTCGCTGTGATACCCATCCAGGAGCAGTGGGTAGGACTCCTTCATCATAAAAATGTTGTACGACATATGTAGTAAGTTCCCTTTGCAGTACTGCACTTTTGTTTAACTAGAATACACTTATGAGATAGCCAAAGTTTTTCAAATACAGTTTGAAACTTAGTTTGCTGGTGGAGTATGTCAGCAACATCCGTATTTCCCTTTCTTCCTCTAGTTCTACCTATATGATCTTTATTCCTTTCTTTCCCCAATTTAAGAAAAAGAAAAAAAAAAAACCTTAGATCTTGTCGTTAAAATCTAATTTATAGCAAAATCTATGAGATAAAGTATTTTCCTAATTATGGTCAAATAAATTTGGTTAACATCTTAGTGATTCTCTTTCTATAAAGTAAGGCAATTACAGTTTTCAAAGCATTAAAGCTAATGTTAACTTTAAATATTCTCTTGGGTTTCAAGACATTTCTTTGTAGTATTGATTGGGGGGAAGGTTATCCAGGCATCAGCTAAGAAAAAACATACTAATATGAATATGTAGTTAAGGGTTATAGGGAAAAAGAACAATAGAATTCCATAATACTAAAGTTGCAGTGGAAAGGACATTCTGGTGTGTGTGGGTAGTTACTGAGAACCGTAGCTGCTGTTGCCTTGTATCTATAGCCCTTGTTTCAGGTTTCATGATTCCAGTCTTAGTCCAATTTTTTTTTTTGGACATTTGCAATATTTACCAGTTGTGTTTTGTGTAGTCTGAATTTGCTTTCTGTAGTTGAGCAAACGTCTTAAAAAGTCATTTGTAATTTATTAAATTACTTTCTATGATGTTCTATAGAGCAAATGGAAGTTTAATTATTTTTTATTAAACATATTCTTTGACTACCCACGATGTCAGTCTCTGTACATGACAATACTTCTTTAATTTTATATAATTTATCTCACTCTTGTTATAAATACAGTGTACTTTAGAAGCAGTGGTTTTTATGATGGTGGTGGTTGTGGGTTTTTTGTTTTTGTTTTGCAAGGCCTGTGTCGCCCAGGCTGGCCTCAAGGCCAAGAGTATGTAGATTTTTTTTTCACTTTTTTTTTTTTTTAAACTTTTTGAGACAGGGTCTCCTTGTAGCTCCAGCTGGACTGGAACTCACTATGAAAACCAGGCTGGCCTTGAACTCACAGACATCTAACAGAATAATCTCTACTCCACACCAAACATAATTAGATTTTACTCTTTTCTTTTTTTGAGACAGGGTCTCCTCTGTAGCCCCAGCTGGCCTAGAACTCACCAGACCTTGAACTCACTAATCTGCCTACGTCTGCCTCCCAAGTGCTGGGATTAAAGGTGGGCACCAGCATGGCCAGCAAAAATATATTTCTTTTAAAAATATTTTTTACTGAGTTTTTGTACATTTCATACAACAGTTCTTAATCAAAATTGTCCCCTCCCAATGAACCTTGTGCACACCACAATACGTGTTAGGTCCTATCCAGTCAAGCATTTGCACCCAGATTTTCTGTGGTACAAATTCACCTACCAGAGTCTAGTCAGCATATCTAGAGATCTTTCATTTTCTAACCACTGTACCTTCAAAACTTCTAGAAAGACTCAGATGCATAAATAGCTTCTTAAAGGAGTTCATTTCCAAAATCAATATAATGAGATTCTGGTCATAAGAGTTTTTCCTAACTCATCACCATAATTGGTAGTGTTTTTTTTGGAAACACTTGACAACTTTTCTTCTCAGTATGGAAGTAAGCAGCAAAGCCGTGTCATGCCTTCATTTAACTCAAACACTTTGAACTGTGGTAACCTGTTTTCTTTTTTGTACCACATAGCCCAGAACATACTATCCAGTGCTTGTGATCACCCAGAGAAGGAGTAATCTATTCCAAGGCTACAGACAGAGCTAGTTGTGTGAGTTACTTTTGAGAAAACATATACTGTTTATATATGAAGTGACATTCTGATTTTGTGGAGAAAAAGTGATTTTTGACTACATATAACATACCATTCACCTTATACAATAAGTTTAGAAGTTAGTCTAGCCACATGTGGTGACACACGCCATTAATCCCAGCACTCGGGAGGCAGAGGCAAGGTGGATCTCTGTGAGTTCAAGGCCAGCCTCGTCTACATAGCCAGCCCCAGGCCAGCTGGGACTAAAGGGAGACCCTGTCTGAAAAAAAATTTAGTCTATATAAATGCAACCCTAGTACAGGGGCTGTTTTATTTTAAAATTCCCCAAAACATAATAATATTTAAATCATCTATAAATTCACCCACAGGCAAACACTATTGTTACACATAAACCCAGTCTTTTGTATAAATATGTTTTATACACACTGCACTTTCTTGAAAAGTCATGTAACTGGTTGGGAATGTGGCTCCACTGTTAAAGAGTGTGGACTGCTCTTGCAGAGGACCCAAGTTTGGTTTCTAGCACCCATGTTGAGGGGCACCCAACCATCTGTAAGTCCAGCTCCAGAGGATCCAACACCGGTGCTCTTCTGCCTCCTCAAACAACTACACTGGTAAGTACATACCCCCCCCCACACACACACAGTTTTTAAAAGATATTAGTGTATATGTGCAGTCATGAGTTTATGTGCACTCTGTGCGGGAGCTCATGGAATTCAAAAGGTAACAGATGCCCTGGAACTGTTGTTACAAGTAAAGTGATTGCAGGCCACCTGATGTGGGTGCTGGGACCCAAACCCAGGTCCTCTGCAACAATATGTGCTCTTAACCACTGAGCCACCCCTCTAACCCTACATACACGATTGCCTTTTTTTCTTTAAGTAAACCAAGTAAGTTATCGAGGGCTGGAGAGATGGCCTAGCGGTTAAGAGCACCGACCGCTATTACAGAGGACCCGGGTTCGATCCCCAGCACCCACATGGCGGCCGAGAGCCGTCTGAAACTCCAATTCCAGGAGAACTCCAGTTCCAGGGGAGTCCAACACCCTCTTCTGACCTCCGCGGCTTTGCACATCACAGGTGCACAGACTTGCATGCAGACAATACATTCATACACATACGGAAATAAATTAAAAAAAAATTTAAAAAAAATCGCCCGGTGTGGTGGCACATGCCTTTAATCATAGCACTCAGGAGGCAGAGGCAGGCAGATCTTTGTGAGTTCAAGGCCAGCTTGGTCTACATAGCGAGTTGCAGGACAGCTGGGGCTACAGGGAGACCCTGTCTCAAAAAGACCAAAAAAAAAAAAAAATTTAAAAAAAATGTCACCTAGAAGCTTTAGAATGTGATCATATTTTGGAAATTTGGTCTTGGCATTCCCTATTAAGAACTAGTCATACTGGATTAGGGTGTCATTAGTAGAAGACAAGATACATAAAGAAGGGGAGGAAAAACATGTAACAGGCAGTGATGCAGCGACTGCAAGCTAAGAAACACCCAGGCAGGATTGCAACCACTACCAAAAATTAGGAGAGAAGCAAGGAGCATCTCCTTCATGGGGCTGGAGAGATAGCCTAGCGGTTAAGAGCGCCGACTACTCTGGCAGAGGACCCGGGTTCGATCCCCAGCACCCACATGGTGGATGAGAACCATCTTTAACTCCAGTTCCAGGGGAATCAGATACCCTCTTCTGACCTCTGCGGCATTGCATGACACGGGTGCACCAACCTACATGCAGACAATACATTCATACACATATGAGCTTTTTTTAAAAAAGCTTCTTAAAAAAAAAAAAGCATCTCCCTCATAAGAAACCAACTGCCAGTGCCAGGATGTGCTTTTTACGTCCAGCCTCAACTGTGAATAAATTCCTGCTTAAAACCTTTAGTTTTGGGGGTGGGCTCAGCAGTCAAGAGCACCAACTGCTCTTGCAGAGGACCCAGGTTCGATTTCTAGCACCCACATGGTGGCTAAGAACCATCTTTAACTCCAGTTCCAGGGGAATCCTTCCAACCTCCGTGGCATTGCACAACATGGGGCATATTAATACACATACAAAAAAAAAAAAAAAAAGTGCAGTTGTGGTTACAGATGTGCTTCCTGGGAGAGAGGCAGCTTTAAACAAATAAATAATAAATAAATAAATAAATAAATAAATAAATAAATAATAAACCTTCCGTTTGGGGGCTGGAGAGGTGGGTCAGCAGTTAACAGCACTGGCTGTTCATCTAGAAGACCCAGGTTTGGTTCCTAGCACTGACGTGACAGTTAACCTTCTTTTTTTTTTTTTTTTTTTTTGTCTTTTCGAGACAGGGTCTCCTTGTAGCCCCAGCTGGCCTGGAACTCATTCTGTAGACCAGGCTGGCCTTGAACTCACAAAGATCCTCTGCCTCTGCCGACAGTTAACCTTCTGTAACTCCAGTTCAAGGGGATCCGGTGCCCTCTTCTGGCCTTCATAGGCATTGCATGACAGGTGCATTTACATACATGCAAGCAAAACACTCATTCACATAAAAGTAAATACATTAGCCGGGCGTGGTGGTGCACGCCTTTAATCCTAGCACTCGGGAGGCAGAGGCAGGCGGATCTTTGTGAGTTCAAAGCCAGCCTGGTCTACAGAGTGAGTTCCAGACAGCTGGGGCTACAGGGAGACCCTGTCTCGAAAAAAAACAAAAAAAAAAAAAAAAAAAAAAAAAAATAGTAAGTACAGTTAAATAACACTTTAGTTGTGCCGGGTCGTGTGTGGCGCACGCCTTATAATCCGTAGCACTCGGGAGGCAGAGGCAGGCGGATCTGTTGTGAGTTCAAGGCCAGGCCTGGTCTACGAGTGCGTTCCAGGACAGCCTGAGGTCCAGGGAGGAGACCTTGTCTCAAAAAGACCAAAAAAAAAAAAAAAAAAAACCTTTAGTTTGTGGGATTATATAATTACACATTTTCATGTTACTATACATAATGTTAAATTAGTATTTAATATAATTTAAATTGTATATAATATCTGTGTAGGGCTCTCTTTTTTGTTGCTTTGTTTGGCTTTGATTTTGAGACATGACATAATGGAATTCATTATGTAGATCAAGCTGGCCTCAATCTCATCTAATCCAGAATGCTAAGGTAAAAGGTGTGCAGCACCATGCCTGGGTGAGCAGTGTTCTTAAAGTACTGACTGCCCTATGTCAAGAATCCTGAACTGTGCATTTTTCTACTATTGGCTCATAGAGATGAAACTCCAGTGCCAGTTGAGGTGCCACTCACCTTTAATCCCAGCACTTGGGAAGCAGAGGCAGGTGGATCTCTCTGAGTTCAAGGCCAGCCTGGTCTACATAGTTCCAGAACAGCTGGAGCTAAGGGGAGACCCTGTCTCAAGACAAAAAAAAAAAGAAAAAGAAAAAAGAAACCTGAAAATGACTCCACACAAATTTCCCAGGCCCAAGAGACAAGGCCAGGAAACTCCTCTAAAATTTTGGACACCATTCCCTTTCAGAAATGTGATTTTCCTTTGAAAAACCACTGGGGTTCTGGTCATATTGCCAATTCTTTATTGAAATTTATGTGCCAGTTCTCATCTGGGTGGTCTCTATTCTTGGGGGATAGCTTAGAGAACACCTGGGTCAAACCAATCAAGAGATCAGGTCTCATCCCTGGCACATAGGGAGGTCTAATACCCTAAACAATCCTTTCAAGGTAATCATTGCACTTTTGGTAGAACTCATGATGGGTCTGTTATCCAAACCTTTAGATATGTGGCATCCTTTTATTATAAAATCCCTCTAACCCACAGAGTGGGAGGAAACCATCACCGCAGATACATCTGACAAAGCATTGATTTCCAGAATATATAAACTACTCAAAAAACAAAGAAGAAAGAAAACAAATGACCCACTCAAAAGATGGAGTAAAGAGCTGAACAGAGAAGAGACTTCACAAGTGAGGAATTAGAGATGGCTGAGAAACATCTTAAAAAGTGTTCCATGTCAAGCCAGGCGTAGTGGTGCACGCCTTTAATCCTAGCACTTAGGAGGCAGAGGCAGGTGGATCTTTGTGAGTTCAAGGCCAGCCTGGTCTACAGAGCGAGTTCCAGGACAGCTGGGGCTACAGGGAGACCCTGTCTCGAAAAACCAAAAAAAAAAAAGGTTCAACGTCGCTAGTAATTAAGAAAATGCAAATCAAAACCACTTTAAGATATCATCTCACTCCGGGGCTGGAGAGATGGCCTAGCGGTTAAGAGCGCTGACTGCTCTTGCAGAGGACCCGGGTTCGATCCCCAGCACCCACATGGCGGCTGAGAACCGTCTGAAACTCCAATTCCAGGAGAACTCCA
Organism: Rhizomys pruinosus; assembly: GCA_009823505.1. Classification (NCBI taxonomy): domain Eukaryota; kingdom Metazoa; phylum Chordata; class Mammalia; order Rodentia; family Spalacidae; genus Rhizomys; species Rhizomys pruinosus. The sequence goes on from VZQC01007915.1 coordinate 3,225,986, forward strand.
GTTCCAGGGGAATCTGACACCTTCTTCTGACCTCCACGGCATTTCACGACATGGGTGCACAGACCTGCATGCACAAAGTACATTCGTACACATAGAGAAAAATAAAAAAAATTCAAGAAAACAAATGATGCTAAGTGCTGGAGAGGTTGTGGGGAAAGGGGAACACTCATCCACTGCTGGTGGGAATGTAAACTCATACAGCCACTGTGGAAAGCAGTGTGGAGAACCCTTGGAAGGGTTTCACTCAAAATGAGCTTGCCACCTGACCCAGTCATACCACTCCTAGGTATATACCCACAAGACTCATCTTACCACAGAGATACATGCACGGCCATGTTTATTGCAATTCTCTTCACAATAGCAAAGAGCTGGAACCAACCCAAATGCCCCTCAACTTACGAGTGGATAGAGAGAATGGGGTATATCTACACAATGGAGTTCTATGCAGTGGTAAAAAGATGACATCATGAACTTTGCAGGTAAATAGATGGAACTAGAAGATATCATACTAAGTGAAGTAACACAGTCCCAGAAAAACAGACGATGAATGGTATCCCTCATCTGTGGATGCTAGCACCAAGTACCTAGTTGTAAAGCAAATTGAGCAATGTTAATGTGATCTGAAAACAACTGTGCTCTTATATTGTGCATCCCTTAAAAAGGGGCTGGAGGGATGGCCTAGCGGTTAAGAGCGACGACCGCTCTTGCAGAGGACCCGGGTTCGATCCCCAGCACCCACATGGCGGCTGAGAACCGTCTGTGACTCCGGTTCCAGGAGAACTCCAGTTCCAGGGGAATCCGAGACCGTCTTCTGACCTCCGCGGCATCGCACGACACGGGTGCGCAGACCTGCATGCAGACAATACATTCATACACATAAAAATAAATAAATAAATAAAAATTAAAAAAAAATTAAAAAAAAATAATAATAATAATTTTTTTAAATCCCTCAAAAGTGTTTAATTTCAAGTTGGCCTATAAGTAAACAAGGGTACATGTAAGCTTAGTCCAATTTCATTTTAATTCATAAAATATAAGCATATCTAAAAAACGTCATCATTTTAAATTGATGGAGGGAATTGCTTAACTTGCGATCTATGAACAACAGTGTTACCAGATAATTCAAGTTAGATGTTTAGAAGTTTAACCAGTAACAATTTAAGCTTTAATACCATTCTCCAACTAGATCACAAAAGTGATCAGGTGTAGCCTATGTCCAAGATTTTATGGGGTTTGTTTTTTTTTTTTTTTTTTGGTCTTTTTTTGAGACAGGGTTTCCCTGTAGTCCCAGCTGTCCTGGAACTCACTAGGTAGACCAGGCTGGCCTTGAACTCAGGGTCTCAAAAAGACAAAAAAGAAAGTTATGGAAACAAATTTCTGATTAAAAATGCATTTTATATGATAAATAAGTTTTATCCTAAGGTAAAAATAGAGTTCAGAACAAAAACAGAAGATTAAAGTATATCAATATTAACTTAATAATGGTATGGGTTAAAAGAAAAGTTGATTAAACTGTAGTGGAGTAATTTCACCAGAGAAAACCACTCAGACAAAAAAATGAAGCCAATGGAAAGTCTTTAGTGAGCTGACTACAAACCAGACATTTAGTCCAGGGTGTTGTCACAAAGAGCTACAGTTGGCAGGTGTCTTATGTAAGAAAAATCATATCCGGGGGTGAAAAGTTCCCAAGCCCCTCTAACAATTTTTGTTCTCTAAAAGCAAGCAAAGCATAAAGTACAGAAGCCATCCAGAATGAATTAGTTTCTAAAAAAAAAAAAAAAAAAAACAGATACAAACAGCTGGGCGTGGTGGCGCATGCCTTTAATCCTGGCACTTGGGAGGAAGAGGCAGGCGGATCTTTGTGAGTTCAAGGCCAGCCTGGTCTATAGAGTAAGTTCCAGGACAGCTGGGGCTACAGGGAGACCCTGTATCAAAAAGACCAAAAAAAAACACAGATACACACTGACATATTTGGTCTCAAATTCCTTCCCAAGTTCACCGCCATGTGGGTGCTGGGGATCGAACCTGGGTCTTCTGCAAGAGCAGTCAATGCTCTTAACTGCTAGGCCGTCTCTCCAGCCCAAGATTTATTTTTAAAAGTGTTTTTGTTGAGCTTTAAATATTACACAACAGATTTCAAACCACTGTTGGTTCTTCAAGATCATGTTTAAGACCATCTGGATGGTCAACAGCCATTCTTAGCTGTTGCTGAGGAGAATGATGTGGCCAAGACAACAGCCAGTGTTTGTGTCCTTGTCCCCAGTTCAGCTGGATCCCAGGAGCACCAGGAAACAATGACAGGGTCCTATGACTCTGGTAAATCACCTGCCTTCTTGACAAGGGAGCCCATGGAGACCCCAAAGGTTGAACTCAAACCAGAGTGCATTCTGCAAATAGGAGGTTCATCACAGAAGAAAATATCCTCAGTGCTTCCAAGCAAAACCATGTGGTCAGTAAGACCCCCAACCCTTCCCAGCAGATGACATGACCAGGTCCATAGCACTCCTAACTCAAAGCCTTTGCACTGGTTTCAGATAACAAAATTACCAAGCACCAGACAAGCTTATGTAAACCCTGCCAAACCTTAAATCTAGCTACTTTACTGCCAGATCCAAATTCTGATTCACAGATGGAAGGCATTTTATGGTGGCAGGGCACAGAATTTAGGGGTATACTGTCATGAGCCTTAGAGAGATCATAGAGTCTGGGTCATTTCTATGTAATTCTGCATTAACCCCAAAAGCTGAAGTAATTCTCAGTAGGGTTTCCTAGCTTCAGACAGGAAAGAGAATATTTACACAGATAATGGACTGTGCTTTCCATGTGACACATGCCCATACAGCCATCTGGGTAGAAAGAAGTCCTTTTACTGTCCATAATACCCAGACTACACTTGCCTCTGAGATTTTGTCCCTTCTAGAAGCATTCTGGCTTCCAATCACACCATAAGAAGCACTCTGTTATTTTCTGGGTAACAACTCAGCTAATCAATAGGCCAAAAAGGCATCTCAGCATCCACTTGAGGCTGCTGTGGTTCCCAATCACACTATCCCTTATCCCCAACACATCCCTCAGGAGACTCAACAGGCTTTATATGAGGCCTTCACAGACACCCCAGAGAGATGGTTGTGATGCCTAGAAAACAAGCTGATGTTCCCTGGATCCCCCAGTAGCAGACCCTGAACAATTTTCATTAGGTCACACATATGGGGACCAAAGCCTTCCAGATTCTAACAGAGACTCTTCACAAACAGGGAATTCTTCAGAACTGGCAGTCTGTTTCCAGAGCTGCTCTCACCTGTTCTCAGACCAATCCATATGGAGTTCTCCTTCCCAGCCTTGGAGAACTATGCCTAGGGAAGACTGACAAATAGATTGCAGTTATGAGCCCCTCTGTAAGGGGCTCAAATGTCTACTAGTTTTAGTGAATACCTTCCCTGGATGGATAGAGAAATTACCCACTAAAACAGAAAGGGAATCATAGGTAAATGTTGTCCCTAAAGAACATATTATTCCAGCCAGGCGTGGTGGCGCATGCCTTTAATCCTAGCACTTGGGAGGCAGAGGCAGATCTTTGTGAGTTCAAGGCCAGCCTGGTCTACAGAGTGAGTTCCAAGACAGCTGGGGCTACAGGGAGACAGTGTCTCAAAAAGACCAAAAAAAGAACATATTATTCCTTGCTTTGGGCTCCCCCAGTCCCTATAGCCTGATAATAGTTCAGCTTTCATTTCCAGTATCAGGGAGTAAGTGAAGCTGTCCAAATTAAGTGTCATCTCCATGCTGCCTGGCACTGTCAATCTTCTAGGAAGAGAGCTCTCCCTAAGCTCATACTGAGACTCAACCGTCTTTGCCTGCTCTTCTCCCAGTTGCACTTTTACAATCCTGTATTACTCACAAATCTATAACTTGGCCCCCTTTGAAGTCCTTTATGGTAGACTTTTCCTAAGTAGACAGACCTCTGATTAGACCCCAGATCTCAAAATGTTTCTTAGTATGTTTTAGCATTGGGATAGACAATTAAAGCTGCCACTGAGTTCCAGGATAACCACAACCCCAAACCTGATTCCACCTTTTTGGAGGATTACCTCCTTACATAACAGAGGAGATAGGATGTATCTTAAATCCCTCCCATAGGATAAAAGGTGACTTGACTTGTACTGAACCTTATCAATTCTCACTCAGGTCTCCAAATGCAGTCAAGTTAAAAGGCCTGGCACCGTGGATTCCTTTGTGCAGACTCTTTGTTTTTTTGTTTTGTTTTATTTTGTTTGGTATTTTTGAGACAGGGTCTCCCTGTAGCCCAGCTGTCCTGAAACACTCTGTAGACCAGGCTGGCCTTGAACTCACAGAGATCTGCCTGCCTCTGCTGGGACTAAAGGTATGCACCACCACACCCTGCTGTTCAGACTTTTTGTTAAGACTCTTCCTCTCCCAGAAGCTCAAACAACCTTTTCCTGTAGGCTTTTTGGTGATCTCTATCTACTCTTTTTTAAGATTCATTTTATTTTATATCTCCTGTGGGAGACAAAGAGTGCCTGAAGTGACAGGCTGAAGAGAAATGGCGCTTGGTCTATAGCCATGGCGTTTGGTCTGTGGCCAAAAGGCGCTGGCTGAAGAACACAGTGCGCATGCTTCAGTAACTTTTAAGATGATATGTTACCTTGTCAACTTCATGAACATAACATCTTACATAAGAAATTGTATCTATAGATGCAAAACTTATCTATTGATTGGTCCACTATGTTATATAATCTGTCTGCTGATTGGCTCATTACTGGTATAAATATTCTTGGTTTCTAAGCTGTTGTTGTTAGTAGCATTAGTTGTTAGTAGCGTTAGTAATTGCTAGCAATTGTTAGTAGCATTAGGAATTATAAAAGTTAAGAAGTGAATGGTACCATTAAAAGAAAGTACAAAGAACAAGTTGACTGAGTGATTAATTCCCAGTCTGCCTCTGATGGTAGCGGCGCATCTCCATGTATGTCTGTAAATGCACCACACGCATACAATTCCTATGGAAGCCAGAAGAGAACATCAGATTCCCTGGAACTGGAGTTACAAGAGCTTGTTAGCTGCCATGTGGGTGCTGCGAACTCAACCTAAGTCCTCTGCAAGAGGAACAAGTACTCTTTGTGTGTGTGTGTGTGTGTGTGTGTGTGTGTGTGTGTGTGTGTGTGTGTTTGAGACAGAGTGTCCCAGCTGTCCTGGAACTCACTCTGTAGACCAGGCTGGCCTTGAACTCACAGAGATCTCCCTGCCTTTGACTCCCAAGTGCTAGGATTATAGGTGTGTGCCACCATGCCCAGTGAGGAGCAAGTACTCTTTTTTTTGGAACAAGTACTCTTAACTTGCCATTGCTCCAACCCCTCTGTTTACTATTCCACTGTGACCAAAGTGAAGCCCACTAGAAGACACCTCTACACTCCCATGAATAGCCAAGTATTCTAGTTTGTTTCTCCATTTCTGTGACAAAACACTCTGACTAAAACCAACTTGGGGAGGAAAGGGTTTACTTAGCTTACATCTCTAGGGTCACAGTTCATCACTGAGGAAGCCAAGATAGGATCACAGGGCAGGAACCTGGAGGCAGGAGCTGAAGCACAGGCCATGGAGAACGCTTCTTACTGGCTTGCTCCCCTGGCCCATGCTCAGCCTGCTTTCTTATATAGTACAGAAGAACCTGCCCAGGGGTGGCACCACCCACAGTGGGATGAGCCCTCCCACATCACTCAAAAAATCAAACAGATACTCCACAGGCCAATGCAATGGAGGCAGTTCCTCAATTGAGGTTCCCACAACCCAGGTGTGCCAATTTGACACTAACGCTGTCCAGCACAGAAAGATTCTCTGAATTTTATGATATAATTTTATAAGCTCTCTCTTATTCCTTAAACATTGCACAGGACCTAACTCAGTCTGGAGGATTCATCTTAGTCTTGTCTCTTCTGAAGATCTCTTAGACTGTTCCTGTTTCAACTTTCGTTCAAAAGCCAAGTGCAGTGGTACTGGTGACATTGCATTGGGGTGGGAGTCTCTTCATTGTCTTTTTTCCTTATACACCTATGTCTTAAGAAACCAACCCCTCACCCAGAAAGTCACCTCCTTTGCTCTTACTGAGTCCCAGGCCTAAGGCAATTCTTTTCATCAAACTGCGTGGCTCTCTTGCCCTACTGCCTTCTGAGTCCTTCCCTATGTTTAGATCTCCTGACTAAAACAGATCCCAGTCAGCTTTTCAGGATGCATTTGGGATGTCTTCCCTCCTACAGCTCCTTTCTTGCTATTTCTTGCTGTCTTCGGGCCCTGCTTTAACTTTCTCTTATGATTCTAGATTACAGGCTATTAAGTTCCAGGTGATTATTTTTTCCAATATCAACCAGTACGGTATCTCTGCTGATCCCTGTCTCCTACCACAAAGGAGCCCTTCACTTTTTGTTTGCCTGTTTGTTTTGGTCTTTTTTGAGACAGGGTCTCCCTGTAGCCCGAGGTAGCCTGTAGCTTACTATTAGACTAGACTGGCCTTGGACTCACAGAGATTGACCTGTCTCTGCCTCCTGATTGCTGGGGTTAAATGTGTGGGCCACCACACCCCGAATTTTTCTTTCTTTTTTTTTTTTGGTATTTTCGAGACAGGGTCTCCCTTTAAGTCCCAGCTGGCCTGGACCTCACTCTGTAGACCAGGCTGGCCGTGAACTCACAGAGAACTCACAGAGATTGCCTCTGCCTCCCGAGTGCTAGGCAATCCAGCCTTCAATCTCCTGTGATAACTTCCCCTCTTCCCTCTCCAAAATGCATCTCAAGCCTTTTCTACTTTATGGTTCTACAACTCTATGGAGAGATCACCAATGCCAACTGGGCCCCTCCATTCTTAGCTCTGAAGATCTTCACTCCTTGTCAGAACCAGTCTAGATTATCTAGTGGGCTTCACTTTGGTCACAGTGGAATAGTAAACAGAGGGGTTGGAGCAATGGCAAGTTAAGAGTACTTGTTCCAAAAAAGAGTACTTGTTCCTCACTGGGCATGGTGGCACACAAGGGAAATTATCTTCAGTTGTAATCAAAAGTGAAATTGTGAAATTTGCAGGAAATGGATAGAATTGAAAACTATTGTATTGTTAGGTAACCCAAGTCTCCAAAGACAAACATGGCATATTCTCGAATATGTGAATCTTAGCTCCTAATTTTCATGTTTATGTGGGAATGAGGGTGTTTAGGGGGAACAGAGGCTTTAAGGAAGGGGGAAGAGTTGAAGAAAACGTGATAAAAGTGACAGTGGGGAATACTGGAGATGGAGATAATGAGAAGAGACAGAGGAGGAGGCTGGAGAGAGGGTCAACCAATACTAAGAATGCACAAAAAAATTCATAACAAACTCTTCTATTATTGTAAGTTAATTAAAAAATTAGCCAGGCATGGAGATGCATGCCTTTAATATCAGCAGAGGTAGGAGGAGGCAGAGGTAGGTGGATGTCTGTGAGACCAAGGTCAGCCTGGTCTACATAGTGAGTTCTGGGCCAGCTGTGGCTACTGGGAGACACTATCTTAAAAAGACATATAAATAAATAAATAAATAAATAAATAAATAAATAAATAAATAAATAAACTAACGGACTATAATTTAAATCTGAACCCCCTGTGACTTATGTATAAGTATCTTTTTGCTCTTGTATGTGTATGCTCTGTGTGTGTGTGTGTATGTGCATGGGTACATTGCTGTACATTGTGCATTGGGGTACATGTGTGTGTACCCACAAGTGCTTGTAGTCCCAAGGACAATCTTTGTGTTATTCATCAGGCACCACTCCTTTATCCCATTTTTTGAGACAGGCTAGCAAGCCCCAGGAATGTGCCTGCATGTCTTCCCATTGTTGATAGGATTACAAGCTGGTCCATCATGCCTGGATTTTTTTCTTTTCTTTTTTTTTTTTTTTTTTTTTAATGTGAGTTCTAAGGATTGAACTCAGGCAAATAGTTTACTGACTGATACTGACTGAACATCTCCCCAGCCCTTGTAGATATCTTTATCTCTACCAGCATTCTCTTCTCAATATACCACTTCTCAAGCCTTTAAAAGTCTTCTCTTCAAGGGCCGGGTGTGGTGGCTAACGCCTTTGTTCCCAGCACTCGGGAGGCAGAGGCAGCTGCATCTCTGGGAGCTCAAGGCCAGCCGAATCTGAATCTATATAGTGAGTTCCAGGCCAGCTGTTTGGATGAGAAAAATATGTATACTAGCACGCCTGTCCCTTAATATTTAAGCTTACATCTCCCAATAGGCACAATCGAGTCTCTTCAATTTTTATCCTTCTTAATCAGTGACCTGGTTAACTGTGGTTCACTTGACTTATCCTGAAATACCTTTCTGTTGTAGATGTCAAGGACCAACACCCTGTCCCCCCAAAACCCCAGCCCGGACCCCCAGGTGGGTCTCAGGCTGTGTTATAGGTTGAGTTGTATTTACTGCTGCCAGTGACTCAATCACATAACATTAAATGGGAGCGATCTCGAAATTAGGAGTGGCGTCGAGATTTGAATTCGGCAGACAATTCCTTGCTATTGTCTTTTGTGGATAAGGAGCTCTAGATACTAAAGCTTCTACTGTTAATGTTTCTTGCTACTTTTCTCTTCAAAAAAGTCTTGTAAATGGTCTCATGGTTGAGAGATACTTAAAACGATGGGCAGGAGCACTCATTTGACCATAAATGAAACACAGCTGATTTTTTTTTTTTTTTCGTTTTTCCTCTTAGGATTTTTGGTCTCACTGAGATTCCTGCCGAGACTACATTTCCCAGCAGGCCATATTAAGCCCTACGGAAGCCTGCCTGAGTTTAAGCGCCCCTGACGGCCGCGCAGTCTCGGTGCCCAACGCTGGCAGGCCGGCGTTTGGGGGTTTTGAATGGCTTCGGGCCGGGGCCCTTAGATCGTCTGAGGAGCAGCCAGCCGACGAGGGTGTGCGATGCCGTCTGGAGGCGACCAGCCGCCGCCGCCGCCGCCACCACCACCTCCGGCTACTGCCGCCTCGGATGAAGAGGAGGAGGACGGCGAGGCCGCGGACGGCGCGCAGCCCGTAGGGTCCCCGGTTCCTCAGATCCAGCAGCGGTTCGAGGAGCTGTGCAGCCGCCTCAACATGGACGAAGCTGCGCGGGCCGAGGCCTGGGACAGCTACCGGAGCATGAGCGAGAGCTACACGCTGGAGGTGCGCTGGGGCCGCGGGCGCTGCATGGACCTAGTCCGCCGGGCCCGGGGCGGCCTGGCCTCTGCCATCGCGGGAGGGCCGGGCGGTGAAGCGCTAGGCGGCTCAGAAGAGCCCCGCGAGCCGGGCCTGCGTGCTGCCGGGTTACCCTGACGGCCCGCCGCCGGGTGCTGGGTCAGGTGCCCGTCCTGCCCAAGCGGAGGGGCTGGGGGCCGCGGGCGATGAGCGCTCAGCAGCGCTGGGGTAGCGGGGCGGCTCCGCCAGAGGTTTTCAGATCCAGAGTACCAGTCGCAATCGCCCCTGCGCTGCTGCGGCTTGCTTCTGTGTGTAAACAAATTAGGACCAATCATCTCCCTGCTCTCCGAGAGGCTTGAGTGCCGGGGTGGGTGTAGACGCACGCCCCCTTTGGTGCTGGGACTCGAGCGCTGTTACCTCTGGGCGCTCTTTGGAAGCCGCGGAGATACAAGCTTGTCCTGTCCCTTTTGGACCCGGCTTGTGAAGGAGAAAAAGGCCATTTTAGCCGGTGCCTGTCAACTCTGCAGGCACTGCCCCTGCATGGGCCAATGGGAAGTGACAAGGAAGTCGGAATTGTTTACCAGCTGTGCGTCGGTGCCCGTCCCTTTTAAACTTGAGGCCCTGGATTTTCTCAAGCAGTTTTATATATAGCTCATGAAAGAGCAGGGTAGAGAGGCTCAGGATGCGAAGGCCTAACCAGATGTTGCTTAACTATGATGTGATGGTTTTGCCTGTGTCTTACAGATTAAAGTCTGTTCATACATAGAATTTTACTTCAATTACAAGTTCCCTCTCCCCATTGTTATAGCTACGGGGTGGGTAATATGGTGGCTTTAGACCTTAAATAAAGATCTGAGTGTCTTTGGACAAGTTACTTAACCACTGGGAAACTCAGATTATGTGTGAGCTGAAGATATTCTGCCTACCTCAGAGAGCTGTGTTGGTGCATATAGTTCTCCCTTATTCGGAGGCAGGCAGGTTGAAGAGCCCGTGCATGGCCCTCTAGATTACTCAGTAGTTCCTGTAGCTAAGCCAAGAGAGGACTTCGGTTTGAAGGGTATAAAGTGCCTTCAAACAAGTTCTTGTTTTACCTTCAAGAGGACGGTATAACAAAACAACAACAACAACAACAACAAAAAGACGGTATAAATTAGGCAGAACAAGCATTTACCACAATACAGTGGAGGGATTTCAACTCACAGAGGTTAAGGCATGTGAACATATATGCAAGTAACAATAGATGCTTAGTAAATAACGATTATTTTAAATTTCTTTCTTTATATTATTTACTGTATATGTGTGGATGCCTGCTGTGCATGCGTGCATGTGGGCATCAGAAGACAATTGCAGGAGTCCTACCAGTGTGTCCTGGGGATCTAAAACCCAGGTTGTCGAGTTAGGTGCAGCACCTTTACCTGTGGAACCATCTTGCCAGCCCCTTTAGTAAATTATTTTTGAAAACACATGAGTAATTACTTGTTTGTTTGAGATTTTGGGTTTTTTTTTTTGTTGTTTATTTTTTGTTTTTGTTGTTGGTTGGTGAGATTTTAATTTCACTTTTTAGCCCAGTTTACCCTAATATATGCACAAATATGTCCATTTATGAAATATTTCTTGCATATCACTTGCCACCATATTCTTGGTGCTGGGAATAATGCAGTGTATAAAACCTAAAGCTCCTTGTCTTATAGTCAGCTATGCTATAAACTAACATGGGCTGGCAGTTTTCTGTAAGTGTACAAAGAAAAATAAAAGGCTCATATCATATGATGTTTAATACAGAATTTTGTCTTTTTTTCTGAATTCTTGCAGCTTATTGAACTCTCACAGCTGTCAGCTAAGAAATGAAGCCTTCAATTTCAATTTTCCCATAATGTTATAGCTAGTCTAGGGCAGAATCAGAATGTAACAGCAGATCTACTTGATCTTATATGGCCTTGAATTGTTAATTCTAGAATGACTTCTTTTTTCTTTTTTTGAGACGAAGTCTCATATAGTACAGGCTGGCCTTGAACTTGCCTCTAATTGCCCAATTTTGGTATTAATGGTATTATACCAATTCATGTCTAAGGCCTTATGCATAGCAGCAAGCGTTCTACCAATTAGGCTACATCCCCAGCTTTATGCTGACTGTTAAGTATTTTTTTCAACAAATATTTGTTAGGACTACAGATAAACCAGGTACAGAGGAGTCTCATCTGTTGTCTGCGGCCCCCAGATATGAATCACTTTACAAGGCCCTTTCCCATCTCCTGAATCCTCCAAGCACTATGAAATGTTCATATATGACTTATTTTTTTTCTTCTTTTGGGTGATGATATAGATATAAACCAAATAGAACACAATAGATTATCTACTTTAAACCTTTTATTAGAACATAAGATAGCCATTATACATGCTTAACCATATACTTCTTTTTTTTTTTTTTTTTTTTTTTTTTTTTTTTTTTTTTTTNTCTTTCCGGACTTTCTTTTTATTAACTATTCGCGTAGGTTGTTTTCTACTTCCTTAAGCATTTTTCCTCAGTCGAAACCATTGGCAGGATCAGCCTGGGATTGGCGGGGCAATTGAAGTCATGTCCCATTGCGAAGCCTGCATTTCTTTATTTCTTTTTGCTGACTTTTATGCTGTTGCCGCACGCCTTCCAATTCCATTTACGGCCTCCTCTTGTCCTCTTCCAACTCACTATCTCATGCGAATAAGTGATACTCTCCTAACTCTGCCTCTCCACCCCCCCCCCTCTTTTTATCTGCATTCACCTTTCCCATTAATTTTACTACGTATCGAGATGAATGCAAATTCCCCATATACCCAGTCAGTACAGCCTGAAAAAGATATGTGGCCGTGAATCTCCCTAGAAGCCCACTAGACGTAACTTTACATCAATACCACTCTGGACGTCCTTACCAATGATACATCAATCTCGTTTTTCGCTTGCCCTTTCATTGGAGAATAGGCGTGTGCAGACTATGGGGAACCAATTGCTGGGCTGTGGTTCTCTGGGGCTGGTGTACTGTCATCACTCGTTTGAGAATGGTCGGGACGCCATCATTTACACGCAGTTCATAAACCATGCATTTTCTTACTGGTCAATAGCAATTCCAGGGTCTATTTCCCCATGGTACGATGGTCCAACTTTAGCCTTCCACTATCACTCTGTACTGAGGGTGCATCTCATTGGTTTCTCTCTACTATCTGAGTGACGAGAGGCACAAATCTAGATATATCTTTGTGTAAGGACGTCTTTTGGTAGAGGATATCACAGTTGAGTGATTATAAAATTCAGTTCAAGTTTGTAGGCTCCTTGAGAATCTTATTAAATTAGGTAGAGAGAATGCAACCATTCCACCGGCTTCTGTTCTCTCCGATATGGAGCATCTCAAAGTTCACCTCTTACCGCAACTGGTGAGTTGTGTTCCCTAAAATAACTACGTTCCTAAAGAAACATGCAGCAACACAATCTTGGGCCTACCTATGTATCAAAAACTTTTCTCTTTAATTTTTCCAATAGAAGGCCAATGGGCGTTATTGCCATAGGATGGGAGTAGCATAACATTTATGGATATGCTCCGTCGTCCAGGTGGTGTAGAGGTCTTTGGCTTGATGTATATCTCTGAGAGAATGATCATTGGTTCAAGGTTTGTTTCAGACGCAGGCTCATTGCTTTATTATTGTGTTGTGTCGAAGGTCTCTTGCTGAATATGGGGCGATCAGAGTGTGTTACTAATACTATGTTCCGAAGACACGCTCTCAATTTATTTTGGTATTTTTTATATGCAAAGAAAAGAGGCTACTCGCTTGTTTTTGATTACGCTAGAAGAGCTATTGTTCATCTTTTATCTCCACTGTGCTCAGTCTGAATCCTGAACCATAGCTACTATTGTAGGAAGCTTTCTTTTTATTCCGAACAGGACCACAAGGGGGGAGGGGGACATAGCACCTGCCCATAGTTGCTGTGGGGAGCTGGCATCTCAGTGCGGAGACCAGCCAGCTACTTTCATAGTCCGACCTGAGAGCTCCCTCCAACTCAGGTCTAGCACTGTAACAATGGAACGTTTCCCACTCTTGGCCGTGATTTTCCCACCTGCCCAGAGACTGCTGGCCCTGGACAGGAATTTCAGGCTGGTGGCTGATGGCCTATTATTCTTCACCTATGTCGCACTCGCAACTAAATTTCATCCACAACCAGCTATCTAGATTGGGTGGTCCAATGACCCCCTTTCCAAACCCACGGCCACCCGAACGAAATGGCAGGGCCTGCTTTTGGCCCCGATGTGTTGGCAAAAACAATGACGGCCGAGCCCGGCGTGGTGCGCAGCCTTTATAATCCTAGATTGGAGGCAGTGTAGGCAAGGCAGATCTTGTGAGTTCCAAGGCCAGCCTGGTCTTCAATAGTGAGTTCTAGGAGCTACAGGGAGACCCCTGTTTCGAAAAGACCAGAAAAACAAAAAAAAAGAAGAATGTTCGGGCCGGGAATTCTTGTAATATGGTCATGGGAATGTTTTTGGCCTGCTAACAGCCTGCCTTTATAACCAAATGACATCAGATCCCAGAGACAATCACAGGCCCCCAATTCTGTACCACAGCACACTGCTGCCCCACCCACATCGATGCGACCTGGGCCACTTTGTCTGCTTCTTCTTGGGGCGGAGTCAGAGAAATCCCCTGACTCCCATCCATCGGTGGTGTTGCCAGAACTGAAGGGTGCTGCTGAGAATATAGCCCCACCAATTCAAACTTGATCTGCCTACACTAACCATGGCCCAGCTCTTGTAATAACGGAAGCGTGAGAGGTAACTAAACTCACGGTCTCCTGTTTGACACACAAGTATTTCTATTAAACCCACTGAGTCATCTCCAACGCGAGTCTTTCCCAGCGCCGCTAAAACAAACCATTTCTGAAGAATTGTTTTTGTATGGTCCTTTTGGGACACTGCTGGGGATTTGAAGGTGGGTGCCTTGCTCATACTATAGACAAGCAGTCCACTGACCTAGATGGTCAGCCCCAGTTTCATAGTCTTTATTTACATGCTCATGAGATAAATTGAGCTTTATAACTACAGACTTAGGGTACTATCAATATCTTTTAAGAAGTATATGGTTGTGCTGGCATGGTGGCACTTTGCCTTTAATTTTCATATGATCCAAGCACTTGAAGGAGAGTGCAGAGACAAGAAGGCAGGTGGATCTCAGGAGTTCAAGGCCAGCCTGGTCTAACATAGTGAGTTTCCAGGACAGCTGGGACCTACAGGGAGAACCCTTTCCTCAAAAGTTTTTTTTGTTCTTTTTGAGACAGGGTCTCCCTGTAGCTCCAGCTGTCCTGGAACTCACTATGTAGACCAGGCTGGCCTTGAACTCACTGAGATCCACCTGCCTCTGTCTCTGCCTCTGCCTTCCAAGTGCTGGAATTAAAGGCAAGTGCCACCATGCCCAGCACAACCATATACTTCTTAAAAGATATTGATAGTACCCTAAGTCTGTAGTTATAAAGCTCAATTTATCTCATGAGCATGTAAATAAAGACTATGAAACTGGGGCTGACCATCTAGGTCAGTGGACTGCTTGTCTAGTATGAGCAAGGCCCCACCTTCAAATCCCCAGCAGTGTCCAAAAGGACCTACAAAACCATTCTTCAGAATGGTGTTTAGCGGGCTGGGAAATGACTCGGTGGAGATGACTCAGTGGGTAAAATACTTGTGTGTAAACATGAAGACCTGAGTTTAGATCCTCAGCTTCCGTTACAAAAGCTGGGCATGGTATGTAGGAAGATCCAGTTTGAATTGGTGGCTAGTTCTCAGCTAGCACCCTTCAGGGCACCACGTGGATGGGAGTCAGGGGATTTCTCTGACTCCGCCCCAAGGAGTAGCAGACTACGTGGCCCAGGTGCATGATGCTGGGTGGGGCAGCAGTGTGCTGTGGTACAGAATTGGGGGCCTGTGATTGTCTCTGGGATCTGATGTCATTTGGCTTATAAAAGCAGGCTGTAGCAGGCAATAAACAGAATTCTCCATTACCATCATTACAGAATTCCCGGCCGACATTTTTCTTTTTTTTTGTTTTTTTCTGGTCTTTTCGAAACAGGGTCTCCCTGGAGCTCCTGAAACTCACTATGAAGACCAGGCTGGCCTTGAACTCACAAAGATCTGCCTGCCTCTGCCTCCCAAGTGCTAGGATTAAAGGCGTGCGCCACCACGCCCGGCTCGGCCGTCATTTTTTTGCACACATACGGGCCAAAGCAGGCCTGCATTTCGTTCGGGTGGCCAGTGGGTTGGAAAGGGGTCCTTGGACCACCAATCTAGATAGCTGGTGTGGTGAAGTTAGTTGCGAGTGGACATAGGCTGAAGATAGGCCATCAGCCACCAGCCTGAAATTCCTGTCCAGGGGCCAGCAGTCTCTGGGCAGGTGGGAAATCACGGCCAAGAGTGGGAAACGTTCCATTGTTACAGGCTAAGGACCTGAGTTGGAGGGAGCTCTCAGGTCGGTTACGGAAGTAACCGGCTGACCTCTGCATTGAGAGGTCAGTTCCCTACAGTGGCCGCAGGCGGGTACTATGCTCCCCCTTCCCTTAGCAGGGTCGTGCTAAGAAAGCTTCCTACAATAGTAGCTATGGTTCAGGATTCAGACTGAGCACAGTGGAGATGTTGTTTCTGCTTCAAAAGGGCTGGTGTCTCACATGGAAGTCCTGAGCCATGAGACTGCCACAGCAGGGCTCTTTGAATGTCTTTCTAGGTGCAGCGGCCCACCCCATCCATATTATCTCCCTCCAGCATGGTGATTCCAGGTAGCCCCACTTTTTCTACGTTATTTTAGGACTCCCAAGGGAAGTGTCCTTCAAGAAGAGCCAGGTGGAATGTCTATTCCCTTTTATGATCTTTGAACTTATATAATATCCCTTCTATCTATGTGATGAGTAGAGACAGTCAATGTAAAGGGAAATAGGACCCTGCCCAGGTTCAAGGTGAAGGAACACAGGCATCTGCCTTTCAAGGAAAAATATCAGTGCTACAAATATGAAGAGCACTTGGGATAGGGTCCTTACAGAAGTATCACTTTCCGGGGTTGGAGAGACAGCCTAGTGGTTAAGGCTGCTCTTGGGGGCTGGAGAGATAGCCTAGAGATTAAAAGAGCACCACTGCTCTTGCAGAGGCCCGGGTTTGATCCCCAGCACCCACATGGCATTTAAGAACCGTCTGTAACTCCAATTCCAGGAGAACTCCAGTTCCAGGGGAATCAGACACCCTCTTCTGACCTCTGCGGCATTGCACGACACGGGTGCACAAACCTACATGCAGACAGTACACTCATACACATACCAAAAAAAAAAAAAAACTGCTCTTGCAGAGGACTTGGGTTCGATCCCCAGCACCCACATGGCGGCTGAGAACCATCTATAACTCCAATTCCAGGAGAACTCCAGTTCCAGGGGAATCCGACACCCTCCTCTGACCTCCACGGCATTGCAGTACAAACCTACATGCAGACAGTACATTTATACACATAAAAATAAATTTTGAAAAAATTAAAAAAGAGCCGGGCGTGGTGGAGCACACCTTTAATCCTAGCACTTGGGAGGCAGAGGCAGGCGGATCTTTGTGAGTTCAAGGCCAGCCTGGTCTACAGAGTGAGTTCCAGGACAGCTCGGGCTACAGGGAGACCCTGTCTCAAAAAAACCAAAAAAAAAAGATGTATCACTTTCCATATAAATGTTTATATTGAAAGTTTATTAGTTTATATTGAAAGTTAATTAGCTAAAAGTCTATTTTTTTTCTATTTTCTTTTACAGGGAAATGATCTTCACTGGTTAGCATGTGCCTTATATGTGGCTTGCAGAAAATCCATTCCGACTGTAAGCAAAGGGACTGTTGAAGGAAACTATGTGTCTTTGACTAGAATCCTGCGATGTTCCGAACAGAGGTAACTATATTAGAGCTTGAAAAGTAGAATGTAGTGGAAATATGAATTCACAAAATCACACTGATGAGAATTCTCTTTGCTCATTATTTTCTAAGCATTTGTACCTGTTGATCGTTGAACTTAGAAACTAGGTCATGGTTTCCTTTATCATTTCTAAGTCAGGATCATATTTTACTAATGTATTTGCTCTTTAATCACTTAAATACATTCAGCACTTGTACGGAGGAATTTACACAGGTTTCACTGTGTTCGCGTTCGGGATTTCCCTGGGAATTTTGGTTTTTAGTAAGACCGGGGGTGGACAACCTCCCCTGAGATCTACCTGCTTTGCCTCCTGAGATTCGGGGCTAAGTGTGTGTGCCACCATGCCTGGCTGGACGGCTCTTTCGTTGTAAGGTTATGACTCATTGTCCCTCTTGATCTCCCTTTAATGAGGATATTTTAGAACCTTTTGGGAGATGCTCTTACGATTGCAAGAATGGTAACTAGGATGTCAGATTGTGTGTGTGATGCTTATGGTGATATTTGACTGTTGCCATAAGAACCACTTGCTGCCACATTAATATAGCATGGATATGCATGTGGCCTATGAACGTCTGCAACCTTTTTGATTCTTTTAGATACAATTCGTTATTGTATTTTGTTTTTTTTTGTTGTGTGGAACTTATTTCGAAGACAAGCCGACGCGCCCACCTGCCCCCTGTGTAGTCGCCACGAGGATGCGCTGTGAGGCCCCTCGACTGTAGACCAGGCTGGCCTTGAACTCACAAAGATCCGCCTCCCTCTTGTCTCCCAAGTGTCTAGGATTAAAGGCGTGCACCCACCACGCCCGGTCTTCTTGGTGTAGTTTCTAGAGAAACTCCTGCACATGTTCTAATATGTTTATTTCAACATTTCAAATAAATTCCTATACATGTACAGAGATGTTTATTTCACCATTTTTTGTTATGGAAATTTAGAAGCAACTTAAGTCTATGCTGGTTGAGGAGTGAATGCAAAAAGTCATCAGATGTTCACAAGAAGGGATGTTTTTAGTAATTATACAAATTAGATATCTATACATGTGTATGTTAATCTAAGAAATAGTAAATGAAAAGCAGGTTGCAGAATGCTACTTACAGTATTATACAGGCTTATTATAAAATTAAAAAAAAAAAAAAAAACCCAGGCCGGGCGTGGTGCTACACACATTTAATCCCTGCACTCGTGAGGCAGAGGCGGCGGATCTTGTGAGTTCAAAGCCCCGCCTGGTCTACAGAGTGAGTTCCAGGACAGCTGGGGGCTACAGGGAGGACCCTGTCTTTGAAAAAAGACAAAAAAAAAAAAAACAAAAAAAAACAACCCAACAACAAAACAAACCGGGCCATGATTGTGAAGCAGGCCTTTAATCCCACCATTTGGGAGGCCAGAGGCAGGCCCAGATTCTCTGTGACGTTTCACGGCCAGGCCTCATCTACACAGTGAGGTCGAGGACAGCCTGGAGGGACAGGGAGACCCTGTTCTCAAGAAAGACCAAAAAACAAAAAAAACAAAAAAAAAAACCACAACAAACAAAGACTTATTGTTTTTGAATACATATGTATACTTAAGTATGAAAGTATGGATAGGAAAGAAGCAAACTAACTTCAGAATGGGGATTATCTTTGGGGAAGAAGAGTGAAGAATGGGATTAGGGATACATACAAATTAAAATTTTGGCTGTTTCTAAGCCAAGTCTGGAGAGATGGTTCAAGGGTTAAGGGCACTGGCTGCTCTTGCAGAAGACCTGAGTGGTTCCCAACACCCACATGGCCCCTAACAACTGCCTGTAACTTCAGTTCCAGGGGATCCAACGCCCTATTGGGCATTGTATGCCACAGGGGCACTTACATATATGCTGGCAACACACACATATAAAATTAAATAAATAAATAAATAAATAAATAAGTAGTTTTTAATACACCGATGTTTGTAAATTTTCATGCTGTACATTCTCAAACTTGTTGGGACATAGAATTCTATTCTCAGAAACAATTAAAAAAAAAGAATAAAAAATCCAAGCCAGGGGCCAGTGAGTAGACTCAGCAGTGCTTGAGTTCAGTGTGTGGCAATCCGAGTTTAGTCTCCAGAATTCATGTAAAGGTGGCAAAAGGGAAGGAACCAACCTCCCACCATTCACACGGGCACACTTGTGCATGGACACACCACATCACACACACACACACACAGAGTAAAATGAATTAAACTTAAATTTAAAATATTAAAAAACAAAAAGAGATCTAAGCCAGATATGGTATCTTTGTTTTTGTTGTTTTTCTGGGGGTTTTTTATATGGTATCTTTGTAATTGCAGCACTTGGGAGGCTGAGGCAGGAGAATTACTGTGGATTTGAGGGTAGCCTGAGCTGCACAGTGAATTTCAGACCAGTGTAGAATGGGACCTTGTCTCAAAAAGAAAAAAAAAAAAATTGAAACAGGCATGGCAAGGTTTATTCATTATATTATTTTTTTTTGTTTTGTTTTGGTTTTTTTTTTTTTTTGGTCTTTTGAGAAGGGTCCTCCCTCGTATTGCCTGTAGCTCCCAGCTTTGTTCTCTGAATCGCTCTGTAGGAATCGCCAGGCTGGCCTTGAACTCACAAGATCCACCTGCCTCTGGCCTGCCACTCATTATATTATTTGTTAATCTTGGGTACATACTTTTCTTCTGTGGCTGGGGATTGAACCCAGGGCCTTACGAATGCTAAGCAAGCACTCTACAAACTGAACCACATCCCCAACGCCTATTTTTTGTTGTATACCTAAACTATTGCATAAATTAAAAAAAACACAAATGTTGGAGAGGTTGTGGGGAAACAAGAACACTTTGCTTTGCAAATATGAGGACCTGAGCTTAGATTCCTGGCACCTATGGAAGAAGCTGAGTGCAGCTGGGCATGGTGGGGCATGACTTTAATCCCAGCACTCGGGAGGCAGAGGCAGGTGGATCTCTGTGAGTTCAAGGCCAGCCTGGTCTACATAGAGAGTTCTAGGCCAGCTGGGCGCAGGGAGGACCCTGTCTCAAAATATTGACTGGAAAAGAAAAAAAAAAAAAGCTGAGTGCAGTGGTGTGTGTAATCCTGTTTCTGAAGAGGCACAGACAGGAAGACCCCTGAGGTTTGCTGGTTAGCCAGTCTAGCTGAATCAGCATGCTCTAGGTTCAGTGAGGGGTTATCTCAAAATGTAAAGTGGGACAGCCATGATGGCTCTGCAAGTGAGGGTACTTGCTCCTAAGCCTGCTGACCTGATGTCCACACAAAATAAATAAATATAAAGATTTTTAAGTAATAAAATGGACGATTGAGAAAGGTGCCTGGCATCAACCTCTAGCCTCCCTGTGCATCCCCACACTTAGACCTACATGAACACATCCCACACATACAACTACACAAATACATACATATACACCCCCACACCCACATACAAACAAACAAAAAACAAAACAATCCTAACATAATCCAAACGAACAAAAAAAGTAGATTGGGAGGGTCAGACTAATAAGAAAATTACTAGGAGCTTAAGCTACTCAAAAGACATGAGTTTTGATTTTTATATTATTGTCTAATTATAATTAATGAAATACTTTTGCTTTACTGTAAATATTGGTTTACTTATATTGACATAACTTCACTTTTACGTTAGTTATAAAAGTACTTAATTTTTATCTTTAATATCAGCTTAATTGAATTTTTTAACAAGATGAAGAAGTGGGAAGACATGGCAAACCTACCCTCTCACTTCAGAGAATGTACTGAAAGATTAGAAAGAAACTTCACTGTTTCTGCTGTAATTTTTAAGAAATATGAACCCATTTTTCAAGATATTTTTAAGTATCCCCAAGAGGAACAACCTCGTCAGCAAAGAGGAAGAAAACAGCGGTATGTTTGTATCTGTTATTTGGGATAACCTTTTTCTGTGGTATAGCTTGAGCTTGTTTGTTACTCTTTAAAAAGAAACATTACTTTCATAAATAAGTCCCTCTCCCCAAATTTTCTTTTAATTTTTTTTCCCTCTCTGCTATATGTTAGTAAGAGTCTGGCTTCTTTAGATTGTGTTTGTACAAACTTTCTCTTTTTATTTAAGCAACCAAAAATGTAGCCTGCATGAATCAGACCCTGGGGACTTTCACAAACTGGTGACCATGGTACAGATCACGTACTGATATTTTCTGGTTTTATTACTTGATCTATATGTCAGACTGAGTAATAATAATGCCCTGAAATGACTGATGTTCCTAACAGTTGAGAGAAGAGAAGCTGGATTAGGTGAGAACATGGGAGCTGAAGCTACTGTGAACTTGTTTTATGATCCGGTCTGCAAAATTAGCAGCTACATTGGCTTTGTGTTTTTCTTTATTACTAATGGCCATTATGGAATACAAACTTTCTTTCCTTTAACATCTAAGTTTGTATAGAATAGAAAGGGAAATTTTATTCTTAAAATAGGACTAGAAAAGTACTGATAAGAAATTTTCAGGATGCTCAGTGAGGCAATGTACAGCTATACACAGCTGTATGTACAGGAGGCTGAGAGGGGCTCCACAAAACTATAACCTCAGCATTCAGTAGGTTGAGGCAGGAGGATCACCTGGGCTACACATGACCAATCCTGTCTTGAAGAGCCCCAAGTCCTCAAAACAAAGAAACAGCAATAAAAACAGGAATGAGTATCATTGTGTAGATGTACTAGCTTTTAATTTTCTAGGTAGTCCAGGCTAGCCTCAAACTAACAATACTCTTTCCTCAGCCTCCCAAGTGGGATTGTGTGAAATACCACAATCCTCAACTTTTATAATGACGTATTGCGATGTTTGGATACAAGCTTTGTTTTGAGTCTTGGTAGGGTAAGTGTAATCACATAGAAAATATTACAGGATTTTTTCTTTAGAGTAAATGGTGACTTCATAGTTCTCTGTGTTAGATTGTATGTATTATTCAATTCTCATTAAGAAACTTGTAAACCTACCTTAACACTTTTCCACTGACATTATTCTATACTTTGTTTGTTTGTTTGTTTGTTTGTTTGTTTTGAGGTCTTTCTGTAGCCCCAGCTGGCCTGGAACTTGCTATGTAAACCAGGCTGGCCTCCATCTTACAGAGATTTACCTGGCTCTGCCTCCCAAGTGCTGGGATTAAAGGTGTTTAGAATTTCTATACTTTTGGGAGGTGTTGCTAGAAATTGAATCCATTGCATGCTGAACACATACACCAACACTGATTTATAATCTCTCTTTATGGTTTTTAGTTTTGTTTTTATTTTTGAGATAGAGTGTTCTATGTAGCCCAGGCTAGCCTCAAACTTGCCATCTTCCTGCCTCAGCCTCCTAACTGCGAGATTATAGGCATGCACTATCATACTCAGCTTACTCTTTAGTTGTTATTAGCACTTACTGTAGTGTGTGTGCTATGAAGCCTGGTCTCCTAAGCCTTCTGCATGTTGTATAACAACCTTATGAGTCTGAGACTCCTTAAACATGGGGAAATAAGCCCCTCAGGGACAGTTGATGCATCTGATGAGTACATGGACTGACTGCAAAGCTTGTGAGCTTCACCCAACTGTATACTGCCTCTAACATACAACCATAACTTCCAAGCCTATTGCTATTTGTTAGACACACAGCAACAGAAATACTTCACTATGTATCATGTTGGAGATAGGGATTCAAAAACCAAACTCACAGTCTCTCTTGAGAGTTGACAGTATAATCAGGGAGAGGAAGCAAAATACTATAGAGTTTGTGTGAGTACAGCACACACAGAAACATGGGATTTCTGAGGCAAACATAAATCTAGATAAGCCAGTCTGATCAGGCTACATAGGTCTCAAAGGATGAGCCTGGTTTTGGCAGCTGACTGTAGAGGTATAGATGGAACCCTCAATTCAAGGAGATAAGAAAAGGCACAGAATAGCAAAAAAGAGGAAATTTGGGAGCAAGTAGGGTGGTAAAGTTTTTTCTAGGGTTCCAAAATAAGATAAAATTTGGAGAAGCTTAAGAATTGCAAGCTAAAAAATTTAACTATTATTTTGGTAGTTAACCAAACTCAGAAATAGTTTATCATACACTTTTTTTTAATCTTTTTTTTTTTTCTTTTTTTTGTCTTTTTGAGACAGGGTCCCCTTATAGCCCCAGCTGACCTGGAACTCACTCTGTAGACAAGGCTGGCCTTGAACTCAGAGATCTGCCTGCCTCTTGCCTCCTGAGGCCACACCTGGCTTAAAGACGTTTTTAGCCACCATGTGGGTGCTGGGAATCGAACCCAGGTCCTCTCAAGAGCAGTTGGTGCTGAGCCACCTCTACAGCACCTGCTTTTGTTTTTGAGACAGGGTCTCCTATAGCCCAGGTGATCTTGAACTTGTTAAATAGCCAAGAATTGCCTTGAACTCTGGATCCTTCTGCTTCTAACTCCTGAGTGTGGTGGAAGGCAGATATGGCTCTCACATTTAATCTTTATTATAACCATGGCCTAGTATATTAATTCCAGTATTATTTCCAAATAGAATAACTTTTTGGTAGATGAAGGATTAAAGCCTAGGGGAACAAGAATATACCTGCACTGGAACTTTAGTTCCAGCATTGGAACTAAATCCAATCTCTTATTCTTCTCCAGGGCATTTAGCTTTTTCTTGGATCCTTGTTAGATCCTTGTAAACCTGGGTATGGTGGCATACATATGTAATCCCAGCACTTGGCAGGTAGAGGCAGAGGGATTAGGAGTTCACCATCATCCTCTGCTACATAGCAAGTTTGAAAATCAGCCTAGGTTACTGTCTCAAAGAACAAAAACAAGGGGCTGGAGAGATGGCTCAGTGGTTAAGAGTACTGACTATTCAAGTCCCAGCTCACACATGGCAGCTAAAAATCATCTTTAGTGCCAGGTGTGGTGGCACATGCCTTTAATCCCAGCACATGGGAGGCAGAGGCAGGTGAATCTCTGTGAGTTCAAGGCCTGCCTGGTTTACATAGTGAGCTCCAGGCCAGCTGGGACTAAAGGGAGACAGTGTCTCAAAAATACCCCCCCCAAAAAAAAACCAACAAAAAACCCAAACAAACAATAAAACAAAAAAACCCACCAAAAAACAAAACAAAAGATAAGGCTGTTGAGATATGGGCACCATAGAAATTTAAACATTGCAGAAAGAAAAGCCAAGCTTAAAGCAGGTTTGAAATTCCCTTTAGCAGACAACTTGTCCAGACACATGAGTACTCTTCGATAGATGGAAGCATAAGATACTATAGGAAGATCAGAAGTTACATCAAAACAGCCTTTCTTGGTTTGACATTATGGAGAATATCTTTAGGGAGAGAGGGTTCCAGTTCATCAGCTATGGTAGAGAGAGATAAAGGGGAGAACCTGACTGCATATAGAGAGGGATACAGGGGAGGATCTGACTGACCAGCTATGGTAGAGAGGGATAAAGAAGAGACTCCAGCTGTGTCAGCTATGGCGGAGAAGGATAGAGACTCCAGCTGTGTCAGCTATGGCAGAGAGGGATAAAGTAGAGACTCCAGCTGGGTCAGCTATGGTAGAGAGGGATAGAGACTCCAGCTGCATCAGCTATGGCAGAGAGGGATAAAGTAGAGACTCCAGCTGTGTCAGCTGTGGTAGAGAGGGATAAAGTAGAGACTCCAGCTGCGTCAGCTATGGTAGAGAGGTGTATGAAACACTTGCACACTTGTAGGAAACACTTGTATGAAGCCGCAGCAACAAAGCACCTCTTGCTCGTTCTTCTCAAAGCTGTTTATTATTCAGGCAGGCAGGTCTTGTCAGAACGGTTTATTCAAGCTCATCTTTTCTCCTTCTCCAAGCCTCTCCCTCTAAGCCTTCTCCTTCCTCAGGCAAGCAAGCTTCTCTCTCAGACTAGAAAGGAGAGAGAGAGTGTCCCTCTATCTAGAAAGTCCCTCTATTTATCCACCTTCCCAGCCCAGGTTGCGTGGCCTTAGTCTATTGGTATCATCTGGTCTGATCTTGTATACAGGGTGCACCTGCACAGCTCAAACGGTGAGCGTGGCTTTACTTTGGTAGGAGGGAATCAGGTGTTAATCATAAGACTCAGGTGTTAGTCATAAAACTTTGCTAAAGTCTCGGGTGCCTTCTTAGGACTGTCACCACACCTGCTCTCCACAGAGAGGGATAAAGTAGAGACTCCAGCTGTGTCAGCTATGGTAGAGAGGGATAAAGTAGAGACTCCAGCTGCGTCAGCTATGGTAGAGAGGGATAAAGTAGAGACTCCAGCTGCGTCAGCTATGGCGGAGAGGGATAGAGACTCCAGCTGCATCAGCTATGGCAGAGANAGGCTTTAACTGTTCCTTCTTTTCCGGGCTTTACTTATTTTTTCCTTATTGTCCCCTATTTTCTGGGGAGCCTTCCTTATTGTCCCCATTTCCGGGGAGCCTTCCTTATTGTCCCCATTTACCGGGGAGCCTTCCTTATTGTCCCCATTTCCAGGGAGCCTTCCTTATTGTCCCCCTTTACCGGGGAGCTTTCCTTATTGTCCCCATTTACTGGGGAGCCTTCCCCCCTTTACTGGGCTTTAACTGTTCCCCCTTTTCCGGGCTTTAACTATTCCTCCTTTTCCGGGCTTTAACTGTTCCCTTTACCGCGCTTTACTTTCCCCCTTTTTCGGGCTTTAACTGTTTTCTTTACCGGGCTTTACTTTCCCCCTTTTCCGGGCTTTAACTGTTCCCTTTACCGGGCTTTAACTGTTCCTTTCCCCGCGCACGGCGGTGCCCCAGTCCCCAGTTCAGCTTCTGTCAGGAGAAAGTCCAAACCGCCGCTTCGGCGGGGCTGCTCCGCCTCCTCGCCTGCAGGCTGCTGGCCGCTGATGTCATCTCCTGCGCGCCCCGCGCTTCCTCCGCATCTCCTGCGAGCCCCGCGCCTCTCCTGCGCGCCCTGCACCTCTCCTGCGTGCCCCACGCTTCTCCCTTGCCAAGTTTCTCCTGCGTGCCCTGCGCCTCTCCTGCGCGCCCTGCACCTCTCCTGCGTGCCCCACGCTTCTCCCTTGCCAAGTTTCAGTCGAACGGCTGGTTTTTCTCTCTGGGTCTGTCTGATCGGTGCTCGGGCCAGCTCGGCGGGTTCTGGATTCATGCCGAGCCCGCGGCACCGAGGCCCCTTTAAGAAATTTTCAGTCCGCGCTTCCTTCGTATCTTCTGCGCGCCCCGCGCTTCCTGCGCCCAGTTTCAGTCGAACGGCTGGTTTTTATCTCTGGGTCTGTCCGATCGGTGCTCGGGCCAGCTCGGCGGGTTCTTTCTGGCTACGCCGAGCTTGCAGCACCGAGGCCCTTCCAAGCGCCAGCTCACAGTCTCTGCTAGCCGAGCCCTGTTGAAGCCTGGTCTGAAGCTGAAGTCTCTTAAGTCTCTTTGTTGCGCTTACGCTGCGTTCTTAAGTCTTTGTAGCAAATGTCTTTTCTCTCTTTGTTGCACTTACGCTGCGGTCTTAAGTCTCTGCAGCTCTGTTGAAGTCTCTGTGGCAAATGTCTTAAGCCTCTTTGTTGTGCTTACGCTGCGGTCCTTATCCAGCTTGAGCCTCTTTTGTGCTGCACTCGCTCAAGGCCCCTCGCGGCTGTCTTCCTCGATGCTGCTAAAGTTCCGGGGGCTCTGGGCTGAGTGTGGCCGTTGCTCCGCCTTCCCCGGACGGGCCACCACTTGTATGAAACACTTGCACACTTGTAGGAAACACTTGTATGAAGTCGTAGCAACAAAGCACCTCTCGCTCGTTCTTCTCAAAGCTGTTTATTATTCAGGCAGGCAGGTCTTGTCAGAACGGTTTATTCAAGCACATCTTTTCTCCTTCTCCAAGCCTCTCCCTCTAAGCCTTCTCCTTCCTCAGGCAAGCAAGCTTCTCTCTCAGACTAGAAAGGAGAGAGAGAGTGTCCCTCTATCTAGAAAGTCCCTCTATTTATCCACCTTCCCAGCCCAGGTTGTGTGGCCTTAGTCTATTGGTATCGTCTGGTCTGATCTTGTATACAGGGTGCACCTGCACAGCTCAAACGGTGAGCGTGGCTTTACTTTGGTAGGAGGGAATCAGGTGTTAATCATAAGACTCAGGTGTTAGTCATAAAACTTTGCTAAAGTCTCGGGTGCCTTCTTAGGACTGTCACCACACCTGCTCTCCACAGAGAGGGATAAAGTAGAGACTCCAGCTGTGTCAGCTATGGTAGAGAGGGATAAAGTAGAGACTCCAGCTGCGTCAGCTATGGTAGAGAGGGATAAAGTAGAGACTCCAGCTGCGTCAGCTATGGCGGAGAGGGATAGAGACTCCAGCTGCATCAGCTATGGCAGAGAGGGATAAAGTAGAGACTCCAGCTGTGTCAGCTATGGTAGAGAGGGATAAAGTAGAGACTCCAGCTGCGTCAGCTATGGTAGAGAGGGATAAAGTAGAGACTCCAGCTGCGTCAGCTATGGCGGAGAGGGATAGAGACTCCAGCTGCATCAGCTATGGCAGAGAGGGATAAAGTAGAGACTCCAGCTGCGTCAGCTATGGTAGAGAGGGATAAAGTAGAGACTCCAGCTGCGTCAGCTATGGCGGAGAGGGATAGAGACTCCAGCTGCATCAGCTATGGCAGAGAGGGATAAAGTAGAGACTCCAGCTATGTCAGCTATGGTAGAGAGGGATAAAGTAGAGACTCCAGCTGCATCAGCTATGGTAGAGAGGGATAAAGTAGAGACTCCAGCTGCGTCAGCTATGGCGGAGAGGGATAGAGACTCCAGCTGCATCAGCTATGGCAGAGAGGGATAAAGTAGAGACTCCAGCTGTGTCAGCTATGGTAGAGAGGGATAAAGTAGAGACTCCAGCTGTGTCAGCTATGGTAGAGAGGGATAAAGGCAAGGACCTGACTACATATAAAGAGGGGTATATATGGGGAGGATCCAACTGCATTAGCTGTGGTAGGGATAATGGGAAGGATCTGACTGCCCGAGGAGTCTGGTATCACTCCTTTGATTGTGGGTGTTAATTTACACCTAATTTGCAACCATTTGGGATGTTTTTTGTGTTTGTCTCATGACTTTTTTTTCCTCCTCTAAAGGCGACAGCCCTGTACCGTGTCTGAAATTTTCCACTTTTGTTGGGTGCTTTTTATATATGCAAAAGGTAAGAAAAGAGTAATATTTATTTAGACATGAATTAGCTCATCTAAGTTTTCAGGTACTAATTTTATCAGCCTGTATTATGTATAGTCTTTTGATTATTTTTACAATATCCAAATTTTCTCTAACTAAATGAAATATCCTTTCATTTATTCTTGTTCATCTTTTTGACCCAAAGCTCTTATATTATTCTTTTTAATTATGAACTGAAACTGCCTTGTTCTGTATATTCCCTTTTGTTTACATCAGTGTTCTTCGTGATACATGTCAAGGATCTGAGTGGGACTGATTGTCCTCAGCGTACTTCAGAAGACCCTTCATATTACTCAAGTGAATGTACTAAACTTCACCAAATTCTTAGACATTTTTTTCTCTCCTCATTCCATTTACTCTTCACTCTTTGAAACATATCTCTCTTATTTTTGTGTATTTTTATGTAGGAATAATTCTTATAAATCTAAAGGAAGAAAGTAGACTTATATTTGTTATATTTGTTATATTAGCTAGCTTTTTTTTTCTAGAGACCATGTGGCATGCTGTTGCCACTCACAAGAAGATGCAAAGTGTCATAGAGCTGGAAGGAACTTCACGAATGCAGTAGTCCCCCTTTATGGAGGATGTATTCTGAGGCCTGAATCCACAGATAGTTCTGATCCCCCTGTATATGTACCAATATAAAGCTGAATTTATAAATTAGGCACAATAAGAGACTAAGAGAAATTACTACTAATTAAATACAAAACAACTAGAATATTATTATAAAGGTTTTGTAAATGTCATCTCAGTCGAGCTCCAGGCCAGCTGGGACTAAAGGGAGACCCTGTTTCCAAAAAAAAAAAAGAGAATTATTTCTTAAAATTTTCCATTTGATACTTTTGGACTGTTGATCAAAGGTAAATGAAACCACAGAAAGTAAAACTGTGGATCAGGGGAAATTATTGTATAAGAGATTCTTGGGGCTGGAGAGATGGCTTAGCAGTTTAAGAGCACTGGCTATTTTTACAGAGGACCCAGGTTCAATTCCCAGCATCCACATGGTAGCTAACAATCTTCTGTAACTCCAGTTCAGGGGATCTGGTGCCTTCTTCTGACCTCCATGGGCACTGCATGACAGGGACAAACATGCAGGCAATACATTCATATACATAAAATAAAATATTAAAAACAAAAAAGAGATTGTCTTTATTAGATCAGATATCTCAACTCACATAAAGATTAGGCAGCTGAAGTCCAGAAACTTTTAAGAATAATGCTAGGATTTGAACCTAGATCTCCTGGTTTCTTGCCAAATGTCAAGGCATCTGCAAAAATGTGTCATGCCATTGCTCTCTAGTTATAATGATTGCAGTTAGTCCCTCCAGCTTGATAGCTAAGAGCCTGCCATTCTTCTCTGATGACCCAATTGAAAGAAGAGTCTTTCTTTTGTTGACCGTGACTTTTAAGTTAGCTTTTCACCACACTGACAGTGGTAGCTTTCTTTATTCTGTACAGAAGTGGCAATACTAGGCTAGAGATGTGGGTGCCTGCCATGCAGAAAACCTTGGATCCATTTAGCACCACAAAAACAAAATAAAATTAATGTGACATGAGCAACAGCATGACAAAGCTTAGGAATATACATTTTTTTTTTTTTTTTGGTAAAGGTT
Source organism: Rhizomys pruinosus (assembly GCA_009823505.1). Taxonomy (NCBI): domain Eukaryota; kingdom Metazoa; phylum Chordata; class Mammalia; order Rodentia; family Spalacidae; genus Rhizomys; species Rhizomys pruinosus. Next base: position 3,255,847 of record VZQC01007915.1, read on the forward strand.
GCCACAGCTTTAGCTTGTAATGGTTGGTGTTACATATGCATATAGTAATCTTTTTTCACAGTTACATTGGGCAGGTTTTTCTGGCTTCTAGGATTTTTATCTATTTTGTGTGTGCTTAGGAGAATTTGCTACTATATCAACTAGTATTTTATTTCATTATCCTTATTGTAGTTTCATTTACCTTTTTGAGTAGCATGTTTTTGTCTTATAAACTGTTTTAATTTTATCTTATTAATAATTTGATCCAAAGAACACTTGTGCTTTCATAATATATCACTATGCCTTGATTTTTTTTTTTTACATTTATTAGTTTAGTGTGTGTGTGTGTGTGTGTGTGTGCGCGCGCACTAATGCATGTCGAGGTCAGGGGCAGATTCAGGAATTGTTTCTCTCCTTCACCATGGAGTTCTGGGGATCTGACTCAAGAAGTCAGGTTTTGGTGACAAGTGCCTTTATCTGTTGAGCCACCTCACCACCTTTGTTTTTTCAAGGGAATGGTATCAGGCATGAGCCACCATGCCTGGCATCATTTTTGAAATGGTGGTCTTACTGTGTTGCCCAGGCTATATTCAGATCCTCCTTCCTCTGCCTCCTAAGTATTGGATTCAGGTACACAGCACAACTGGGTTTTGTGATGCCCTTGGATCAGTTCTCATGGGCTAACTTAATTGGTTTTATTCAGTTTATAGTTTATCTAGGGGCAGGTAGTGGACTTTGCCTGCAACATACATACATTTTAGATATCTTTTTTTTTTTTACAGTTTAGATATCTTATTCCCAATGAAAAAAATCTCATTCTTTGTCTGCTGTCTTCATTGGGTTGGTATGGCAGGTGACAAGTTTGAGCCTATCACGTTTTGTGCAGAAGACCACTTTCTGTTCTACATGAAATCTCAATCCTTTGAATTCCTGACAAGTAAGCCAATCTAAAGGTTAGCTTTCTGTTAGCTATAATATTTGTTGATTGAACAGTAAAATATCTCATAAAGTGAGATTTATTCCTAAGGTCAGGATTTCAAATAGAAAGTATGCTAAACTGGGACAATCCTGGAATTTAAATTAGAAGGTGATCTTTAGGGGAAGTTCAGCTTTTAGAAGTTACAGTGCTGCAGCTCTTTACTGCCACAGCAAGTACATACCAGTGACAGGTTCAAGCATGTCAGTGATGGCTCTGTAGCTTGAAACCAGCAAGGATGGCTTTCTTCCTCTACAAGAATAGAAGTAGATTCTGATATGAACCTTTCATAGTAAAGTCAAGCAAGTTAGTTTGCTTATGTCAGTGGAGTATTTAATCTCTTAATAATCACTTGCCTTTCTGGAAGCAGCAGAATTTTTTTTCTTTAACTCATCCCAAGTTAATTTGTCAAATCTTTCCATATTAAAGAAAAAAATCCTGATAGCTGAGGTAAGTGGTAACTTTATTTGAAAGAAAGCAATGGTAAAAAAGATCTGAAACAAAGTCTTTCTCTCTCTCTCTCTCTCTCTCTCTCTCTCTCTCTCTCATGCATGTATTTGTGTAGGCATTAAATATGAGAATGTGGAGTTGTAAGAATAGCTCTTCAGTTTTGTAGGCTGTTAAAACTGAATTTTCAGTGTTAGATGTAAACAGGCACTGAGGGCAGTACAAGCTCTGCAGGCTCGGGTTTGTGCTCCTTACAGTCTTGCTGCTAAGCAATGGCAGTTATCCTGATGGTGCTCTGTTGGGTTAATGTGTCTGACCTAGTGTTATGAACAGAAAAGTGTTTAAAGATGTGACCATACAGACTCTGATTAAGGGTTCTTGTCTTTTTAGAGTATATGAGAAAAATAATTATATGGCTCATTGTCAGTTGTTTCAGTATTTCATGGCAGAGAACTTTTTCATGTAAAACAGTTTCTTGTAGTTTGAGATAGTTGACTTTTTTTTTTTTGCATTCAGAGTTTCCAAAGATTAGACCAATGATAATTAAACTTTACTGGGCATTTAATAGATGTCTACCTAATGAATATTGAATGATGAATACATAGTATTTCAAGTAAAGTTTTAGTTTTCACTAAATTCTTATACATTGAAATATTAAATATTTATGACCCAAAGTATAAATTTGTCAAAACACTTTATATAACTCTTGAGCCAACTTTGTACAATAGTATCTGATGTCATTCTAATTATATTTAACTATGTTAAAGTACTCTAAAGTTGTTCTGCTTTAACTCTATATAACTTTATATAATCCTTTAGGTAACTTCCCCATGATTAGTGATGATCTTGTCAATTCTTACCATCTTCTGCTGTGTGCATTAGACTTAGTTTATGGAAATGCCTTACAGTGTTCTAATCGTAAAGAACTCGTGAACCCTAATTTTAAAGGTAAGTTTGTATGCTGGACAATTTTGGACAACACACATTTCTACAGTATGTTTACTCTTGGAAGTTGTACACACAGTGCAGGTTTGCCAGCATCAGATAACATGAATATTTGGAGAGCTGCCATCATCATAGTTGTACAGAGGAATTACAATGAAAAAGTCTCTATAAATTATTTTAAAGAAATATATACTTAAAAAGGAGAATAATTTAGAAATTTGGAGTAGCAAAGATAACACACAAAAACTGTGGTAGTATTTTTCACCATTGGAAGCTTTGTGCTTGATGCACTATAGGAGGCAGAATTTACTGAAAGCATCTCATTCCAGTTTCTTTTGCTACAGGAGAATACAGTTCTAAAGTATAATATACTTTCACCTCTGGCTGTGCTATGAGATTCATAAATGATTTTGGCAATGCATTTAATATGATTGAAGGTGTATAGTTCTATTAGCCATATATACAAATACTAAGTATTTATAGACTGGTATATGCTGCCAATTCCTTTTGAATACCAGGAAGAGCACTGTGATAAGGTCCTGATTGATTGTCAGTTTGGCATGGTTTCAATTAGAATTTCCACTTCTTTTGTGGTTGGTTTTTAAAAAGTAATGGAGTAAGCCAGGTGTGGTGGCTCATGCCTTCAAGAGTCCCAGCACTCGGAGGCAGAGGCAAGCGGATCGCTGTGAGTTCAAAACCAGCCTTGTCTACATAGTAAGTTCCAGAACAGCTGGAACTACAGGGAGACCTGTCTCAAAAAGACAAAAAAAAAAAAAGTAATGGAGTATAGTTACTTCAGTTACATGATACTCAGAAAATTTCAGATCTAGGACTGCAAATGTATTCAGTGATAGACTCCCCAGCCCTGAGTTTCAGCACTAGTATTACAAACAAATAAAAATGTAAAAAACAAAACAAAAAAGTTTCTGATTAAAATAAAAATAAAGTTTCAGATTTCATTGGAATTATGTTTGTTCATCCAGTAAAGATAATGTAGACCCTCCAAAATCCAAAAACTTCTGAAATCGACAACTCCTGGTCCCAAGCATTTTGGACAGGAACTATTCAACCTATCCCTTTCTGTACTTTAATTTCCTTTTTTTTTTTTTTTTTAATTTTTTTTTAATTTATTTATTTTATTTTTATTTTTATATGTATGAATGTATTGTCTGCATGCAGGTTTGCGCACCCGTGTCGTGCGATGCCGCGGAGGTCAGAAGAGGGTCTCGGATTCCCCTGGAACTGGAGTTCTCCTGGAACCGGAGTCGCAGACGGTTCTCAGCCGCCATGTGGGTGCTGGGGATTGAACCCGGGTCCTCTGCAAGAGCGGTCGGCGCTCCTAACCGCTAGGCCATCCCTCCAGCCCACTTTAATTTCCTTCTTAACTTCATTTTATTATTTAGCTTTATTATTACTTTTTGCCGGACACTGAACACCAGGGTACCTGTAGCCTCTTTATATTTTTATGTTTTTCTTTTTACCTTGTTTGTCATTGACACTTTTATTCTTATGTAAGAGTACACTAAATTAATGAGTAATTTAATATGATCAAATCAAAGCCTATAATCTGTGAACTGTGTAATTTAAAACATTTAAAATATTTATTTGTGCAGGGCAGTTGGGGTGGGCATGCATATAGAGGTCAGAGATCAGCTTGCAGAAGTTGATTTTCTCCTTTCACCATTTGGATCCCAGGAATCAAACTCAGGTCATGAGGCTTGGTAGCAGGTACCTTTACTTGCTGAGGCATCTCACCAGCCTGAACTGTATAAATTTTTAAGTAGTGTTTTTTTGTGAATGTAAGACTATTTGCAAAATACAGTGTTTTAGATGTTACAGCAACACAGCAACAGACTTAAAATTGTTTTTAGTTTTCTCTTGTAACCATGTTCAGATAGATAATTGTATAGCTAAAATCTTTTAAGTAGTGATATCTTTGTTTTCTTTTTTTTCTTTCTTTCTTTTTTTTTTTTCTGTCCTTTGAGACAGGGTCTCCCTTTAGCCCTATCTGAAACTCACTGTGTAGACCAGGTTGGCCTTGAACTCACAGAGATCCGCCTACCTCTCTACCCCCCCCACTCCCAGTCCTAGGATGTTTTCATTCTTAAAAATATTTGTGTGATTCATTAGTTTATTCAGTCACTTATGGAGGCAGGATCTCTGTAACCTAGGATGTCCTTGGAATGCATGACAGTCCTCCTGCCTCAGCCTCCTAGGGTATTTAGGGATAAGCCACTGTGTTTGGGTTAAAATGTTAGTGTTGCTGTTGTTGTTTGTTTGTTTGTTGTATTGGGGATCCTGTATCTCCAGCTCTATAGCTGGTTTGGGGGTTTTGGTAGAATTTTTTAGGTATATTTAAAATAGGTCCATATGTGCTCCTTTTTTATGTTTTGGTGTATTTTATTTATTTGTTATCCAAAAGTATTTTTTGTGTTTTTTTTAATTGTTATTAAAAATTTTCATACATCATACATCATTTCTCAGTCCAATTTAGACTCAATTCCCTTTCCATGCCCCCCACCCCACCTGAGTTCATGCATTCTGCCATACATGACTTGCATCTTTTTCTGAGTCTTTCCAAAGTTTTTTTTTCAAGGCAGAGGATTATTGTCTTTTGGGAGAACTTCAATGTTTCAGTTGTTTTTTTGTCCCAGATCTTTTGTTGTTGTTCCCTCCAACTTGTAGTGTGTTCTTTCTTATATATTCATATGCCAAGTGTATCTTGTCTACTCTGACTGGGACTTATGTTTCAGTTCATTATAATTTATCTTATCGAATCCTAACCAGTACTTCCATTTTGTGATTCTATACATCATAGGCCTATCTGAAGATTTTCATCACAAGGATTCTAAACCTTCCTCTGAACCACCTTGTGTCATTGAGAAGCTCTGTTCCTTACATGATGGTTTAGTTTTAGAAGCAAAGGGAATAAAGGAACATTTCTGGAAACCCTACATTAGGAAACTTTATGAAAAAAAGGTTTGTAAGTAACAACATGAGAATGTTTTCTGGAGAAAGACTTGATTTCATATGACATAAATATCTCTCTTTTTCATCATAGCTCCTTAAAGGAAGAGAAGAATCTCTTACTGGTTTTCTAGAACCTGGGAACTTTGGAGAGAGTTTGTGAGTAATTCGGTTACAGAACTCTTTTTTTTTTTAACTTATTTTTTTTTTATTATTTATTTTTGTATGTGTATGAATGTATTGTCTGCATGCAGGTCTGTGCACCCATGTCGTGCAATGCCGCGGAGGTCAGAAGNATGTGTTAGCCTGTCTTAGATCCTGCACCCTTCCATCTCCACCCAACATGATGTTTTCAGGAGTGTGCTCCATCCTTAGCTCTAGTTTTTAAATTTTTTTTTTATTATTATTTATTTTTGCATGTGTATGAATGTATTGTCTGCATGCAGGTCTGTGCACCCATGTCGTGCAATGCCGCGGAGGTCAGAAGAGGGTCTCGGATTCCCCTGGAACTGGAGTACTCCTGGAATTGGAGTTACAGACTGTTCTTAGCCGCCATGTGGGTGCTGGGGATCGAACCAGGGTCCTCTGCAAGAGCGTCAGTGCTCTTAACCACTAGGCTATCTCTCCAGCCCCCAGAACTCTTTTAGTAATCTATGTAGAAGGCCTTAGTGCTTCTATTGTTTTTTTTAATATTTTAATTAAAAATTAAAAAATTTTAATGTATATGAGTGTATCACCTGTATATATGTAAGTGCACCCATGTCATGCAGTGCCTGTGGAAATCAGAAGAAGGCATCAGATCCCCTGGAGCTGGAGATGGTTCTTGGCTGCCATGTGGGTGCTAGGAATCGAACCTCGTTCCTCTGCAAGAGCAGAGCTATGTCTCCAGCCCCTGTTCTTATTGTTTTAATACTTTAAGTTTTGTATGTAAGAGACATCACTGTTTACTGTTTTTATTGTTTTAATATTTTGGGTTATTAAATTAGGAGACCTCAGCATTCAATTTTTGTTGTTTGGAAATTTTGAATGTTTTATGGAAGATCCCATGGAAGCCACAAAAATTTTGTCAACTTCTACTATAAGTACATGTGCTTAAATTTAGTGAAACTTACTTGTGTTATATAAAGCTTTATTAATTAAGCTCTTAGATTATAGACTTTAATATTAAGAAATGCTTTTGGAACTGGCCATGATAGAGATCCCTGTAATCCCAGCACTTGGGACCTGAGGCAGGAGGAGTATAAGACTGAGTCTACTCTGTCTCAAGAAAACAAAAAAAAAAAGTTAAGAAAAATTAAGAAAAGGGAGAAAGCTGGGCATGGTGATGTACAACTTTAATTTCATTTGTAGCCCCAAGGAGGCACAGGCAGAGGCAGATACATTTCAGTGAGTGTGTTCTGCAGAGTAAGACACTGTCTCAAAAAAAGAAAGAAAGGAAAGAAAAAGAAAGGAAGGAAGGAAGGAAGAAAGATAAGGGAAAGAAATATTTTGGGAACTATAGAAGCAAAAACCTTGGCAGTATGGAGGTCTTCAGAGGTGCCTAGAATAGCTGACGTGCTGTTTCCTGTAGGCTTATCTACCTGCTATATCCTGACCAGACTTACTATGTTTATATTTCAGTTTATTATAATTTAGCTTTTGAGTATTTGTTAATCTCTCTCTCTCTTTTGTTTTGGGGGGTGGTCTTTTTGAGACAGGGACTCCTTTTAGTTCCAGCTGGCCTGGAGCTCACTATATAGACCAGGCTGGCCTTGAACTCACAGAGATCCACCTGCCTCTGCCTCCCGAGTGCTGGGATTAAAGGCATGTGCCACCACTCCCGGCTCTATTTTTTATTATTAGTTTATTATAGGTAGGTTGGTTCTGGGTCCCCGCCTTGAAATGCTGTTTACAAAATACAGCACAGTGAAGGAAGCTACATCTTATTCTCTTCAGTTTTGTAATTAATAGTTATTCTACTGAAATATTACTTTGAAAAATTATTAGATCTTATAGTTGAAAAATGAAATAATTAAGTGGTATAAAACATTAACTGAGCTGGGCGAGGTGGTGCACGCCTTTAATCCTAGCACTTGGGAGGCAGAGGCAGGCAGATCTTTGTGAGTTCAAGGCCAGCCTGGTCTACAGAGTGAGTTCCAGGACAGCTGGGGCTACAAGGAGACCCCATCTCAAAAAAAGCCAAAAAAAAAAAAAACAAAAAACATTAACTGAAATGGCAGTTTTATGAGAGATAATGCTTTGTCTGTTTTTCCCTTGATAGTAAAGCGATCAGTAAGGCTTATGAGGAGTATGTTTTATCTGTTGGGAATTTGGATGAACGGATATTTCTTGGAGATGATGCTGAGGAGGAAATTGGGACCCTTTCACGGTGTCTGAACACTGGCTCAGGTACAGAGAGTGCTGAAAGAGTACAGATGAAAAACATCTTGCAGCAGCATTTTGACAAGGTGAGTTGGGTCAAGTAAAGAAAGGCTTGGCTTCCATTCTGTTTTCATAGGTTGCAATAAGAAAAAAAAAATTCCTATCATACTTAGTTGAAAAAGTGAAAGGTTTAGGTTGGATTGGAGAAGAGCATTTACTATGACTTTAAATTGATGTGTCATGTTGGCAGTCTTGGGCTTGGGGGAGATGGGTGGTAGAATATACTGCAGCGTAGTAGACAAAGGCACTTAGAAAATATTAATTAACCTCATTTCAGGCCTTTAATAGACTAGAGAACCTGTGAATCCTCAGTTAGTCTTAAAGAAACTTCTGTTAATTGAAAGCAATTTTTAGGGTGATAGAGACTGATGACTACAAATTTCCCTTCCCTGTAACTGAGAAGCTTCAGACTGGAAACTGGTCTGCTTGTTTAATAAGATATGTGTATAATTGTGAAGGGGGTCTCACTATGTATCCCAGACTGCCCACAAATTCATGGTAATCATTGTGCCTCAGCTGCTCAAGTCCTGAGATCATAGGCATTAGTCATCCACCTGACTCATTTAAGATTACTCTAAACGTGTGTTTATATGATAAGATTGTATTCTAATCACTGGGAAATATAGCAGTAGGCAAAACAGTCACAAACACCCTGTTCTTAAGAAGCTTGTATTTTAATATGGGAGGCTAGACAATAGATAACCAAGGAGTTTAATATGTTGAATAATATGAAGAAAAATAAAATTGATCAGCAATACAGAGTATTGAAGTAGGGCAAAATAGATGGGCCTTGGGTCACTGTAGATAAAATGGCAGGGAAAAGTGCTCTGAGGAGTTAGCATTAACAGGTAGCTGAGGAAGCAAACCTTAGTCATAGGTAGGAAAAATTGTATGAAGCCAAGAGCTGCTATAAAGCCACTGTGTAGGAACATGGCTGTTGTGGTATGAAGAGAAGAGAGCGGGGTCCACACAGGTCATGTAATCTTTGGAAACCACATTAAGGACTTGTACTTTAGCTCTAATTGATGTGAAAGTTTGCCACAGGGCATTTTGGAAAGGTGCCATATGGGTGATGTAATGAACATTTTTGAAGGTGTTAGGAGAACTAGGGCCAGGGCAGGAGAAAAGTGGTTAAGAGGTTCTTTTAGTTCTTGGTGGCTTGGTTTACAGAAACAGTTATATTTGAGCCATATTTTAGAGGTATCATCCACAGGACATACTGATAGTTGGATTACTGTGTCACGGAGAAAGAAACCAGTGATGACTGTTGGGCTATTGATAAAAACCTAACACTTAAAAATACCTGTGAGATCTTGAGTGATCTGGCCCTGCCCCTGTGCATCCATCCCTCCCGCTCTCTTCACCCAGTCCACTCACACAGTAACCTCTTTTTTCAGTTTTCAGATAAGCCAAGCATGCCACCAGCTCAAAGCCTTTGCCCTTACTATTTCCTCTGCCTAAAACTTGTTTCAAGATAGTCATGTGGCTTACTTCCTCATTTCTTTCTGGTCTCTAAGTTGACTCCTGTAAAAGAACAGCCACCAACATACCCCAGTCCTTAAGACTTCCTTTCCTCTTAGTATTCACTTAGTATTATTGCTGTCTGACAGTAAGTAGATAGGTAGACAGGATTGTTTTCTGTCTCCCTGTATTAGAATACAAGCTTCATGAGGGCTGTGACCAGATTGTATGTAGAGCTTACCACATAGCAGTTATTCTAAAAATTTTACTGTTGATGTTTATTGATAGGGAAGAGCAATTTGTCTGGGGGTGTGATTAAAAGTGAGGGCTATTTGCATGTTATTTTGAAATGTCTTTTAGGCATCCTATTGGACTCACTGAGTGGGCAGTTTAGAAATTTATTGCTGGAGTTCCTAGGAGAGGTTGGAGTTGTATATATGTTCTAGAGTCACCAGCATGTGGCTAAAATCATGAAATAAGATTACCTAGCAGTTCGAGTTAGTAAGAGAATGAAAGATATCTAAAGGCAGAGCTCTGGGGCATGTCTGAATGTATTGTCTGCATGTGTGTATGCAGTGCCCATGGAGGTCAGAAGAGAGTGTTGGATTTCCCTGGAACTAGAGTTATGGATGGTTTTCAGCCATCGTGTAGGTGGTGGGAATTGAACCCAGGAGTTCTGCAAGAGCAGCCAGTGCTCTTAATAACTGAGCCATCTCTCTAGCCCTGGCACACCAGATTTTGTATGTTTACTAGGAGAACAAACATCCTATTGCTTTTATAATATCAGCTCCATATTCATGCCCAAGTTAAAAAAAAGAACCCTTTGCTGGGCGTGGTGGTGCACGCCTTTAATTATAGCACTCGGGAGGCAGAGGCAGGTGGATCTCTGTGAGTTCAAGGCCAGCCTGGTCTACAGAGTGAGTTCCAAGCCAGCTGGAGCTACAGGGAGACCCTGTCTCAAAAAGACTAAAAAAGAAAAAAAGAAAGAACCCTCTAGGTAAGAGTGCACAGGGAACTTTGAGCCCTTTAACAGTGCTACAGTGCTGCAACATAGGAAACCCCATGTTTACTTTGAGGACTCTGAGCAGGAAGCTGTGGTTATCACACCTAGTTTCTTCTATGAAATCAGTACTTCCTGCTGGTGATAGTTATGTGTTGCTGGATGTTAATTACTAGTGCATTTTGCATACAAGATGTTTTTCTCTCCCAGCATAGGCACTGGGTCATACATAATGAAATGGGCTGGCTGCAAGAAAGCCAAGGTAGGCAGCAGCCTTCTGAGTGTGCCTATCTACCAGACCCATTTTATGGACTTCAAATAACTATGAGATTAATTTCTTTGAAACAAAATGGTCTCTGTTGTTGTTTAAGATGTATAGAATGCGGGCTGGAGAGATGGCCTAGCGGTTAAGAGCGCCGACCGCTCTTACAGAGGACCCGGGTTCGATCCCCAGCACCCACATGGCGGCTGAGAACCGTCTGAAACTCCAATTCCAGGAGAACTCCAGTTCCAGGGGAATCCAAGACCCTCTTCTGACCTCTGCGCGTTGCACGTCATGGGTGCACAGACTTGCATGCAGACAGTACATTCATACACATACAGAAATAAATAAAATTAATAAAAAAAATTTTTTTTAAAGATGTATAGAATGCATATATGTGTTTATGTATAGTGAATCTCTGTGCTTTAAAGGTCTAGAATGAGGGGCTGGAGAGGGGGCTTAGTTGTTAAGAACACTGGCTGCTTTGCAAAGGACCTGAGTTCAGTTTTCAGCACCCACATGGTAGCTAACAATTGTCCTTAACACCTGGTCCAGTGGATCTGATACCCTCTTCTGGCCTATTGGGGCATTGCATGCACAGGCCCATTTACATACATGCAGCCAAAACACTCATACACATAAAATAAAAATAAATAAATAAAAAACACAAAATTAGGGCTGGAGGGATGGCCTAGTGATTAAGAGCGCCAATCGCTCTTGCAGAGGACCCGGGTTCGATCCCCAGCACCACATGGCGGCTGAGAACCATCTGTAACTCCAATTCCTGGAGAACTCCAGTTCCAGGGGAATCCGACGCCCTCTTCTGACGTCCGCGGCATTGCACGACACAGGTGCACAGACCTACATGCAGACAGTACATTCATATACATAAAAAAAATAAATAAAAAAATTTTAAAAACCTCAAAAATTAAAAAAAAAACAAAATTAAAAGTCTAGATATTTATTAGAAAAATGTTGAATTTTGAGTATTAAAAATTACTATCAGGGGCTGGAGAGATGGCTCAGCAGTTAAGAGCACCGACTGCTCTTGCAGAGGACCCCGGTTTGATTCCCAGCACCCACATGGCAGCTAAGAACCGTCTTTAACTCCAGTTCCGGGGGAATCTGACGCCCTCTTCTGACCTCCATGGCATTGCGTGACATGGGTGCACCAATTTACATGCAGACAGTTCACACATAAACATAAAAATAATAAATAAATTTAAAAATTACTATCAAGCTAATTTAACCTTTAGTTTTTTGGAAAAATTAGAAAAGATGTGGATTGGATAGATGGCTTAGTGGTTAAGAGCACTGGATGCTCTTGCAGAGGACCTGGATTCAGTTCCCAGCACCCACATGGTAGCTAAGAACTATCTGTAATTACAGTTCTAGGAGATCTGGCACCCTCTTCTGACTTCCACAGGCATTGCATTACACAAGTGCCCTTACACACATCAGGGACTACACTCATACACATAAAATAAACTTAATAAAATATTTTTTAAAATTAGAAAAGATATTTTGTGGGGCTGGAGAGATAGCCTAGTGGTTAAGAGCACCGACTGCTCTTGCAGAGGACCCAGGTTCAATCCCCAGCACCCACGTGGCGGCTAAGAACCGTCTGTAACTCTAATTCCAGGAGAACTCCAATTCCAGGAGAACTCCAGTTCCAGGGGAATCCAAGATCCTCTTCTGACCTCCGTGGCATTGCATGACACGAGTACACAAACCTGCATGCAGACAGTACATTCATATACATACAAAAAAATAAATAAAAAATTAAAAAACATTTTTTTTAAAGAAAAGATATTTTGTTAGCCTATGTTCTCATGGGTAAATTCTTTTTCACAAAGTCATAAACTTTTCATGTGCATATTCAAGCATGTTGGCTAACCTGCTTCTCTAAAGGCCCATCCACTTTAGGGAGAAAAATTGATAGATTCTAGTAACTAAATGGGGAGGGGAAAGGGCTAGTGAAGACTTGTACTATATCAGATTGCCCTTTTTTTTTTTTTTTTTTTTTTAGAAGGGGCTCTTTTTTGAGACAGGGCCTCCCCTGTAGCCACAGTTGGCCTGGAACTGTCTATGTAGACCAGGCTAGCCTTGATCTCACAGAGATCCACCTGCCTCTGCCTCCCATGTGCTAGGGTTAATGGCATGCACCACCATGCTCAGCTAGATTGCCCTTTTTGGTGAAATGTTTGCCTTCTCTTAAGTAAATTTGATACTTATATGAAGTTACAATTTTTGAATGTATTTATCTTTATTTTATGTGTATGGTTATTTCATGTGCATTGATAGAAAGGTACCCAGGTGGGGCTGGAGAGATGGCTCAGCAGTTAAGAGTGCCGACTGCCCTTGAAGAGGACCTGGGTTCGATTCCCAGCACCCACATAGTGGCTAAAACCTGTCTTTAATTCCAGTTCCAGGGGAATCCGACACCCTCTTCTGAACTCCGCAGCATTGCATGACACGGGTGCACCTCCTTAAATGCAGACAGTACACTCATACACATAAAATAATAAATAAATAAATAATTTAACAACAACAAAGGTACCCATGTGTGTAATGCCCATAGAGGCCAGAAGATGGTGTCAGATCACCTGGAATTGGAGTACAGAGGATTGTTAGCTGCCATGTGAATGCTGGATTCTGAATCTAGATCCTCTGCAAGAGCAGCCAGTGCTCTTAACCACTTAGCTGTCTCTCCAGCCTCACTTATATGCATTTTTATTGTCATGGATTTTATTTAAGTCTGATCGAATTCATAGGTTTCATATGTCAATCTTTGAGTGTTTGTAAACAGAGCAGATTGAAGCTTGTGAAATTTGTTTCTCAGAGATGGGAGTGACGTTTTAATATTTTAAAGTGTAATGCTTATATCTGCCTTAAGCATAGGTATTTTATTTTTTAATATATATTTTGTACAAAAGTATCAAATCTAGACCCGTGTCCCCCACCCTATCCCCCCACCCCACCAGAGCTCATGCATTCTGCCAAACATGCTTTTCATCTCTTTCTCAGTCTTTCTCGATATTCTCCATGTGGAAGTTGACTGTTTTGAGCAGAAGTTCACTGTTTCAGTCAGTTCTTTGATGCAGTCCTTTCTGTCGCTGCTGTTGATGTTGTTTCCAATATGCGTCACTCCCAACTGCTTGGACAAAAGCTCAAGGGGCCATGCATAAGCATAGGTTTTAAAGCAGAGATAATAGGGATATATGTTCCTTACCTGAAGATCCTGGGGATTAAACTTTTACATGTTAGGTATGCACTGTGCCACTGAGCTATATCCCACTAGAGATATAACTTATCTTAAAGATTTAACTTTTAAAAGATAACCTTTTAATTTGCTAGAATATATATTGTTCTTTTATAGTCTTTGGAATGGTAGTTCTTTGGTTATTTTTAAATTCCAGTACTTAACAATATTTGAGATGCTAAAATTTATTATTATAAATCTGATTGTCTTGATTTCCTATTTGTGATATAATTTAAAGTCTTTTTGACCTAATAATTTTTTTAATCTCAGTAACTATTTGGAATTTTGCTTAATTTTTTTCTCTAGTCTAAAGCACTTAGAACCTCTACAACTCTTACTGGTGTGAGGTACATGAAGGAGAGCAGCCCTTGTGGGGCCCCCATTTCCATACCTGCACATAGCATATCTCGTCTTCACACTATGCTGACAGGCCTCAGGAATGCACCAAGTGAGAAGCTGGAACAGATACTCAGGTTAGTTTTAAATTTGTCTGCCTTCGAAGAGTTGGTTGTTGACCATTTTCCAATTTTTTACCTTGAGTATCAGTGCCTTAATTTGCCCGATTCTAATTTTGCATTAATTGTACATTTAATCTTATTAGCAAAAGGCATAGCAATATAAGATATACAGGTAAGCCAGGCATGGTGGTATATGCCTATAATCTCATATCTCCTGATTCAGGATGCTGAGGCAGAAAGATCACAAGTCTGAGGCTAGCCTAGACTACAGATTGAGACTGTGTCTCAAAAAAGAAAAGAAAGATCTGTAAGTAGAGGACAGTCTCCTTTGTCCAGATTTATTTAATGTGTTATAGGAGACAGTAACCACACTAGCCAATGTATAACTGCCTTAAATCCCAGCACTCGGGAGGCAGAGGCAGGTGGATCTCTGTGAGTTCAAGGCCAGCCTGGTCTACAGAGTGAGTTCCAGGCCAGCTGGGGCTACAGGGAGACCCTGTCTCAAAAAGACCAAAAAAATCTCCCCACCAAAAAAACCTTAATGTATGTGAATGGCAAAGAATACACAGAAGAGGGACAACATTAAAACTGTCTGAGCTGGGCACATTACTGTAATCCCAGTACTTGGGAGGTGGAAGCAGGAAGAACAGGAGTTCATGGTCATCCTCCACTATGTGAGTTTGAGGTCAGCCTGGACTACATAAGACTCTGTCTTAAAAAGTCTTTAAGTCTTTAAGACTCTGTCTTAAAAAGTCCCAGAGGCTGGAGAGATGGCCTAGGGGTTAAGAGCACCGACTGCTCTTGCAGAGGACCCAGGTTCAATCCTCAGCACCCAAATGGCGGCTGAGAACCGTCTGTAACTCCAATTCCAGGAGAACTCCAGTTCCAGGGGAATCCGAGACCCTCTTCTGACCTCCACGGCATTGCACGACATAGGTGCACAAACCTAAATGCAGACAGTACATTCATACACATACAAAATAAATAAATAAATAAAATTTTAAAAAAAGTACCCCCCCAAATACCCAAAATTTAAATGACCAAATTAAAAAAAAGTATTTGCAAGTAGGAGAACTCAGAAAAATATGGTAAATTGATGGAATCTACTATATGTAAAAATACTGCAAACACCATTTAGGTACTGTTAAAAAGGAAATTTACTTAGCTAAAAAATTCAAATGCTGCAGTTATCAGGAAAGAGTTTTAACAGGTTTATTATTACAATTCTTACCTTTGTCTTATGAATATTTAAACTATTTATTTTTGTATGTGTATGAGTGTTTCGCCTGCATATAAATGTACCACTTGAGTGCAGTGCCTGTGGAGATCAGAAAAGGGCATTGGAATGCCCTGGAATTGGAGTTACAAATGGTTGTTAGCCATTGTGCTAGATAGCTTTAGTGTCAACTTGACACACTGGGTTGAGGGAGCCTTGGGGAATTGACTCCATTGGATTGGCCTGTGGCCAGTCTGTGGAGTATTGTCTTGATTGTTGAGCAGTGTGGGAGGGCCCAGCCCACTATGGGTGGTGCCACCTCTGGGCAGGTTGTTGTGTACGGTATAAGAAGAAAGCAGACTGGGCATAGGCCAGAGGAGCAAGCCAGTAAGAAAGATTCCTCCATGGCCTGTGCCTTAGCTCCTGCCTCCATGTTCTTGCCTTGAGTTCCTACCTTTTGCTCCCTGAGTGATGAACTGTGACTCAGGAGATGTGAGCTGAATAACCCTTTCCTCCCCAAGTTGGTAGTGGTCAGTATGTTTTGTCACAGCAATGGAAAAGTGAACTAGAGCTATCATGTTGGTACTGGGAAGCAAATTCAGGTTCTCTGAAGAGCAGCCAGTGCTTATAACTGTGGAGTCATCTCATTTTTTATTTTATGTGTACAAGTGTATTGCCTACATGTGTGTAAGTGCACCTGCGTCACGCAATGCCTGTAGAGGTCAGAAGAGAGTGTAGGATCTCCTGGGACTGGATTTCAGAGATGGTTAGTTGTTTGCTGCTATATGGGTGCTGGGAATCAAACCCAGGTCCTCTGCAAGAGCAGCCAGTGCTCCTAACTGCAGAGCCATCTTCTCCAGCCCCCCATTTTCTTTTTTTTTTTTTTAGTCTTTTTGAGACAAGATCCCCCTGTACCCCCATCCGTCCTGGAACTCACTATGTAGACCAGGCTGGCCTTGAACTCATAGAGATCTGCCTGCCTCTGCCTCCTGAGTGCTGGGATTAAAGGCATGTGCACCACACCCGGCTCATTTCCTTTTTTGAAACAGGCTTTTTCTGTGTTCCAGACCACCTGGCTGGTCTGGAACTCACTATATAGACCAGGTTGCCCTTAAACTTAATGACCTTCAAGTGTCTGTACTGTAATTATATAAGACACCACGACAGGCTAAACAAAACAAAAAACTTTTTTTTTTTTTTTTGGTCTTTTGGAGACAGGGTCTCCCTGTAGCCCCAGCTGTCCTGGAACTCACTCTGTAGACCAGGTTGGCCTTGAACTCACAAAGATCCGCCTGCCTCTACCTCCCAAGTGCTAGGATTAAAGGCGTGCGCCACCACGCCCAGCTCACAAAAACCTTTTTATAAATAGAAATAATTCTAATTGTTATAAAGTTGAACTGCTGAAACTTGTTCACTGAAACATTTTGACATGTACGAATGCTTTACATCCCTTTATATTAAAATTTTATATTAAAATTAAAACTTCGTACACAAATGAAAAAAACTGCCAATACCTGATTTCTGTCCCCTATTTTTCCACTCATTGTTATATACTTTGGTACTTTTTTACCACATTCAGAACTATTGATAACAGGAAGACTAGAAAAAAAATATTTTTTGAGTCAGGGACTAATATAGCCGAAATTGTCCCCAAATTTCTATATAGCCGAGGATGATCTTGAACTCCTGATAGGTTTCTGCCTCTACCTCCCATGTGTTGGGATTACAGATGTTCATCATTGCATCTGGCTCATAGTGGTTCTTAAATACATCCTCCACATTTGTGCTGTACTACCTGTTTTTTTTTTTTTTTTACATAATTGTTAGGCTTGAATAGCACACACAGGTTGTTACTTTCAAATAGACCAAGTAGATAAGCTCACTTGCCTCTTGCAAAGTGTCAATAGCTTTGCTGTGGAAGCACAGATTTATTTTGAAGGCCTGAGCAATTTCTTGCACTAAACCCAGGAAAAGGAGTTTGTGAGTCAGAAGTTCAGTGAACCTCAATAGTGTCTAATTTCACAGAGAGCCACAGTACCAGACCTATAACAATCAGGTTTCTTTATTCCATCAATAGAGGGTGAGTGGTTTTTTTTTGTTTTTTGTTTTTGATTGTCTTTTTGGTATTTTTGAGACAGGGTCTCCCTTTTAGTCCCAGCTATCCTGGAGCTTGCTCTGTAGACCAGGCTGGCCTTGATCTGCCTGCCTCTGCCTCCCAAGTGCTGGGATTAAAGGCATGTGCCACCACACCTGGCTTGGTGAGTAGTTTTTATAGCTAGTTGTTGGCTATAAACAACCCAAACTATCTTATTACCAACTGTTCTAAAAGTTTAAAGAAGGGGGATAGAGTGTCAGTTAACATCAGGGAGTTGTTATAGGATTTCACAAAGAGGTTTGAACCCATACAAAATTCTGAAGGGTGAATCAGATTTGAAAATATGTGTTGACTAGACTTCAGGGGATGAACTTGCACCAAAGGGCTCTCTGGGTACAAATGCTTGACCAGATAGGACTTAACATATGACAGAATGCATGAAATCTGGTGGGGAGGGCTGTGGTGGGGGGTGCAGGTGAGGGAGGCAATCTTAATTTGATTAAGATCTATTATATGGGGCTGGAGAGATGGCCTAGTGGTTAAGAGCACTGACTGCTCTTGCAGAGGACCCGGGTTTGATCCCCAGCACCCACATGGCGGCTGAGAACTGTTTTTAACTCCAGTTCCAGGGGAATCCAACACCCTCTTCTGACCTCCGAGGCATTACACAACATGGGTGCACAAACCTGCATGCAGACAGTACATTCATACACATACAAAATAAATAAATAAATAAAATTTTAAAAAAAGTACCCCCCCAAATACCCAAAATTTAAATGACCAAATTAAAAAAAAGTATTTGCAAGTAGGAGAACTCAGAAAAATATGGTAAATTGATGGAATCTACTATATGTAAAAATACTGCAAACACCATTTAGGTACTGTTAAAAAGGAAATTTACTTAGCTAAAAAATTCAAATGCTGCAGTTATCAGGAAAGAGTTTTAACAGGTTTATTATTACAATTCTTACCTTTGTCTTATGAATATTTAAACTATTTATTTTTGTATGTGTATGAGTGTTTCGCCTGCATATAAATGTACCACTTGAGTGCAGTGCCTGTGGAGATCAGAAAAGGGCATTGGAATGCCCTGGAATTGGAGTTACAAATGGTTGTTAGCCATTGTGCTAGATAGCTTTAGTGTCAACTTGACACACTGGGTTGAGGGAGCCTTGGGGAATTGACTCCATTGGATTGGCCTGTGGCCAGTCTGTGGAGTATTGTCTTGATTGTTGAGCAGTGTGGGAGGGCCCAGCCCACTATGGGTGGTGCCACCTCTGGGCAGGTTGTTGTGTACGGTATAAGAAGAAAGCAGACTGGGCATAGGCCAGAGGAGCAAGCCAGTAAGAAAGATTCCTCCATGGCCTGTGCCTTAGCTCCTGCCTCCATGTTCTTGCCTTGAGTTCCTACCTTTTGCTCCCTGAGTGATGAACTGTGACTCAGGAGATGTGAGCTGAATAACCCTTTCCTCCCCAAGTTGGTAGTGGTCAGTATGTTTTGTCACAGCAATGGAAAAGTGAACTAGAGCTATCATGTTGGTACTGGGAAGCAAATTCAGGTTCTCTGAAGAGCAGCCAGTGCTTATAACTGTGGAGTCATCTCATTTTTTATTTTATGTGTACAAGTGTATTGCCTACATGTGTGTAAGTGCACCTGCGTCACGCAATGCCTGTAGAGGTCAGAAGAGAGTGTAGGATCTCCTGGGACTGGATTTCAGAGATGGTTAGTTGTTTGCTGCTATATGGGTGCTGGGAATCAAACCCAGGTCCTCTGCAAGAGCAGCCAGTGCTCCTAACTGCAGAGCCATCTTCTCCAGCCCCCCATTTTCTTTTTTTTTTTTTTAGTCTTTNAACTAGAGCCAACTGTTATAGTGGTAATTTCTTATAAAACAGGTATAATTACCCTTTTTTAATTGACTGATAGACATAGGAACTGTGAAAGGATAATTCTCTATTTAGAGCCAAATTCAATAGTAAAGTCTTTATAAGCTGTGTAATTAACTCTATTTAGAGCCAAATTCAATAGTAAACTCTTTATAAGCTGTGTAATTAAGCAAAATATATTAATACAGGAAAGCTCTGATATCAGCAATGAATTATTCTGCCTAGGAGATGTTGGCTAGGGGATCTAAGCCCCCCAAATTATATAAAGGCCTTTGCCTATAAGTGGGATATACGCAAGGAGAAAGGCAGTAAGTCCCTGTTGTCGAAGACCCGGTGTAAGCATGAAAAAATGTTTTGAGATGTCACTTGCTAATGTACAATTGGCCTCTGAAATGCCAGAGAGTGTTTCCAAAGGCCACTAAAGCAATACAGCAAAATATTGACCTCCTTGAGACAAGCAAGACTCCTCCGTCAGTATCAGCTACACCTCAACTGCCTGGAGATACTGTGCAACAGTGGCAGCCATGTGTCTATATATATCCCAAATCTCATTGGCTGTTAGCTCTCTCCTTGGAGGAATAGGAATAATTCACAGCGAATGCCACAAGCTTATGTCCTCTAGTGGTTAGGAGATGTTATAAGCCACAATAAGAACTTGTCACCCTTTATAGAGAAACCACAATTTGTGGATTAGCATACCATCCAAGCATCTGTGTCTATGCTCACAGCTTAGCTTGCCATAATAATTAGTACTGCTTCAATGCCTCTACATCTAATTGCTTGTGCTTTGTTAGTAGGATTAAAAAGGTATCCCTGGATAAGCTGTCAACCCATGAAGGGGAACAACCTGAACAGACTTAGAGTCCAAAATGACATCTCCAGAGAAAAGAGACTGTTTTGCTTCTCACCCACTTGCGCCCCTTTCCCAAAGTCTAGGGAAAAACTTGTGGAAGAGGAGGCGTGGTAGAATGTAAGGGCTGCGGAGAGATTGGGGTGAATCGTGAGACTACAGCAATATAGACTGGACTCCTATTTGATCAACATGCTTGTGCATACAGGCTTCTCCAACTGGACTATGGGAACCTTGGGTTGTTCAAAATTTGGACATAGATCCTTGCAAATTGGTTTTACATGAATGTTACATTCATTGCTTATGGTTTAATAATTTGGCTCACTTCAAAAAAAATGCACCAATTACCTAATTGTATGGCAAACTGAGTAACGTCAGTTTTATCTGAAAACAACTGTGCTATTGTAGAATCCCTTAAAAAATTAAAAAAAATAAGAAAATGGGTCTTTGGGATCTGATACTTAGATATGTATTTGTAGTTATATATGATGTGAGCATTAATTTTGTGTGTTGGGTTGGCTAGGCTATAGTACTGAGAATGGCTGATGTTGCTATGAACAAATAATTATTTGCTTTTTTTTTTTTTTAAACAGGGTCTTATCTAGGTAAATGGCCATAATTCCATCATTTGGAGCTCAGGCAGGAAGAGTACAAGTTTGAGGCTAGCTTGTAATGTAAAGTGAGACAAAACAGACAAAACAAACTGTGTTGCTCAGGCTTGACTCAAACTCACCAGTTAGCTCAGACTGGGTTTGAAATTATTATCTTCCTGCTTTAGCCACTTGAGTACCTGATAGATTTTGTATGTACATTGTAAAAGGCTATCTTATATCTGTACCTTTTAGATCACCTAATAATTTTTAATCACAACAGCTTTAATCTTAAATACCATTAGTAGAATTAAAGATTGCCATATAGATGCTGGGTAAAACCAACAATTTGTGGTAAACTTTTTTTTTTTGATACAGGGTCTCCCTATAGCCCCAGCTGGCCTGTAACTCACTCTGTAGACCAGGCTGGCCTTGAACTCACAGAGATCCACCTGCCTCTGCCTCCTGAGTGCTAGGATTAAAGTTGTGTGCCACCACACCCAGCTTAAAGACAGTTCTTAGCCGCCATGTGGGTGCTGGGAATCAAATCCTGGTTCTCTGTGAGAGCAGTCAGTGCTCTTAACTGCTGAGCCATCTCTCCAGCCCCTGTGGTAAACTTTAAGATAATGTGTATATGTTCATAGAATTCTGGTTGTATATTATATAGTTATCTGTAGTTATCCCTAGCAAGATTGGAACTTTTATTTCCCTTATAATTTTATAGTTATGGTACATTTTTTGGAATGAATATGTATGATCATATAAATACATATGATCAAATTAAAAACAGTTGTTTCTATGTATAGTTATTATAATTTGATCATATATATGCAGTCAAAAAGAGGATTGTTACAAAAGTTCCAATGGTAACAATGTATATAATACTTCTGCAATGAACATTGCTGATTTAAAAATATATTGCTGATTTAAAAAACAATGAAAGAGAGGGCTCGGGATATAGCTTAATTGGTAAAGCGTGTGCCTTCCTTGAAAGCATGAGGACTTCAATTTGATCAGCAACACCAGTGTAAAAAGCAGTGTGGTGGCACATGCTTGTAACCCTGTGGTGGAGGTAGATCCCCAGAGTTCAGTGGCCAGCCACTGTAGAGCCATAGGGTGGAAATCTTCCAAGTAACAACTCCAGAAGTTGATCTCCAGCTTCCACTTGTAGATGGACTCACACACATGCGCCCACACACATATGAATAACCACACAAAAAGTTTTAAAAATGAATGAAATAAGCATTATTTGGGGAATAAAACAAAACCCCACATTAGCTTAAATGTGTAGTATAGTTCTACACTCTTTAATTCTATGTTTTTCGTTTTGTTTTCTTTGGTCTTTTTGAGACAAGTTCTCCCTATAGCCCCAGCTGGTCTGGAACTTGCTCTGTAGACCAGGCTGGCTTTGAACTCACAGAGATCCGCCTGCCTCTGCCTCCCGAGTGCTAGCATTAAAGGCCTGTGCCACCACACCTGGCTCATTCTGGTTTTTCCAGGAATTTTTCCTGGAATCAGCTGAGGATAATTTTGGTTGCCATTAATGATTGATTGGGCATTTGTGCATTTGTAAGTCAGTCACAGCATCAAATAAACCCAGGACTAAGTTTGTTGAACTTACTGCAGTAAAATGTACATCTCCACACAGGAAATATTTTTTTTTCCACTCAAAATGGTGGCAGCTGCACCTTTGAGAAGAAAATATAGAGTGTTTTATATTAATCTGGGAAGAATATAGTATCTATTCAGAGCATTTTATATTGATATCTTAATAAATTTTATAGCTATAAACATTGTTTCCTTTTTTTTTTCTCTCTGTATACCAGGTTGGCCTTGAACTCACAGAGATCCGCCTGCCTTTGCCTCCCGAGTGCTGGGATTAAAGGCATGGACCACCATGCCCAGCACATTGTTTCCTTTTGTAACTGGGCAAAATACATGCATTCCATGATTTATTACTTTTCAGAGCATGTTCCCGAGATCCAACACAGGCTATTGCTGACCGTTTGAAAGAGATGTATGAAATATATTCTCAGCATTCCCAGCCAGATGAGGATGTTAGTAATTGTGCTAAAGGTAAGAAGTAATGTTGTCTATACAACCTTGACATTTAACTACATGAAATCCATCCTTCCCTCCTTTCTTTCCTTCCTTCCTTCCTTCCTTCCTTCCTTCCTTCCTTCCTTCCTTCCTTCCTTCCTTCCTTCCGGTTTCCGTCCTTCTTCTTCCATCCCTCCCCGTTCTTCCCTCCATCCTTCCCTCTCCCCTCCCCCCCGTTCCCTCCTTTTTCTCTTTTCTTTTTTTCTTGCTTCTTTTCTTGCTTTCTTTCTTTCTGTTCTTATCTTTCTTTCTTTATTCTTTTCTCTTTTTTCTTGATCTTCTGTGCGGCTTTCTTTCTTTTTTCTTCTTTCTTTCTTCTTTCTTTCTATCTTCTTTTCTTTCTTTTTCTTCTTTCTTTGTTTTCGGATTCTTTTCTTTTCTTCTATTTTCTTTCTTTTCTTTCTTCTTTCTTTGTGTTTGTCGTTCCTTTTCTGTCTTCTTTCTTTTCTTTTCTTTCCTTCTTTTTCTTTCTTTTCTTTCTTTTTCTTTTCTTTCTTTCTTGATTTCTTTCTTTTCTTTCTTTCTTTCTTTCTTTCTTCCTCTTTCTTTCTTCTTTATCTTTTCTTTCTTTATCTTTCTTTCTTCTTTCTTTTCATCTCTGTCTCTTTTTTTGTTTTGTGGTTCTTTCTTATTTCTCCTTTGGTTCTTTTCTCTTTTCTTCTTCTTTCTTTTTCTTTCTTTTCAGTCTTTCTTCTTTTCCCATATTGTCGCTTTCTTCTTTTCTTTCTTCTTTCCGGTTCGTTTTTCTTTCTTTTCTTTTCTTTCTTTCTTTCTTTCGATCTCGTNGTACTGTGATTCTTCAACATTCAAGGAACAAGGACAGAAGCTGTACAGCAAGTCGCTGATCTGAAATGTATAGGACTAGAAGTATTTCAGATTGTTTTCAGGATCTGGAATGTTGTATATACAAATGAAATACCTTTGGGATGGACTCATGTCTATGCAAAAATATGTTTTATATATTACAATATATATATATATATATATATATATATATATATATAATTGAAAGGAACTAGGATATAGAACAGAGAGAGAGAGAGAAGGAACAGAGAAAGAGTGTCTAATTTTATGTCATATTTTTAGTACACCTGCATTTGACTGTGACATATCAGATGGAGTCAGGTGTAGAATTTTCAAAATGTGACAGTGTCCTAATGTTCAAAGAGTTTCAGATTTGGATTTTTGCTTAGTCTGTGGCTGACACAAGGCTGGAGACATGGCTTAGCAGTGAAGAGCACTGGCTGCTCTTACAGAGGACCTGGGTTCACTTCCCAACACCCAGGTTCGACAACTTTCTGTAACTCTAGTTCCAGGGGATCTGACACCCTCTTCTGGCCTTTCTGGCCTCTGTGGGTAGTGCATGCATGGGTACACTTACATAATGCAGGCAAAACACTCAGATACATAAAATACAGATAAGTAAGTAAGTAAGTAAATAAGTAAGTTGGCACATACCAAAACTGGCCTGGAAATTTCTTGATGTCATCAGATCCAAGTACATCTGAATAATAAAAAAACTAAATATTTCTTTTAGTATAGATATTAATTGTTTCCTATTACTAAGAATACCTGAGCTAATTAACTCTCTAAAACCAAAGTTTTATTCAGCTTCTGGTTTTTGAAGTTCCAGTTTGTGGTCAAGTAGCCAGTTGCTTTGGACTTCTGGTGAGGTTAACAGTCATGGGAGGGAATGAGTGGTAGTGCACACTCAGGTCAAGAGTCAGGGAGCAGAACAAGACAGGGGACCCACAGTCCCTTTAGAGGGCATGCCTCCACTGATGGAAGGACTCCTCTTGAAGTGCCATCTGAAAAAAAGAGCAAACTTTTTTTTAACTTTTATGTGTATGAGTTTTATACTTGTATGTACATAAGTGTATCCATGTTGTGCAGTGCCCACAGAGGTCAGAAGAGGGTGTCAGATCCCTAGAACTAGAGTTAAGGACAGTTGTTAGCTGCCATGTGGGTGCTGGGAACTGAACCCAGGTCCTTTGCCAGAGCAGCCAGTACTCTTAACCACTGAGCCATCTCTACAGCCCCATGAGTGTGAATCTTAATAGAGAGATATGTAGCTTTCATTTCATGTGAATGTTGCCATAAAGAATATTAAAGACACTAGGTATGGTGGTTCCTGTTTACAATCAGCACTCGGGAGGTTGTAGCAGACTATTTTTGAGAGTGAAGTTCAGCCTGGGTTACAGTACGAGTCCCTGTCTTGGGAAAAGAAAAAAAAATTAAGAAATTTTAGGGATCTTGGCAGGCAGAGACAGGTGGATCTCTGAGTTCAAGGCCAGCCTGGTCTACATAGTGAGTGGCAGCCTACAAAAATAAAAAAAAGAAAGAAATCTTGGGAGTAATTAAATCATGAACTATAGAAAGAATGGGTTTGGTTTTTTTTTTTTTTGGTCTTTTTGAGACAGGGTCTCCCTGTAGCTCTGGCCTTGAACTCACAGAGATCCGCCTGCCTCTGCCTCCCAAATGCTAGGATTAAAGGTGTGCGCCCGGCATGGGTTTGGTTTTTAAATGTTATTTTGTGGATAGAAAAGGGAAAAATGGGTCTTTTCTACAATACTTATATTCTTTGTATTAATTTTTGTGTTTTTTAAATTTCTACAGAAATTGCCAACAAAAATTTTCGTTTTGCAGAAATACTGTACTATAAAGTATTAGAAACTGTTATTGATCAGGAACAAAAAAGATTGGGAGACATGGATTTATCTGTGAGTACAATAACTAATATATATTGATCAACATAGTAAGTAAGACATAGCTTCATTCTTCCTTACCTATCAACAAAGGGCCGTTATAAAGAAATGATATAGGACTGTGAGATAATATTAGTAAACTTGCCTGTTGAACACTCTTACCTTTATCCTAGCAATGTAAGGTATAGAAGTAGAAGAACTTAGTGTTTCTCATTGTACCAGGCCATAGATGATATTTTAAAATAGGAAGACTCTGTATTCAATGATTAAAATATTCAAATTTAACCTTAATGGAATTGTTAAATAACATGGGGTTTTATATAAGGTTTAAATAGCAAGAACAAGTTGAATAATGACTGGATGAGATTTTTACATAAGTACATAACTATTTGTGTGCGTGTGTGTGTGTGTGTGTGTGTGTGTATGTCTAAGATGATTAT
Organism: Rhizomys pruinosus; assembly: GCA_009823505.1. Taxonomy (NCBI): domain Eukaryota; kingdom Metazoa; phylum Chordata; class Mammalia; order Rodentia; family Spalacidae; genus Rhizomys; species Rhizomys pruinosus. The sequence goes on from VZQC01007915.1 coordinate 3,281,904, forward strand.
ATTCTTAGATTTTCCTGGGCAAGAAATTAGACATTGTGGATTACCCCTGTAATCCTAGCTGCTTTGGAGGCTGAAGCTAGAGAATGACAAGTTCAAGACCTGCCTGGGTTACATAACAAGTTTAAATCCTGGGTAACTTAGGCTCTATTTAAAATTGAAAAAAAAAACAACCTAATAACCACACAAAGAAGGCCTGAGAATGCTGTTCATTGTAGAGTGCCTACTTAGTATGTGCAAACTCTTGGGGCATACCCCACCCGCCCACTGTCCCGCGCTGTAGTCTCACCGGCAAGAACTTCACGCGGACAACAGGATTCTTCTACAGCAGTATTTATTGTGCACAGCTCTTTTAGGAGAAGGACCCCGAAATGGGGAAGAGGCACTGCTTATATAGCATTCTAGAGGGTTCGGGTATGCTCTGGATTGGTGCACCGTCCGATGCCTCATTTGCATGCCCAATGCATGGGCTCGTAGCGCAACAGGGGCCAATGCCTCATTAGAATATTAGGTGTGCGGGCTCAAAGTCATGCGCAGATTGCCCAATGCATAGGCAATGGCGGGAAACGGCTTGTAGTGACTCAGGAAGTCGACGCCATCTTTAGGGCGCGGTTTTATAATTATGCTCTGGATTATGTGTAGGCTCCGTGCCCAACATCAGCGCGATAAAGTAGTCATTGCACAAGCCCTTGCAGCTTTGGAAGCAGGCTCCTCCCCAAACATTTGGCTTAGTATGCTGGAGAAGTAGTCAATGATGGGTAAGACCTTCTGCAAGTCTTATCAACCTAAGACAGGGAGCAAACCAAAAGCTGTTTGTTTTCCCCATGATGGGTAAGAAAGACCTCTGCAGTGGCAACCTAAGACAGGCATTCTCCTAGCCAATTTATAGAAAAGGGGGAACTGTTGGCAGCCTACCACACAAACAGTGTGTGCCGCACCGCGCCCTAAAGATGGCGCCGACTTCCTGAGTCACTACAAGCCGTTTCCCGCCGTTGCCTATGCATTGGGCAATCTGCGCATGACTTTGAGCATGACTACAGCACGGGACAAGTGGTGCTGAAGACCCGGGCCCGGGAGCCTGACATCGCTGGCGCCGAGAGGACCCTTCGACTTCCGAAGTGGATTCAGAACTGCGCTCAGGTATTAATTTTAAGGACCCCGAAATGGGGAAGAGGCACTGCTTATATAGCAGTCTAGAGGGTTTGGCTATGCTCTGGATTGGTGCACCGTCCGATGCCTCATTTGCATGCCCAATGCATGGGCTCGTAGCGCAACAGGGGCCAATGCCTCATTAGAATATTAGGTGTGCGGGCTCAAAGTCATGCGCAGATTGCCCAATGCATAGGCAACGGCGGGAAACGGCTTGTAGTGACTCAGGAAGTCGGCGCCATCTTTAGGGTGCGGTGCGGCACACGCACACACTGTTTGTGTGGTAGGCTGCCAACAGCCCACACAAATTTTTTTTCTAAAATTATATTAAGTAAACTAATAACATACCATATACAAACTAATTTTTACAATTTGTACAATTTGATGTGACAGTAATGTTCTTGTAGAGGACCTGGGTTTGGGTCCCAGCACCCACATGGCTAACAACCGTCCAGAACTCCAGTTTCGGGAGGGTGGGGCCTGACACCCTATTCTGACCTCCCTGAGCATTACATGTACTGGTGCAGTTACATACATGCAGGCAAAACACTCATACACATAAAAACCAAGTAAATAAAAATAGCTATCTACAAAGATGAAACTAGGAAAATGGAAAGAGTTCAGTTTGTGGGATTAGAGGACGAACCTAAAATTTGTAAGACTTGATTTATAAGTATCATAGTGTACCTTGTATGTAATTTATTCCATGTCAATTTAGAAGAGAAAAATTTTATTTATTTTCTTTTGAGACAGGGTCTCCCTGCAGCCACAGCTGTCTTGGAACTCACTTTGTAGACCAGGCTGGCCTTGAACTCACAGAGATCCTCCTGCCTCTGCCTCCTGAGTGCTGGGATTAGAGTGCTGGGATTAAAGGCGTGTGCCACCACACCTGGTAAGAAAATTTTTAAATGAAAGGAACAGTGCTAATTTTAAAATGACATTTAAAAAATTGACCGATTGCCTTTAATCCTAGCACTTGGGAAGCAGAGGCAGGTGGATCTTTGTGAGTTCAAGGCCAGCCTGGTCTACAGAGCGAGTTCCAGGACATCTGGGGCTACAGGGAGACCCTGTCTCGAAAAAGACCAAAAAAAAAAAAAATTGACCGGGGCTGGAGAGATGGCTCAGTGGTTGAGAGCACCAACTGATCTTGCAGAGGACCCAGGTTCAATTCCCAGCACCCACATGGCGGCTAGGAACCATCTTTAACTCCAGTTCCAGGAGAATCCAGGAGAATCCTCTTCTGACCTCCTCTGCATTGCACGACAGGGGTGCACAAACCTACATGCCGACAGTACATTCATACACATGAAAAATAAATAAAAATTAAAAAAATAATAATAAATAAAAAATTGACCAATAAACTGGGCATGGTGGCACATGCCTTTGATCCCAGAACTTGGGAGGCAGAGGCAGGCAGATCTCTGTGAGTTCAAGGCCAGCCTGGTCTACATAGGGAGCTCTAGGCCAGTTGGGACTAAAACTGACCAATAATTAATTCTTATTTCTTCTGACTATTCACATTTCTTTAAAATTTGAGACAAGATCTAACTGTGTAGTATAGGTAAGCTTTGAACTTTATGTAACCCATACCGACCTTGAATTTTTTTAAAAAAAATTTTAATTAATTAATTTATCTTAATTTATGTGTATGAGTGTGTGGCCTGCATGTGGTAAGTATACCCTTGTCGTGCAATGCCCTTGAGGTCAGAGAAGAGGGTGTTGGATTTCCTGGAACTGGAGTTAAATAGACAGTTGTTAGCTGCCATGTGGGTGTTGGGAATCGAACCCTAGTCCTCTGCAAGAGCAACCAGTGCTCTTAACTGCTGAGCCATCTCTCCAGCTCCTGGCCTTGAATTTCTGATCTTCTAGCCTCAGCTTCCCATATGCTGTGATTATAGTACATACCACTGTGCTTGACATATATTTGTTTTATATATGTATATATGTATGTAGAAACCTGTATATTTATCTAAGTAATCTATTTAAATATTCTATTGTGGTAAAATATACTTAACAAAACAGCATTTTTTTTGGTCTTTTTGAGACAGGGTCTCCCTTTAGTCCCAGCTGGCCTGAAGCTCGCTATGTAGACCAGGCTGGCCTTGAACTCACAGAGATCTGCCTCTCTCTGCCTCCCAAGTGCTGGTATTACAGGTATGTGCCAACACTCCAGGCCTGTTTTCCACTTTTTTAAATCGAATTCATCTCAATGGGTATGAAGTAATATTGTGTGTGTGCATGTGTGTGTATACACCCACTCATGGGAGCCTGAGGATAACTTGAAGGGTCATTCTCAAGAGTGCTATGCATTTCTTTTGAGACAGGGTCTCTCATTAGCCTGGAGTTTGTTAGTTAGGCTAAACTAGCTGGCCAGTAAACCTCAGGGGTCCTTGTTTTTTTTCTCTTCAGCCCTGGGATTACAAGAGCCAGTGAGCATGGTGACATTTTTAGTAGGGTTCTGGAGACCCAATTCATGTACTGGTGCTTGCAAGGCAAGTACTTACTAAGTGAGCCATCCCCAATCCTCCAGCCTCTGCAGTGTTATCTTAGAGTGCTTTTGGTTTGCACCCTGGTAACTAGTGATACTGAATACCCTTGCCTCTAATGCTCCTTTGTATATAATCTTTAGGGAAATTCAGGTCTTTAAATTTTTAAAATTGGTTTGTTTGCTTTTTTGTTTTCAGATTGTAGGGTTTAATTATTTTTTTATATATTCTGGACATTAATATTTTTATCAAATATATGATTTGTAAGCAGTTTTTCCCTTTCTGTGGATCTTCTTTTCCCTTATGGTAGTTTCCTTTTAAAAACAATTAAAATTATTTTATTATTTTTATTTTATGTGTATGAGTGTAATACTTACATGTACATAAGTACACTCAGGTTGTGTAATGCCTGTGGAGGTTAGAAGAGGCCGTCAGATCCCCTGGAACTAGAGTTATAGATAGTTGTTAGCCACCATGTGTATGCTGGTCCTCTGCAAGAACAGCCAGTGCTCTTAACTGCTGAGCTATCTCTCCAGCCCCTAGGCACAATTTTAAATACTGCCAAATTTGTCTTTATTTTCTTGTTGCCTAGTTTTTTAATTCAAAATAATGTTTATCTATAATTTTGGCTAGTAAGCAGAAAAAAAGAAAACTCATTCTTGGTTGTATCATCCTACAGTGATCATGCTGACTTTTGTTACAAAATCAACTACTCAGTCACCTGCTTCCTTGCCTTCCATCTCTCTCTAAAATTTTTTAACATCTATCTATCTATCTATCTATCTATCTATCTATCTATCTATCATCTATCTATCTATCTACTGTGTGTGTGTGTGTGTGTGTGTGTGTGTGTGTGTACATGCTGTGGAGGTCAGAGGACAACTTCTGGAAGTCATTTTTCTCCTTCCACCACATGAGTCCTAAGGCTTGGAAGCAAGCACCTTTTACCCACTGAGATATCTTGCCAGCCCCATTGTAGGGACTTTATTTAAAAAGGCTGGGTGTGATGGTACATACCTTTAAGTCCACACCTGGGAGGCAGAGGCAGGATGATATCTATGAGTTCAAAGCCAGCCTGGTCTACATAGTGAGACCCTGTCTCAAAGAACCAATACTACTCCTCCTCCTACTATAATAATAATTAAATTAAAATTCAAAAATTTAAATCACTTTATTCTAAGTAACTCACAAATTTAAATCCACACAACTAATTTAAGGAAGCTACTAAAACACTTGCCTATTCCTTTCTAAGATCTTTCCACATCATTATCCTAAGCATGATTCTGTGTATGTATTTAGTTAAGGAGGTAATCTCTTTTTTAGCTATTTCATAACATACAAGATTTTTGCAAGTTTTAATTTGTATGTCCTTTAATTACTTGAACTGGCTGGATATGAAATGTTTTTTCAGAGTAGGCTAATGTTTCATGTTACTTTGTTTTATAGGGTATTCTGGAGCAAGATACATTCCATAGATCTCTCTTGGCCTGCTGCCTTGAGGTTGTCACTTTTTCTTATAAGCCTCCTGGGACTTTTCCACTTATTGCTGAAATATTTGATGTACCACTTTATCATTTTTATAAGGTATTTAAAAAATAGACTGATGATGTGAATGAGCCCAACCTCTTGTTATCCATCAAGTTCATATTGACATATAAATAAATTTATCTTATTGTAAATTGCATATTTAATTAATAATCCTCTATTTAGGGAACAACAGGAGAGTCTTGAGACCTATATAAATTCTTTCAGCATACAGTAGTTTGACAGATGTCTTTTGGATAAAACTTTCATTTGACTTCTTCCACTATTTGATAAAGAATTGTAGAGCACTATGATTTAAGAGCTAAGAAGGGATCAAATGTGGTGGCACAGACCTGTCTCAGCGCTTGGGGAGCATAGGCGGGGGATTGCAAGTTTGACCTGGGGTATATAACCTTGTTCAGGAAGGAAGCAAAGAAAAAGGCTTTAAAAAGTGGCGTGCATGCCATGAATCTTGTACAGCAGCCTTTTTTGATTTTATGAAAGTTAAATAGCATTGCAAGTATCTTTCAGGAAAAAATAAGTTCTCTATCATCTTATTTGTTTGTTTGTTTGTTTTTGAGGCAGCGTATCTTGTAGCTCAGGTTGGCCTCAAACTTGTGAAAATGTCATTGAACTACTGAGTTGTCTGCCTCTACCTCCTGAGTACTGGAATTACAGGCATGCCCCAGTTACACCCAGTTTTATGGGGTGCTGGATATGAATTCAGAACCTTAGGCATACTAGGCAAGTACTCTGCTAATTGAGCTGCATCCCCAGCTCTCATCCTGTATATTATTATTATTATTGTTATTATTATTATTATTATTATTATTATTATTATTTTTGAGACAAGGTCTCCCTATAGCCCCAGCTGGCCTGAAACTCATGATGTAGACCACGCTGGCCTTGAATTCACAGAGATCAACCAGCCTCTGCTTCCCGAGTGCTGGCATTAAAGGCATGTGTCACCATGCCCGGCTTTTGAGACATGTTCTAATCCAGGCTGACCTCAACCTCAGAATCATCCTGCTGTTTTAGCCTTCTTAATTAAATTTTTTTTATTAATTATATTTATTTCCGTATGTGTATGAATGTACTGTCTGCATGCAGGTCTGTGCACCCGTGTCGTGCAATGCCGCGGAGGTCAGAAGAGGGTGTCGGATTCCCCTCGAACTGGAGTTCTCCTGGAATTGGAGTTTCAGACGGCTCTCGGCCGCCATGTGGGTGCTGGGGATCGAACCCGGGTCCTCTGCAAGAGCGGTCGACGCTCTTAACCGCTAGGCCATCTCTCCAGCCCCTGTTTTAGCCTTCTTTACATCCGAGGTAGAGCATTAATTATTACAGCTGTTTCCTTCTTGATACTGACTTGGCATATGGTCAGAACTAATTTCTGTAATGTTTATATGATGGTTAGAGGGTCTTTTTTTAAGTTTTTGGTTTGTTTTTAAATTTATTTCTATGAATGTTTTGCTTGCATGTATATATGTAAGTGTACCACTTGCATGCCCGGTGCCTGAAGAGGCCATAAGAGGGCACTGGGTTCCCTAGAACTGGAGTTAAAAATGCTTGTAGGCCTCCCATGTGGGTGCTGGGAACTAAACCCAGGCCCTCTGCAAGAGCATCCAGTGATCTTAACCACTGAACCATGTCTCCAGCCCCAAAGGGTCATTTTTGTTGTAGTTTGATTTGGATTATGGCTTGTTTGTATTTTTTTTTTTTTTTGGTCTTTTTGAGACAGGGTCTTCCTGTAGCCCCAGCTGGCCTGGAGCTCACTATGTAGACGAGGCTGGCCTTGAACTCACAGAGATCAGTCATTATTGATCCCATTTAACAACAGAGTGAAGGAATGTTGGTCTAAAATTGTGGGGTTTTATTTATTTATTTATTTATTTTTTGGGCTTTTTCAGACAGGGTCTCCCTATAGCTTTGGCTGTCCTGGAACTCATCATGTAGACCAGGCTGGCCTTGAACTCACAGAGATCCACCTGTCTCTGCCTCCTGAATGCTAGGATTAAAAGTGTGTGCCCCAGCCAGCTTGTTTGTATTTTGAGACATAGTCTTACTCTGTGGTTCAGGCTGGCCTTGAACAGGTGTCAGTCCTTGATCGTCAGTCTCTAGATTGCTGGGACTATAGGCATGAGCTTCCACACCCTGCTCATATATAGATTTTTAATATGATTTTTAAATTATTTTGTGTTTTTTTCATACTGGAAAGTAAGCCTGTGGTCTCGTGCATGCTAAGCATATACTCTACCTTTGAAATACATATCCAGCTACTTAATATGAAATTTTCTGAAATTCATGCATGTGGATTATTTACAAAGACAGTGAAAAGGAAAAACAGCTTTTTTTCAAGTATAGCTTCACTAAACTTGTAACTTTGCTCAGTTTTTTCTGATAAGTATTTTAACACATTTAAGTAGATACTTCCATTTTGCTTTTATACTCAAAAAGTTTTGTGTGCAAAGCCATGGTGATTACTATTAAATAAATCAGGGCATATTTCTTTATTTCAGGTGATAGAAGTATTCATTAGAGCAGAAGATGGTCTTTGCAGAGAAGTGGTAAAACACCTCAATCAGATTGAAGAACAAATTTTAGATCATTTGGCATGGAAACCCGAGTCCCCACTCTGGGATAGAATTAGAGATAATGAAAACAGAGTTCCTACCTGTGAAGAGGTTTGTAAAAATATCCTATCAAAAGCACATCCCCTTCCACCAGAGAGCAGTTAATTTGGAATCTTCCCTTTAGGAGTGGGAGGTTGACAGTATGGGGTTTTACTCCTGTATCAAATAGGAAACAAGAGTCAAGAATACTTAGTAATTGTCAAGATTTCTATGACATAGTAAAAGTTCAGCATTCTTTCTTGATCCACTGATCAAATATCATTCCTTAGAGTAGCTGTTTTTCTGACTCTCAGTAATGGAAGCTCCTTCAGACTTAGTAGTGTCCTGTCATGAACCGTGAAATTTTTTTAAGACTGGGAATTTTTTAGCTTCATTGATTTAAAGAATAATTAATCACTCAAATTTTTAATTTTGTCTCATGACCGAATTTCTAATGAAAATACATTTGGCGATGTAACTCCTTATAGGTTATGCCACCCGAGAGCCTAGAAAGAACAGACGACGTCTGTGTCGCTGGCTCTCCTCTGACTCCCAGAAGGGTGGGTGAGGTTCGTGCCGACACAGGAGGACTTGGAAGAAGTAAGTTTAAAACACTAGAAGGAATATTTTGGAGCCTGGAATCTAGATACTTCAATTTCATCTAAACCTATAACTAAAATTAGTAGGCTATATAGAGAAAATGTTAAATGTGTTTTAATGACATATGGATCACCTTAAAGTGCATTTTGCCAAGGCAAGAGGGTTGAGACAGGGTCTCATGTAACCCAGGCTGGCCTTGCACTCACTGCGCAGCCGTGATGGCACTGAACTCCTGATCCTCCACTTTCTAATTGCCGGGATTCCAGGTTCTTTTTTTTTTTTTTTTTTTTTTGAGACAGGGTCTCCATGTAGCCCCAGCTGGTCTGGAACTCGCTATATAGACCAGGCTGGTCTTGAACTCACAGAGATCCACCTGCCTCTGCCTCCTAAGAGCTGGGACTAAAGGCATGTACCACCACACCCTTTTTAAAGGCTAGCATTGCCTTTAAAAAAAAAAAAGTGATTCCATTGAAAAACTTTGTACAGGTTGGAGAATTTAGAAGGAGAATCAACGCCAAACTCACAGCAACAATGAGAAATTCCACAGTATTGTTGGAGCTTGGTAGTACAGTTTTATCAGTAAATAATACTAAAAAATTATAATAGATATTTAGAATTGTGAATTTTCCTTCTATAATACAATTATAAAATTTTAGTTTGATAGTTATATCCATTTAGTTATTAAAGTTCTTCAAAAAATTTCTAACTTCCCAGAATAATATTATTTATTTATTTATTTATTTATTTATTTATTTTTGGTCTCTTTTTTTTTTTTT
>VZQC01007915.1:3301364-3314324 GCA_009823505.1 Rhizomys pruinosus
ATTTTTTTTAAAAGAATATTGAGATTATTGGTAAAGTTAACATTCTGAAGTGAACAGTCTGTGGTATTTTAGTACAATCACAGTGTTGTCCAACCGTCACTTCCATTTTACCACTTGCAAAGTAAAATCCCTCACCTGTGAAGAAGTTTTTTCCCTTTACCATCCCATATCCTGTTAACTAGCATCTTTGTCTTGGCTCTCTGGATTTATCTGTTCTTGGCATGTCATATAAATGAAAATCGTGTATGGCTTCTTTCACTTAAGATATATTTAAGGTGTTTCCATGTTGTAGCATGTATCTGTACGATTTCTTCTCATGGCTGATAGTCTACTGTACAGTCTCTCTTCATCCTCTGGACATTTTGGATATGAGCTTTTAGTACTGTAAGTAGTGCTCTTATATTCCAAGGGTAACATTTTTGGGGAATCATCAAAGTTTTATATTGTTAGCAGTAATGTAGGTGTTTTCTTTCTCTGTAATTTTACAAACATTATTTTAGTTGTAGCCATACCAGTGGATGTTTGAACATTATTTTAGTTGTAGCCATACCAGTGGATGTTTGAACATTATTTTAGTTGTAGCCATACCAGTGGATGTTTGAACATTATTTTAGTTGTAGCAATACCAGTGGATGTTTGAATGATCTCATTATGACTTTGTATTTGCTTAATGACTAATGATGTTGAGCATCTTCTGTTGTGCTTCATGGGCCTTTATTACTGGAGTTTCCATTTGTTTAATGACCACTTGTGGATCTTTTTGTGTGCAGAAAAATATGGTTAATATTTTTGGAAGAATGTTTTTGTTTTTGTTTTGGGACAGGGTCTCCCCGTAGCCCTAGCTGTCCTGGAACTCACTATGTGGACCAGGCTGGCCTTGAATTCCCAGAGATCTGCTTGCCTCTGCCTCCCAAGTGCCGGGATTAAAGGGTGTATACCACCATGTCCAGCTGAATTAGTTTTTTAATTTTAATTTTTTTAGACAGTCTCCCTTAGCCCCAGCTGACGCAAAACTCACTAGACCAGGCTGGCCTCAATCTCAAAGAAATCTTCCTGCCTCTGCCTCCTGAGTGCTGGGATTAAAGGCATGAACCAGGGGCTTGAGAGATGGCTCAGCAGTTAAGAGCATGGACTGCTCTTGCAGAGTACCTAGGTTTGATTCTCAGCACCCACATGGTGGCTAAGAACCATCTTTAACTCCAGTTCCAGAGGAATCCGACACCCTCTTCTGACCTCCACAGCATTGCATGACATAGGTGCACCTACCTACATGCAGACAGTACACTCATAAACATAAAATAATAAATAAAAAATAATAAAGGCATGGGGGCTGGAGAGATGGTCTAGCAGTTAAGAGCACTGATTGCTCTTGCAGAGGACCCGGGTTCGATTCCCGGAACCCACATGGTGGCTGAGAACTGTCTTTGACTCCAGTTCCAGGGGAATCCGACGCCCTTTTCTGACCTCCGTGGCATTGCACGACATGGGTGCACCAACGTACATGCAGACAGTACGCTCATACACATTAAATAAAATTAAAAGATAAATAAAAAAAGGCATATACCACCACACCTGTTGTGTGAGTGTGCGTGTGAGTGCACACATACACATGCAGGCATTGCATGCATGCAAGTGTGTGAGTATATGCCACATGTTTGCAGGCTTGTGGAGTCCAGAAGAGGGCATCAGATCCTCGGGAGTTGCAGTTACAAGTGGTTATGAGCCATCCAATATGGGTGCTGGGAACTGAACTCTGGTTCTCTGGAACAGTATCAAGTGCTCTTAACTGCTGAGCCATCACTCCAGCCTGCCCTCCATTTTTCTCCTTGTTTTATTTTTTTAAGACAGGGTCTTCCCAGTCCCTGGTGGCCTGAAATTCACTGTGTAGACCAGGCTGGCCTGGATCTCAGATATCTGCCTGCCAACAAGAGCAGGGATTAAAGATGTATGCCATCACACCAGGCTTTTTTTTTTTCCTCCTTTAGAGTCTTGACTCAGAATCTTACTATGTAAGCAAGCCTGACCTCTGACAGTCCTTTTACCTCCATCTCCTGTGTGGTAGAATAGCCAAAAATATGGTGAACAAACACCAGTTCTTTGTTTTATTTCGAGACACTATGTAACTCTGTCTGGCCTGGAACTCATTATGTAGACCAGGCTGCCCTTGGATTCACAGATTTGTTTACCTCTGCCTCCTGAGTTTGGGGATTAAAGGCAAGTGCTGCCACATGCAGCTCTTTTCATATTTTAAATTTAATTAATTAATTAATTAATTAATTAGTCTTTTTGAAACAGGGTTTCCCTTTAGTCCAAGCTGGCCTGGAACTCACTCTGTAGAATAGGCTGGCCTTGAACTCAGAGATCTGTCTGCCTCTATCTCCTGAGTACTGGGACTAAAGGCACGCACCACCACGCCCAGCAATTCATTTATTTTTTAATTGTTGGAGTCCTTTACAAATTTTGGAGACAACTACTTTGTCAGTTATATGATTTGTACACTTTCTCCTGTGTTGATCATTTCACTTATTTGATAGTGTTATGATGCACAAAAACTTTAATGAAGCCCAGCTAGTTTGTCATATCAGAATCCACTACCACATTTGAGATCCAAGTTCATTTTCTTCTGAATTTTAATTTTATCTTTTATAGTTGTTTTTGACCCATCTTGAATAACTTCTGTATATGGTATGAGGTGCAAATCCAGCTCATTCTATGTGGCTTTCTATTTGCCCTACCATTGTTTAAAATCTCTCCATTGAATTCACTTGGCATCTTTGTGGAATCAGTTATCATAGACACTTGGGTTTATTTCTACACTGCCAATTCTAGTGTGTTGATCTGTGATTGTCCTTTTATAGTACTTTTTTGCTTTTTTTAAAATAAAATTTCAAACTAAGAAATGTGAATCCTAATTTTATTTTAAGTTATTTTAGCTATTCTAAGTCCCTTGAGATTCTGTTAGGATTACCTTGAATCTGTAGATCAGTTTGGGGAGTTTTACCATCTTAACAATTTCAGTGTGCTTCATTCATGAATATGGCATGGTTTCACATTATTAAGATCTATTTTTTTCAACAATGATTCATACTTTTCAGAGTATAACTCTTGCCCTTGTTATTTTTCTTACATATTTCTGATGGTATTGTAAATACAACTGTTTCATTTTGATGTGTTAATTCCAAGTATATACAATAGTTCATTTTTGTATATTGACCTAGTATCCAGCATCCTTGATTGAGCTTTACTTTCTTTTTTGGTGGATTGAACCTAGGGTCTTACACAGGCTAGCCAAGCACTCTATTGCTGAGCTGCATTCCCAGCCCTGACCTTCCTGGTTCTAAATGATTTTAAGTGCATTCTGTAGAGTCTATGTGTAAGATCATGTAATCTCCTTATAATTTCCCTACTACTGTCTGAATCCCTTTTCTATTCTAATTACTCTAGCTACAGCATTCAATGCACTCTTGAAAGCAGAAATCCCTGTATTGTTCCTAATATTAGGGAGAACACTAGTCTTTGACTGTTGAAGTATATCTCCTTACCCTTCTACCTCACCTGTGTCCTCAGGAAGGTACTCTTTATTCTTTATCAAATTTAAGTTTCCCTTTGTCTTCCTAGCTTTTGAGTGCTATATTATAAAAATGTGTTGGATCTTTTTTTTTTTTTTTTTTTTTTTTTTTTTTNCAGACATTTGGATACATGAAGGAGACAAACACAAAGGAGTTATGTCTTTTGTGCATCAGCTATAGCATGGGGCCTTCAAGGAAGACGTTGTCAGGAAGCAGTGAGTAGCACAGTTTGCTAATAGCCTCCAGCTTCGGCTCCCACCGGGATAATTGCAGCTCCTCTCTTTATGGGCAACCCACTGGGCATGGACTTAGTGAAAATTTAAAATTTTTGTCAAAAGTTGATATCAAAGATACTGGAGAGATAGCTCAGTCAGTCAAGCACCTTCTGGGAAAGCCTGAGGACCTGAGTTGGATCTGCCCCACCCACATAAGAAATTAGGCATAGTGACCTGTGCTTAGAAAGGCGGCACTGGGAAAGCAAATACTGATTTCTGAGACTTACTAGCCAGACAGCCCACTGAATCTGCAAGCTTTGGCTCCCAGCAAGAGACTCTATCTCAAAAAAACAAGATGGCTACTGGGAGGAGAGTCAGTTTCCTCTAAGGGTGTGACACAGGGTAGGTTGACTGGTATGGGCCCACATCCAAGAGCACTTGAGAAACACAAATTAGACTTGCTAGGCCATTCGAGAAATAATAGAAGACAAATATAATAGAAAGCAGGCTGATGGTATTAAGATGGGGCAGTGGTAGTAAGGTAGGGTGAAGACAGAGAAGGGGGTCTGAATATGATCAAAATACATTGTATGAAATTCTGAAAGAATCGATACTAAAAAAAAAAGAATCAATACTAAATTTTTTTTTTTCTGTATGTGTATGAATGTACTGTCTGCATGCAGGTCTGTGCACCCGTGTCGTGCAATGCCGCGGAGGTCAGAAGAGGGTGTCGGATTCCCCTGGAACTGGAGTTCTCCTGGAATTGGAGTTTCAGACGGCTCTTGGCCGCCATGTGGGTGCTGGGGATCGAACCCGGGTCCTCTGCAAGAGCATCGGCACTCCTAACTGCTAGGCCATCTCTCCAGCCCCCAATTACTGTATTTTTCTACTCTGGCTAATCACTTTCGCTAAATTCAGATTTTCATGAACAGGTGTTTGAGTATTTGCAATCTTTAAATCTTTTTGTCTTTTTGAGACAGGATCTCACTATGGCCACAGCTAGCCTGGAACTCACTATGTAGACCAGGCTGGCCTGGAACTCACAGAGATCTACCTGCTTCTGCTTCCCAAGTGCTGGGATGAAACGTGTGTGCCACCATGCCTAGCAACCAGTTTTTTTTAGTATAGTTTTCACCAGTTTGGGTGGACAGCAGGTTTACAGATGTGGATGTCCTAAGTGCTCACTGTCTGTAGGTCACAAAAGAAGACAAGTCGTTCCAGAACATCATGCGTTGTTACAGGACTCAGCCACAGGCCCGGAGCCAGGTAACTTAATGCTTTCTGGTTTTTTGTTTTTTTTTTGTTTTTTTTTTGGTCTTTCGAGACAGGGTCTCCCTGTAGCCCCAGCTGCCCTGGAACTCACTCTGTAGACCAGGCTGGCCTTGAACTCACAAAGATCCCGCCTGCCTCTGCCTCCCAAGTTCTAGGATTAAAGGTGTGCGCCACCATGCCCAGCACTTAATGCTTTCTCTCAGTGTTGAAAGTAAAGCTTAAGTCTGATAAATTAAAAAAAAAAAAAAAGAAATAGTCATAGTCAATTCTGTGCCTTTTTTTCTGGGATGCACAAGTAAGCCTCTTAAGAGGAATGGCTACTTATATTTTACATCACTGATACATCTGATAAGAGATATTTTGACTCTTCTTTCTTCAAAGGCAAGAGTGTGAAATATTTCTTAATTCAGAGAATCATGAGGTTGATGCTCATTACAAAGTTGGTTTCTCTGTCAACTTTCAGTCTGATTCAGTAAGCAGAGTACTAAAATAAGACAATGTTGAATGAAATTCAAAGCCCACTTTGCCTTTAACACCATCACTGAAAAGCATATTAGATCTTTCTATCTTGGAATGACTTGATTTTATATTTGGGTACTATTACTGCCCTCAAGTATTTTAGATAGTACCTGGATCTGAAGTTAGGCTGTGATGTTAGTCCCAGCTATTAGTCAATGGTAGTTAATTAACTATACACTCTAGATCACAGTTTTGTTTGAGACAGTTTCACTATGTAGTCCAGTTTGCCCTTGATCTTGAACCCTCCTGCCTTTGCCTCCCAAGAGCTTTGATCACAGGCATGCACCATGATTGCCTAGGTTGGTTGCAGTTCCTAAGATTCCCTGAAGACAATCATCATTAGTATATGGATTTTTATGAAAACCAGGTAAATAATTGTGTCTTCCATCTATAATGTATTCAATAAATGCTAGTGTTTGTCCACTTCTCACTTCCTCTTTAAAGGTGTATAGAAGTGTTTTGATAAAAGGGAAAAGGAAAAGAAGAAATTCCGGCAGCAGTGATAGCAGAAGCCATCAGAATTCTCCAACAGAACTAAACAAAGGCAGAGGTAACATCCTTATGACTCTGGTTTTTAGTCCAAGATTAAGGATTACAAAATAAAATACTTATATAGAGTTTTTTGATACAGGGTCTCATTATGTAACCCTGGCTGGCCTGGAACTCACTATGTAAACCAGGTTGGACTCCATCTCAAAAGATCCACATGCCTCTGCCCCTAGAGTGCTGGTATTAAAGGTGTGAGCCACTAAAAAGATTTTATAGAAATCTTTTTACTGGCCAGTTGTCCTTCATTCCATGGCTTTGAGTAACAAGTTTCAGATATGAATTGCTAGCCTGGATTCCACAAAGAGCTTGCTTGCTGATTAGAGCCATGCTGTGGAAATGCTTTATGATTTTCCTAGTTGCTGACTTGCACCTAGCTGGGAGTTATATAGGCTATATAGAAGACTTGGTATAACTGACCTGATAAGCCATGGTATGGTTATGGCATGGAAATAAAGTTATGAGTATGCTGAGCTTTGCTCCATGGTATGAATAACAGGGTATTTAATAGCCAGTAGCAGTGGCCTGTGCCAATAATCTAACTTTTAATGAGTCTAAGGCAGGAGATTTTGAGTTCCAGACGTGCTTATACTCTATACTATATAGTGGGACCTTCTCCCATTTACAAAACAAAGTGAAAAACAGGGGGGTAGAGAGAAGGTTCAACAGTAACAGAACATGTACTGCTCTGCAGAGGATCCAAGTTTGATTCCCAGCATTCACTGTCGGGTGGGTCACAACTACCTGTAGCTCCAGCTCCAGGGGATCTGGTACCTCTGGTCTCCATGGGCACTTGCACTCATATGCATCTAAATACACACACACACACACACACACACACACACACACACAATTAAAAAACAAAATGGATACTGGAGAGAGAGCTCTGCCTGTAGAGTGTGTACTGCACAAGGATGAGAACTTGCATTGGATCCCTAGCACCCACAAAAAAACAGCCGGGGAGATGACAAGTGCTTGTCATCCCAGTGCTTGGGAAGTAGAGACAGGTGGATCCTTGGGGCTTGCTGGCCAGCTAGTTAGTGTAATTGGTGAGCCTTAGGTCCCAGTGAGAGACCTTGTCTCAAAGTACAAGGTGGATACCCCCCCCAGACCCACCTGGCTTCTACACACAAGTGCACATGCACACACACAAATGTGCAAACATACCTGTATATTCAAGCACACATACAAAACCCTAAGTTGTAAGAGTGATTGTTTATTGCCATTAGTAAGTACTGCACATAGTTATTCTTTTTCCTAGAGGAGTTTCTTTTTTAAAACAATAATAGCACTGATTGTTCTCTTGGTTGCAGCCAGTAGAGACTCTAGTCCTGTTATGAGGTCAAACAGCACCTTACCAGTTCCACAGCCAAGCAGTGCCCCCCCTACACCAACTCGGCTCACAGGTG
The DNA here is from genome assembly GCA_009823505.1 of Rhizomys pruinosus. NCBI lineage: Eukaryota > Metazoa > Chordata > Mammalia > Rodentia > Spalacidae > Rhizomys > Rhizomys pruinosus. The sequence continues at coordinate 3,308,895 of VZQC01007915.1, forward strand.
CCAACAGTGACATTGAAGAGGAGGAGAGAGGAGACCTCATTCAATTCTACAACAACATCTACATAAAACAACTTCAAACATTTGCCATGAAGTACTCACAGGCAAACATAGTAAGTGTGACACGCATTATTTCATGCCTCTTTTACTCCTGAGGGCAATCATTTCTTTGACCTTTTCCACATATAAACCAGATACACTGTTTCATTAAATAAAACTTGGGAAATTTGTAACAGAAGTAATTTGCCTAATCAACATAATTTGTGTTGAAGCTAAGCACTAATAAGACTATAAGGGATTCCCTACATACAGCAGAACAAGAGACACCAACTACATGGGTTTAAACTGTTGAATATTTAACAGTGATGACCTTGCAAATTGACTTCACTTTCTCTTTTTGTTGCTTCATATTATTAAGTGAGAATAGTGGTAAAAACTAGTTTATTGGGTTGTGAAGGTTAAATGATGTAATACATGAAAAATGTTACTATGTTAAGACATAGTAACTAGCTGGGCAGTGGTGGCCCACACCTTTAATCCAGCACTCTGGAGGTAGAAGCAAGTGGATCTTTGTGAGTTCAAGGTTCCAGGCCAGCTGGGTCTACAGGAAGACCCTGTCTCAAAAACACCAAAAAATAAAATAAATAAATAAATAAATAAATAAATAAATAAATAAATAAAAAGACATAGTAACTAACACAAACTAAGCATTTAAAACTTATTTTATTTTTATGTATATGAGTATATTGCCTGCATATAAGTGTACCCGTGTCATGCAGTGCCCACAGAGGACAAAAAGTGTCAGATCCCCTGGAACTGGAGTTACAGACAGTTGTTAGCTACCATGTGGGTGCTGGGAAGTGAACCTGGGTCTTCTGCAAGAGCAGTCAGTGCTTTTAAATGCTGAGTCATCTCTCCAGTCCCTAATATGTTTCTTTAGGTTTGGCTGTTCCTAGTGTATCACACTGAAAAGCCTATTGGTTTATTATACCTCTTAGTTCAATAAAAACAATGACCTTCAATAATCATACCTGGCTAGAAATTATTTTTCCTGAGAACTACTGATTTTGTTTTCAACAGATGGATGCTCCTCCCCTCTCCCCCTACCCATTTGTGAGAACAGGCTCCCCTCGCCGAATACAGTTGTCCCAAAACCATCTTATCTATATTTCCCCACATAAAAATGAAGCAATGCTTTCTCCTCGAGAGAAGATTTTTTACTACTTCAGCAATAGTCCATCAAAGGTAAGACTTAACATAAATCTTGGCCTTTACTAACCCTAAACTTTAGCTTAAAGATGCTAGAAAGTTTCTCCTAAGACTAGGCATTTACTAGAGTGATGGCTACTGTCAAGCCAGTAAGTCACAATAAGCAAAGCCTCGGGTTGACTCAAATGACCTATGAGAACTTGAGAGTTGGAAATAGAGTAGGACTGCACTTTTTATTCTCACTATTGTACTGTTTGTACATTTTGAACATTTTGCTATAAATCTTAAGATTTATGGGTTTTCACTTGTAAAATTTAATTTTTCTACATTTCTGTCAGAAATAGAAAATTTGGATCTCTGAGCTTTTTTTTTTTTCCTGGAATGGGCAGTGTCTCTGTCTTCTGGACTCTGAGGCAAGAAACAGAATGCTCAGTGTGATAGATGTGTGTGGTAGACACGTCTGTGTGCTAGCATCTGTCTCCATCTGAGAGCAGGGCAACTGGGGGGTTAATGATGAAGAGTTACAAAGCTGCTGAGATGTGGCAGTTCATCAAGGAGGCAGAGAAGGGGAAGAAAGTAATGTCCTTGAGGCAAAAGACTAGCCCACTGAGAATCACAGAACATAGACTTCGCTGGGGAAAGTCAAGAGCCGAGACAAGACAAATGCGATGTGTGTTGTCTTGAGTGGATACTGCTTGGGAAAATATTGTTATAAAGGGCAGGACTGGGATCTGATGTCATACTTTACACTTTGTCTTAAACTTATTTGGTATTGATGATACTGAACTGTGTAAAAGTCTATGGTGAAAGTATTCAGTGTGAAATGTCCAAACTCCAGCAACTTACAGATGATTCAGCAAGAACAGATACAGCCAAACACTAATAATTAATAATAGAAGTTAAATGTATAGTCTTTGGATTATTCTCTAAACACATCTTTTTTTACATTTTTTATTATATTATTTTTTTATGTGTAGTACTGCCTGCATGTGTGTGAGTACACCCATATTGTCAGAATATGGTTTCTCTGGAAGTGGAGTTATAGATAGTTGTTAGCTGGCCTGTGGGTGCACTTACATACATGCAGGCAATACACTCAAATACTTATTTTTTTTAATTTAAGTAGCCTAAAAACACAACTGAAATTGTTAAAAGGGAAAAAAGCAAGAGCAGAATCCATACTTATAAATAACCTGCTTCAAACATGAAGACGAACAGTTTAGAAGATGACAACCCAAATGTCCAGCAGTTGTTCATTTATACAGTGGAAATAAATGGCCCTAAAAAGGAATGAACGGTACATGGAGATGGGCTCCAAAAACAAGACATTAAGTGCAAGAAGTTAGTCATAAAAGACATGATTCGGGGGCTGGAGAGATGGCCTAGTGGTTAAGAGCACTGACTGCTCTTGCAGAGGACCCGGGTTCGATCCCCAGCACCCACATGGAGGCTAAGAACTGTCTGTAACTCCAATTCCAGGAGAACTCCAGTTCCAGGGGAATCCGAGACCCTCTTCTGACCTCCGCGGCATTGCACGACATGGGTGCACAAACCTACATGCAGGCAGTACATTCATACACATACAAAAATAAATAAAAATTAAAAAAAGACATATGATTCAACTGAAGTGAAATGCCCACAGTGGGCTAAGAAGTAGAGGCAGAAAGATTGCCTTGGAGAGAATATGAGCAAGATTTCTTTGAGAGCAAATTGTGGAGATGGTTGCACAACTCTGGAACATGCAAATAGTATTGGAATTACATACTTTTTTTTTAATTTTTTTATTTTTGAGATAGGGTCTCCCTTTAGTCCCAGCTGGCCTGGAGCTTGCTTTGTAGACCAGGCTGGCCTTGAACTCACAGAGAACCGCCTGCCTCTGCCTCCTGAGTGCTGGGATTAAAGGTGTGTACCACCATGCCCAGTGGAATTACATATTTTAAGTGGGTGAACTATCTGGTGTGTGAATTATATCTCATTAGGGGTTTATTTTTAAAAAGTGTTAAAGGATGGATAAAAAAATCACCATGCTAACAGTAATAGTTAAAGAGAATTTTTGAGTAGCTGTGTAACAGAAAAACTAGACTTCACAGCAAAGAGTTATCAGTGGAAGAGCATTTGCCAACCAGATATAAGGCTCTATATTCAACTCTCAGAAGGGGGAAAGCTCTTAGTTGATATATGTTCCATCATCCATGATTTGCAGAGAACATCATCAAGCAAACTGACCTGGTAAGATATTCCTACAGCGTCAGTTGCACCTGGGACATTTTTACAGGCATAGACCAAACTCTCAACTATAAAGACAGGTCAATGATATCTGTAATGTTCCCCCCCCCCAATATTTGGAAGCTAAACATCAGGTTTCTGTGGATTAAAGAAATCATAAGAGAAACAAAGTATTTTTGACTAATGAGAACCTGAAATATAGTATTTGTAGGATACAGTTGAAGCAGGACTAAAAGAAATTATGTATCACTCAGAATTTCTAAATGAAATACTGCCAGTAATCACTTAGAGGGCTAAGGACTAACTTTCATTCGAATAATGTGGATGTGAAGAAGAAATAGATTCTGTGAAGGACCTACACTAATAATAAATAGATTCTGTGAAGGACCTATACTAATAACAAGACTCAGGAAGCTCCTCAGCAGCCCCAGTATCTGTTGAAGTAATTAAATTCTACTTTGTTTTTGAGACAGGAGATTACATATGTAGTCTAGGTTTGACTCAAACTCCTGCCAGACTTCCTGCCTCAGCCTCCTAAGTGCTGGGATTTATAGGCATGTGCTACCATGCCAGGCTTAAATTTCCACTTTAAAAACCTCTCTTCAAATAATACTGTAGCTAGAGAAGGCTTTACTGGTGAATTCTGTAAGACGTTTAATGAAAAAAAAAAATAGTTCTGGGTTCTATATTAACTCTCAAAACAAATGAAGATAAATTATTTTTTATTCAAGAAAGAAAACATTTGATAAATTCCAACATTTATTCAGGTCAGAACTCTCAACGAAGTGATTTAATAAAAATTTGCCAAAATATATGGAGATCATACCATCCCTAATAGTGAGAGACTGAATGCCTCCCCTCCCCCTTAACATCAGAAGTAAAACAGGATAGCCACTCTCACTTCTGCTCTGCTTTGGCTTCTGCTCAGCAGTGGCATGCACATCCTGCCATGTGCAACAAGGCAAAAATCAAGAAGGCATATGTATGGATTGTGTAGAGAAGACCCACAAAAAAGCTACAGAATGTTACTGGAAGTAGCAAGATTGGGATGGCTACACAACTGATACACAAAAATAAACATTTGTCTCTTATATTGTGAATCCCTTAAAAAAATAATTTAAAAAACCATATTTGTTCTAGTAATGAAGACCATGAAGTAAAATATTATATATATGGTCTTTTTGAGACAGGATCTCCATGCAGCCCCATCTGTCCTGGAACTTACTTTGTAGACCAGGCTGGCCTTGAACTCACAGAGATGCGCCTGCCTCTGCCTCCCAAGTGCTGGGATTAAAGGCGTGTGGCCACCACGCCCAGCAGCAAAATTTTATTTTGTTTTTGGTCTTTTTCAGACAGGGTCTCCCTGTAGCCCCAGCTGTCCTGGAACTCACTCTGTAGACCAGGCTGGCCTTGAACTCACAAAGATCCGCCCAGAAGCAGGCCACGTGTACATGGTGCGCTGATGTGTACAGGGTGAACTGATATATTTCATAAGGGTGCAGTGGAAGTTTGTAGAGAGTAGTCATTTAAACAGATGGTGCTGGAACAAGTGGCAATCTGCATACCATAATAATAGTAAACTTAAGCCCATACCTTGTACCACATGTAAAAATCACAGACATAAAATCCTGGAGAACATGTGTACGGACAGATTTCTTATACACAACATGAAAATCACAATTCATAAAATAAATAATACATCAAAATTAAGAATTTATGTTCTTTTTAAAAGACACTGTTAGGAGAATGAACAAAAAAAGGTCAGGGGCTGGGAATAAAATACTGAGACATCTCATTTCTGATAAAGGATTTGTGTGTCTACAATATAAAAAAGACCTTCAAAATCTAATGGGGAAGCTGGGCATGGTGGCACACGTCTTGAATCCTAGCACTTGGGAGGCAGAGGCAGGCAGATCTTTGTGAGTTCAAGGACAGCCTGTTCTACAGAGCAAGTTCCAGGACAGCTGGGGCTACAGGGAGACCCTGTCTCGAAAAGAC
>VZQC01007915.1:3314499-3339100 GCA_009823505.1 Rhizomys pruinosus
TTTTTTATGTGTATGAATGTACTGTCTGCGTGTAGGTTTGTGCGCCCATGTCATGCAATGCTGCGGAGGTCAGAAGAGGGTGTCGGATTCCCCTGGAACTGGAGTTCTCCTGGAATTGGAGTTACAGACGGTTCTCCACCGCCATGTGGGTGCTGGTGATCGAACCCCAGGTCCTCTGCAAGAGCAGTTGGCACTCTTAACCACTAGGCCATCTCTCCAGCCCCTGAATATGTCTTTTCTTACACCAGTAATTTTTTTCTTTTTCTGTTTGAAACAGGGTCTCCCTGTAGCCCCAGCTGGCCTGGAACTCGCTATGTAGACCAGGATGGCCTTGAACTGAGATCCCAAGAGCTGGGATTAAAGGCGTGTACCACCATACATGGCTACTTCAGTGATATTATTCCTACAATTATTTTTTTTTGTCTTTTTGAGACAGGGTCTCTCTGTAGCCCCAGCTGTCCTTGAACTCATTACGTAGACCAGGCTGGCCTTGAACTCACAGAGATCCGCCTGCCTCTGCCTCTCAAGTGTTGGGATTACAGGCATGAGCCACCACACCTGGCTCCCTACAATGTTTAGTGAAGTGAAAATTTATGTTCATACAAAAACATGAATGTTTACAGTAACTTTATTCCTAGTCACCAATGTACTTCACCTGATTAATGAAATATTATAGTAAAAACACCACTCAGGAAGTTGTATAAAGATCCTAAGTATCAGACCAGGTATATTAGTTACTTTTCATTTGCTGTGATAAAACATTGTGACCAAAGGAACTTATAAAAGGAAGAGTTTTTCGATGGTTCTAAAGGGCCAACAGTCCACCGTGGCGGGGAGGCATGGCAGCAGAGGTGGCTGAGTAGGAGAAGCTAAGCACTCACATCTTCAAGCAGGGTCAGGAAGCGGAGAGTGACTCAAAATCCAGCAAGGCTTAAGAACTCTCTAAGCCCATCCACAATGTGCTTCCTCCAGCATAGCCACATGCTCTAAGACTTCCCAAAACACCATTACCAACTGGGGACAAAAAAACATACACTTGGAGCTTTGGGGGGACATTCTCATTCAAACACCAGGCCAGCTTGGGCTACAGAGCAAAACCTTATCTCAGACCTAAACCATGGATAAACTCCAGTGCATTCATGCATAAGTGAAACACACTAGAGCTAGTTGTCTGCTTATTGCAGAATTCCATTTCTATAGCGCTCCGAAGAAGACGAACTATAGGAACAGGGAACACCAGTGGGTGCTTGGTGTGCATGTGGCAGGGTGGCAATGGGGCAGGAAGAAAGTTTTTGGAGGAAATTTGGTGTTTACACAAGTAGGTACATACCTAAATATGCAGAACTGTTTATAAATCTGAAAGGAAAAGAGAAATATATACTGTGTATAAAAAATGGCAGAGCATTCACATCTTCAGTTTTAATCCTGCTTCTACAGTATTCCCACCAAGGGAAATTTAGAGTTTCTCCACTAAATGATAGAAACTGTTTGGTTGATTGACCTGAGGAGATAGCTCAGTCAGTAAAGTGCTCGCTCGCAAGGACCTGAGTTGGGTCCCTAGCGCCCCCACTTTTAATTTTTACTTTATGTGTATCAGTGTTTTCCCTGCATATTATGTAAGTGCACCACATGCATGCAATGCCCAAAGAGCACAGAAGAGGGCGTTGGATCCCTGGAGTTACAGTTGTCAGCTGTCATGTGGGTACTAGGAACTGAACCTGGGTCCTCTGCAAGAGTAGACAGTGATTTTAAGTGCTGAACCATCATCTCTCCACCCTCTGAACTCACATTTAAAAACAAATAATGGGAAAAGTAATGTGTGTGTAATCCTAGAAGTGGAAAGGTAGAGACAAGCAGTTCCCTGGAGCTTGCTGGCTAGTCAGCCTAGCCTATTTTGTGAGTTGTAGGCCACTGAGAGACTTAAGTTTTAGACCATGTTTCAAAAACAAAAGAAAAAAAGGTAGACAGTGTCCAAGCAACACTTGAGACTATCCTCAGGCTTCTCCATACAGATGCACAGGCATACATGCATACAAATACACCATTAGGACTACTGGTGGTAAAAAAAAAAAAAAAAAGACTATTGTTGAAGCCTGATGTAGTAGTTCATGCCTTTAATCCCAGCACTTGGGAGGCAGAGGTAGGCAGATCTCTGAGATTGAGGACAGCCTGGACTATATCGCAAGTTCTAGGCCAGCTGGAGCCACAGGGAGACCCTGTCTCAAAAAAAAAAAAAGTCCAAAAACTATACAAAATAAGTAGCCTTGCTCTGCAGCTAGCCTAATAAACATGTACACTCCAAGAAGAAAAGAAAACCACCAAATATCATAGTTCTGTGAGGCCTCATTAGTGGATTGGTACAGCCTGTTGAAGAATAAATTATAGTATTATTTATGTTCTTTAAAAGTACAGTATTAAGGGGATGAAGAGATGTCTCAGTGGTTATGAACACTGGCTATTCTTTTTTTTTTACACTGGCTATTTTTTTTTAATTGATTTCTGTATGTGTATGAATGTATTGTCTGCATGTACGTCTGTGTACCCGTGTCATGTAATGCCGCGGAGGTCAGAAGAGGGTCTCGGATTCCCCTGGAACTGGAGTGCTCCTGGAATTGGAGTTTCAGATGGTTCTCAGCCACCATGTGGGTGCTGGGGATCGAACCCAGGTCCTCTGCAAGAGCAGTCGGCGCTCTTAACCGCTAGGCCATCTCTCCAGCCCCAACATTGGCTATTCTTACAGAAGACCTGGTTTAAATTCCTACCACCCACATGGCAGTTGACAACCATGCCTAACTTCAGTCTTGCATGCATGTAATGCATTTATTACATGTAGGCAAAACACCATACATATAAAATATTTTTTAAAAAGCAAATAAAAATTAGCAATTAGGAGGAAAAAAACCAGTGGGGCATCACAGATGATAGAGTGTGCTATGAAGTACTGTGTAGGGACTAGTAGAGCCAGACATGCTGATATAAAATTCTAAAAACAACTGATTGTAGAAATAGTCCAGATAATGCATAAACATGCCATCTTTTGTATTTTTAAAAGAAAACCTCACTGGATATGTATTTCTAAGAAAGGGAGTATCCCTAGAAAAAGGGCACACAAACCAGCCTTATTGTACAGTGGAATGGCAGTAGGTACCCCTGGAGACTGGGGGAGAATAAAGAAGCTAGGTAGGTGTTGGTAGCAAGGCTCAGCAGGTAAAGACATCTGCCACCAAACCTGAGTTTGACCCCAAGACCCACAAGGTAGAAGGAGCACACTTACTCCTGAATGTTGTCTTTGGATCTTTACAGGTACCTGCACGTGTACACAATAAATACCAAGAGGCTAGGTGTCTTCTCTATGAAATTTTTTTTAGGATAAGAATTTAAGGGCTAGGAAGATGACTTGACAGGTAAAAGCACTTGCCTCACAAGCCTGATGACATGGTTTGATATCTGGAATACCCCCCACACACACACATAATGTTTCAAATGGTATGTTTAAATTGTTAAATCCATGCTATGTAAATGAATTTTATGTATAACCTAATATACTATATATTAACATGCTATGTGTATTACAGAATCTAGTAATACATTGTAAGTAACATAACTTATGTAATATTTATTCAACTAATGTAGTCAGTGAAAAATATAAGGTGGGAGGCAGAAGCAGGCGGATCTTTGTGAGTTCAAGGCCAGCCCGGTCTACATAATGAGTTCCAGGATAGCTTTGGGCTACACAAAGACCAAAAATAAATCTCAGAGAAGTTTATTATTTCACAGTAAGGAATATAGATGATAGACTAAAGTTGCAGAGTGCTTATCTGGCATGCATGAGGTCCTAGGTTTGTATCTTTTGATCCCTACAACCACAAAAAGAAACAATGACAAATTATTAAATATGTCTAGGATATGATTTTTTAGGGGAGGCAGGAGGAGCCTATGTCTCAACCTGTTAAGTTGAAGGTGATAATGAACTTCCAGTTCTCTGCCTCCACCTCTGGAGTGCTAAATTGTAGGTATGCACTACCATGCTGTTTATTGTGGTGCTGGTGGTAGAAACCTGGGCATCACGCATGCTAGACAATCACTCTACCAACTGAGCTACAGCCTTAGCCCTAGAATGTGTTTTTTTTTTTTTTAGTCTTTTCTGTAGCCTCAGCTGTCCTGGAACTCACTCTGTAGATCAGGCTGGCCTTGAACTCACAAAGATCCGCCTGCCTCTGCCTCCCAAGTGCTGGAATTACAGGTGTGCGCCACCACGCCCGGCTAGAACTTGCTTTTAAAAATAATCTGGGGGGGTGGGGGGGGGCTGGAGAGATGGCTCAGCAGTTAAGAGTCCTGACAGCTCTTGCAGAAGACCTAGGTTCGATTCCCAGCACCCACATGGCGGCTAAAAACTGTCTTTAACTCCAGTTCCGGGGGAATCCGACGCCCTCTTCTGACATCTGTGGCATTGCATGACACAGGTGTACCAACCTATATGCAGACAGTACATTCATACACATAATAAATAAATTAAAAAATTTAAAAAAATCTTGCGGGGCTGGAGAGATGGCTCAGCAGTTAAGAGCGCCGACTGCTCTTGCAGAGGACCCGGGTTCGATTCCCAGCACCCACATGGCAGCCAAGTACCATCTTTAACTCCAGTTCCAGGGGAATCCGACACCCTCTTCTGACCTCTGCGGCATTGCATGACACAGGTGCACCAACCTACATGCAGACAGTACACTGTTACACTTAAAAAATAAAATCAAAAATCAAAAATAATCTTGGGGCTGGGCATGCCTTTAATCCCAGCTCAGAGGCAGGAGTTTGAGGCCAGCCTGGTCTACATAGTGAGTTCCAGGTCAGCCAGAGCTACATAGTAAGAGCTTGTCTCAAATTTAAAAAAAAAAAATCTTGAGGTAAAAAAATGACCAAAAATTGTCCAAATGGGGTAGTGATGAACACATGAGAATTTGCAATTCCTATTTATTCATTTCTCTGTTGGAAATTTCTTACACTACATGTAAACATCTTCAATATGCTTTTTTAAAATATAAAACAAGCCAGGTGTGGTGGTGCACGCCTTTAATCCCAGCACTCGGGAGGCAGAAATAGGTGGATCTCTGTGGGTTCAAGGCCAGCCTGGTCTACAGAGCGAGCTCCAGGACACCTGGTACTAAAAGGGAGACCCTGTCTCAAAAATACCAAAAAAAGTGTAAAACCAAAAAGGGAAAAAAAAAAAAAAACACAACAAAATATAAAACAAGGAAGCATGAATATTGAGGCAGCATATGAATAAAAATTTGCCAATAAAGTACCAGAAAATAGCTTGTGAACAAACTTTGAGGAGCTCAAGAAACAGTACTGACAGTACAGAAGAGATTATAGTCTTGTATTCTGGCAATGTCTTCAGTGGGCTGCTCACAGAAGCCACAGAACATGGAGGAAAATTTTAGTAACTTCTCAATTATCCTCATTACACCTCTAGAAGTTGCTAATTCATTACATGTAATAAGTGCCCTAGGGAACCGAAGCTTATTTCTCTAGTGAAATTTAGTGGAGAAGGATCTCTAGAAAATGAATGACATCTGCCGGGCGTGGTGGCGCACGCCTTTAATCCTAGCACTTGGGAGGCAGAGGCAGGCGGATCTTTGGGAGTTCAAGGCCAGCCTGGTCTACAATGTGAGTTCCAGGACAGCTGGGGCTACAGGGAGACCCTGTCTCGAAAAGACCAAAAAAAAAAAAAAAGAAAATGAATGACATCTAACCAGACCTGGTCACACAGACCTGTTATTCCCAGCTACTTGGGAGACCAAGGGGAGAAATTTTCATTTCAAATCGTGCTTGGGCCACAAACTGAGTTCAAAGCTAGCCTGGCTAAATTAGCAAGTCCTTGCCTGAAAATGAAAAATAAGTATGGTGGCCCTCATCTGTAATTCTAGCATGCAAAAGACTGACACAGGACAACTGCCCTGAGATTGAGGCCAACCTGAGCTATAAGGCGAGTTCCAGATCAGCCTGGGCTGACCATGACACACTATTTCAAAAACAAAAGAAGAAAGGGGCTTGAGGCAGGATCTTGCTATGTAACCCTAACTGACCTGGAACTTGATGTGTAGATTTGATGGCCTTGAACCTGGAGCGGTCCTCCTCCCTCTGCCTCCTGAGTGCTGAGATTATAGATATCAACCACCAAACGTGTTGAAATCAGCTATTTTTTAAGTGGATGTGGGGTCAGTGAAATGGCTTAGTGGGGATCCTTGCCATGTAAGCCTGGCAACCTGAGTTTGATCCTTGGAACCCACAAGGTGGAAGTAAAGAACTCTATAAAGGTTTTTCCCTCTGACATCAACATATGCACATGGCACATGCGCTTACATACAAACATTGTGCACACACACAACAAAATTGGATGTCTATTTAAACATGGTCATCTAGAACATCATAAAAACAAAAACCATGGGCTGATGAACTTGTGTTCACTGTAGTATGTGTACGTTGGACACTATATCAAAAGCACTAATCAATCCTGTTAAAAATGGAAATACTGCCGGGCCTTTAATCCCAGCAGAGTCAGGCGGATCTCTGTGAGTTCAAGGCCAGCCTGGTCTACATAGCGAGCTCCAGGCCAGCTGGGACTAAAGGGAGACTCTGTCTCAAAAAGACAAAAAAAAAAAAAAATACTGGGCCCTACCCGAAGTATCACGAGTTCTGCAGACTGGAAGTGAAGTTAGTAGGACGTAGTTTGTAAGGTGCTCAAATTTATTTGAGATTCTTTAACTTGATACTGAGCAAGGTGCATTAAAATTTTAAACTTTTTCTGTCTTTTCTTGACCACAGAGACTGAGAGAAATTAACAGTATGATACGGACAGGAGAGACTCCAACTAAAAAGAGAGGGATTCTTTTGGATGATGGAAGTGAATCACCTGCAAAAAGAATTTGCCCAGAAAATCATTCAGCTTTATTACGTCGTCTCCAAGATGTAGCTAATGACCGAGGTTCCCACTGAGGTTAGTCTCTGGTATGCAAACTGTCTTATCATGGCAGCATTTAAAACATACTGGATTATGGAGCCTTGTTCCTTAATCCACAATTAATTAGAGTCTGGCAGAAAAAAAGAAGGGTCTGGGTGGGCAGGGTGACACACGCCTGTAATCCCAGCACTCAAGAGGATCATGAATTTAAGGCTAGCCCAGGCTATATGAGACCCTAACTCATAAACAGAACAAGAAAGTAAAAGGGACTTACTCCTAGTATCCTTAGATTTTTTTTTTTTATTCATCCCAATTGCCTTTCCCTACAATTTAGTGTTTACCTTCAACATTGCTCAAAATCCAAACTTTCAACAAGTACTGCAGAAAACAAGATGTAATCATAATATAAAAAGCCTCTATTAGGGCTGGAGAGATAGCCTAGCAGTTAAGAGCGCTGACTGCTCTTGCAGAGGACCCGGGTTCGATCCCCAACATCCACATGGCGGCTGAGAGCCGTCTTTAACTCCAGTTCCAGGGGAATCTGACACCCTCTTCTGACCTCCGCAGCATTGCACAACACGGGTGCACAAACCTACATGCAGACAGTACATTGATACACATAAAAATAAATAAATTTTTTTTTAAAAAAGGGTTTTTTTTTTTTATTTAAAAAAGCCTCTATTGACATGCTCCAGCAGAGGAAATGAATTTTAAATTAATTCCTATCCAAATATGGTCAGACCTAGTTCTCTTACCAAAAAAAAAAAAAAAAAACCGCGAAATTTAAGTATTTTTGTCCTAAAAAAAAAAAAACAAAAAAAAACAAAAAACCCGCAAAATTTAGGTATTTTTGTCCTAAAAGAGATGGTAAGAGTGTACAACTTGCCTTCACTAGCCTGAGGCTCCTGTTACTTTTGTACACATGTCCCCTTCTCTATTAGGTGGGCACAGTGTGAAAGTTGTGCAGTGTCTGAATGGACCTGTGTTAAGTGGTGGCACTTTAGGGCTGTAAAATGCATGACTCTGTAACCCAGATTTGCTGTGTATCTCTGATGGCACTTTCTACAATGTGAACACTATTAAGGTACAAGATTTTAGGCTATATAGCCAACATTTTCTTTAATGCGTTTGTACTTTTTAAAGGACTATTAGTGCCCTAGTACCGACCTTTTGGGCATGTGTAGAATCCTCTAGATTGTGGTGGTAATGTTATATAGTGATCAGCTGGCTAAGCAAGATTTTTAAAATTGAGTTGAATTGAGGGGATTGATTTGAAAAAATTATGACCACTTCCTTTAGGAGGTAATTATCCAAAAGTATCTTTGGGTATATTCCTGGAAGTTAAAAAAAAAAAATATTCAAGAATTTAGGTTTTTATTAGTACATAGTACCATTTATACAAATTAGAAAAAATATTTGACAGCTTATTGACATACATCTTTATTAATCATTATTGTTCCAGTAGCTTTAATGTTGAATTAATAATCTTATTAGGGAAAAATTCAATTGTAAATTGAATCATTATAAATAAAGTTACTAGGTAACTTCATATTGCTCTAAAAGATATAAAGAACTTACACTATTCAATTAGAATAGTGTTCTGCAAAAATATTTATAAAACCTGATACTGCTACTGTAATTTTATATGAAAATAAGTGTATTTTTCAATAAAGCAATTTATAAATTAGTCTGTTTAGTTATATTGAAAAAGTATTTAGTGTCCTGCATAAATGACAAAAAACAATCATTTATTGGTTTATTTTATCTCTACTAAACATTCATCATTTAAATATCAGACTTCATTAGAAAACATTTTAACACTTTTTCGTCCTTCTGCCATAAAAATACAGTAATTTGCTTTTAAAACAAGTATGTCCAAATTAAAAAAAGAACAAGTATGAACAAGCATTCTGGTTTCCTGCTACTTTTCTAAAGTTTCTCAGAGATAGCAGCTATAGATCAGTAAGACAGTAGGCTGAAGACCAAGATTCAGACACTCTTCCACTTCAAAGAGCTGTGCTCCAGAATCTGCTCTTGACACCGTTCTTCTCCATAACCCAACATATGTGGAACTGAAACCAGCAACCTGCAAACTGTTAAGTAGTGCTGATCTCTCTCCACTCTATTCATTTAAGTAAATGCAACTTACCTCTAGCATTATATTCAGAAAAAAACTTACACCTCAAGGTCCCCAATAATTTGGAGTACTGAATCAGATAACCACCCTGACACTTCCGACAGAAGTAACACATTACTTAATGAGAGGATTCCACAACCTGCTGTTAGAACCTACGCATACGTAACAACACTGATAACCAGTCACTGTTCACGCGTTTTACTCTTCAGGCAGTCCTTCGCCATTAATCAGCTTTAACTAGGCCAGAGTCCAGCAGGAAAGTGCATGGTGCACCAGATCACCATCTCTAAGTTGCTACTGTTTTCTCTTCTTTACTGAAAGGTTGTACTGAGCCAGGCTTTACCCATGACAGGCCAGCAACATGAACACTTTTATTGTGCTGTTCGTCAGGCTTCTTCTAGGCACAATCAAAAACAGACATTAAAAAACAAACAAACAAACAAACAAACAAACAACCTGGTGAGAGGAAAGTTCAGTACCATACTGATAAGTTTCCCTAAATTTAGCTATATGTAACTAATGGACTTCAGGGAAGACACTGTAGAAAAGGAATGGGGAAAACCATTTCAAAGGTGGCTGTCTACTTACTTTCTGAGTCAGCATCTTCTCTCTGGCTTCATCATGTACAGAAGGGTTCCATGGAGAAAAGCTTGAAGGGCAGAAAAATATTAAAAATAGTTTGTGGCTTTCTAAATGTGTACAGAATTCATCTTTCTTTTTTTGGTCTTTTTGAGACAGGATCCCCTTATAGCCCCAGCTGACCTGGAAACTCTCTAACTCACTCTGTAGATACCAGGCTGGCCTTGAATTCAGAGATCCACCTGCCTCTGCCTTCCAAGTGCTAGGATCAAAAGTGTGCACCACCACACCCAGCATTTTTTTCTTTATCTTATGGGTGTGAGTGTATTGTTTGCATTAGGTAGGTGCAGCACTTATGTCATGTAATGCCCACAGAGGTCAGAAGAGGACATTGGATCCCCCTGGAAATGGACTTAAGGATGGTTGTTAGCTGCCATATGGGTACTGGGAATTAAACCCAGGCCCTCTGCAAGAAGCAGCCAGTACTCTTAACCACTAAGCCATTTCTCCAGCCCCTGCATTAATTTTTCAATCAAGACAACTCTAATAAAACTTAAGAAGAATATGTTTAAAGAGTTATCTTTAATCAGCTGCCAACCCACAAGAGATTTTCACCTAAGAGCTATCTCTATTTCTCCTGTACCCCCAGTTGGCCTAGAGCTCGCTATGTAGACCAGGCTGACCTTGACTTCACAGAGATCCACCTGCCTCTGCCTCCCAAGTGCTGGGATCAAAAGTGTGTACCACCATGCCTGGCTCTATCTCTGTTTCTTATATATGGATTTATCCCTTGAGACCTCAAATTAGCCCTGAAATACTACTACCTAAAGATGAAGAGACCAAGGCATAGTAAAACAAGTAACTGCTTTGCATCATCACAAATAAAGACGCACAGAAGCCAACCAGTCCAGCAACTGAGTCCATGCTCAATCAATACAGGACACTGCCTTCCTAGCAGTAATAATGTTACCACAGAACAAAACTGCCCATCTCTAAATATTCAAACTCTACAGAAGTTTTCCCCACAATCAAATATCTGAGTTACAGGAACCCTCCATTCTTTTTTTTTTTTTTAAAGCCAATTTTTATTGAAGCTTTGTACATTTCATACAAAATTTCCATTCAAGTCTAGAAGGAACCCTCCATTCTTCAATACTATATTTTCTCTTCACCAAATCTCAATGTCAGCAGGGGAGGACAGCCTAAGGAAGGCAGACGATAACACTGCTTTCTGAAAAGTCCTCACAGGGGAATGAATACACTTTACAAGGATTCTCAAGAAACCAAAGTCACTAAATCAATGTTCCTGGCACAACGTGTCAGCAACATAAAGCCTTTGGATTAAGACCAAGAGCTCAGGTGGCATCAGAAATTAAGCAACAAAGATAAAAGCTCTGACACATGAGCCTTCTACATCCTCATTCTGAGTCCACTTGAAAAATATAAGTGTAAGGCAACATCCCACTCACCTAATTGCATAGGGGTCTTCTATTTTCGGTTGGTCAAACAAACGAGCAGTACATACTTTAACACTGTCAACCACTTTACTTTTAAAAAGCTGGACATCTTTTTCATACCTGTGTTAAAAGTTTTAAAAAGTTTACCAATTTAACCTGCTTATCTGCATTTTGAAATTTATCTTAACGTAAAAGCCACATACAGTACTGCAGCCTCTGGGTTGAGGGGGCTTGTTGTGTCGATCTTGTAGAAAACTCTCCTTGCATACATTAACACCTGCCATATATGATTATGGTTCCGCCTGTTGGGAAGAAGGCATGGTTATTGAGACCTGCTCCTGTTGTCTGTGTTAACTACAAGAAACACTGATATACTAACCTCCATTTTGCAAATGCCCTCTTCACATCTAGTTCACCTGAGGTGGGATCAACTAGCGGGTGAAAGACGGGAATATCAAACACCAAGCGCTGAATGTAAAGAGAAACGTGGCCTTTAATAGAAATGGTAGAACTTACTAGATCCTAGAGAGGAGCTTAAGGATAACATGGCTGTCACGCTGCTCAAAGTCAGACCAGCCTCAAGAGGAATCCCTAACTATTATAACCATTTTCCTGTAAAACTAACAGCAATGGGGGTGGGGGTTACTGTAGCACACCCATGACCAGTCATATAGTGAGTGGTACAGTATTCCCCCATCCTCACTCACATGCCCTGAGCAGAGAAAAGATGAACTTGCAGGCAGAGGATAGCATGACCAAAGAGGTAACAAAGCACCGAAGACTCCTGAAAGGCTATGGGGAGACACTGATCTGGGGAAACTGACATCATGATTTAGGTCAGAACCACCACCAAGAACTCTGTCTCTGCACATGGGCTCAATTGTATGTCCTGTACTTACCGGGCAGTCACCATCCGGATAGTTATCAGGAATATAAACTGTAAACTTGAACACCCCATCCTGATAAAGCCCATGCCGTATAAATATTACTCCAAACCACACTGTAGGGGAAAATAAACACACTGAAGTCCCATCTGTGTCAGAGGAACCAATCATAAATGAAGATTGAAACCATATCTTACTTAATGCAGAGCGGTAAGATGGCTGTATATAGACACCCGGTAACTTCTGCTTCACAACCAAGGTACTAAAACAAAAACAGTATAATTAGCTGGTACATATGTCAATGACATACACAGGTCATGCCTCCACCACATTCATTTCCTGAAACAAGGTATGATCCCTCAAGGGGCAACTGGTTCCCAAAAGTCATCCTGGTCTCACACCTGACCCAACTCTAAGCATTGCTCTGATCAACCCCCCACAGACATCTATTGGCTTCAAAAGCAGCCCACAGACAAATTCAGGAACCACAAATAAGTTTTAATCCCAGAAACTGATATAATTGGGGGATGTTAAAATGAAGGTAAATGTAGTTACTGCTTTTTATCAATATAAAGCTCACACATTAAAAATGTACTATTTTCCTTTTGGGCTTCAGTATACTACATTTATAATTACATTACAAAGTGTTTTTAATTGCAACTTTCGGTACCAAGGGTGAACTAAGAGTCAATGGAGTCACCATCACTTAGCTGTCCTTGAGTTTGCCTTACATGTCACATGCAGGCAGTGTTTAGATGTGCAGTGTCGCGGAGGTGTCATGTCAGCTCCCACATGTCACTCTGCTCCCCAACATCTAACTCAATTTCGTGGGCCTCATTAGAGTGGGCAGTTGGTGGGTGCCAACACAAGGAAAGCCAAGTATCCTGAAGAAAGGCTTTACTTGTTTTTCTTGGATCTAGTTGTCCACAGGCAGCCATTCTGCCATTTCCTGCAGCTGCAGCTATGAGTTAAACCTGACCTTGAAAAGAGCAATGCTGACCAAGGCACTTTAAACACATTCACCTGTAAATCCTGGTATGTACTGAGAAAGTTCATGGGACCTTCCTTGTTTTTATTTCCCAAGTGCCATCTCATTTATTTTTAAGCATCTTCTAAGTATCTTTGTACCCCAGCCTGGCCTTGAACTTGTGGCAGAACCTTCGACTTCAGCCTGAGGTAGGGCCATACCTAGCAGATTATTTATTACCTTTTTAAAATCACTAAAATTTAGCATGCCTACAAAAGTGTGTCTAACAGAAGGCAATTTTGTGTCAAACGCACAGACAGCAGGCACAATCACCACAATTGGAGCTTGTCCACCTTGCTGCTCACTGTCAAGATACAAGGCATCCATTATAGAGCTGAAGGGACAGTGCCTTCCCAGTCATACCCAGCCAAGTTACACTGGGGCCTTGCTCCCTCTGACCATTACATTAATATACTGGGAGGAGGGATCAGGATGCTTGAAAATATCTGTATGGGGGCAGGAGAGCTGGCCTAGCGGTTAAGAGTGCCGACTGCTCTTGCAGAGGACCCGGGTTCGATCTCCACCACCCACATGGCAGCTGAGAACTGTCTGAAACTCCAATTCCAGGAGAACTCCAGTTCCAGGGGAATCCAACACCGTCTTCTGACCTCCGAGGCATTGCACGACACGGGTGCACAGACCTGCATGCAGATAGTACATTCATACACATAGAGAAAAAAAAAATTTTAAAGAAAATGTCTGTATGTACAGAGGAATTTAATTTTTTATTTATTTTTAATTTTATTTATTTTTGTATGTGTATGAATGTACTGTCTGCATGTAGGTTTGTGCACCCATGTCGTGCAATGCCACGGAGGTCAGAAGAGGGTCTCGGATTCCCCTGGAACTGGAGTTCTCCTGGAACTGGAGTTCTTGACGGTTCTCAGCCGCCACGTGGGTGCTGGGGATCGAACCTGGGTCCTGGTGCTCTTAACCGCTAGGCCATCTCTCCAGCCCAGAGGAATTTTAAATTATGGAAATTAGGAATTTCCAGACTTAATGTCCCTTCACAAATGAGCCAAACCAATCCCTTCTGAATCTATGTGGTACTGGATCCCTGCTGTGTATCAAACCTGTGCTGTCACTACTAGCCTTTTTTTTTAATTTAAATTTTATTTATTTATTTATTTATTTATTTATTTATTTATTTATTTATTTATGTGTATGAATATACTGTCTGCATGTTGGTTTGTAAACCCGTGTCGTGCAATGCCTCGGAGGTCAGAAGAGGGTCTCAGATTCCCCTGGAACTGGAGTTCTCCTGGCATTGGAGTTACAGACGGTTCTCAGCTGCCATGTAGGTGCTAGGGATTGAACCCAGGTCCTCTGAAAGAGCAGTCAGCGCTCTTAACTGCTAGGCCATCTCTCCAGCCCACTACTAGCCTTCCATACAGAGCTCAGCTCCCACTCTCCTTAGCTCTTCTTAGGCAGATGCAACTTCAGTGCAAGGGTGGCCTTCTGTGACAAGTAATGGAGCCCAAACCTTTCACTTCTTCTAAGGAGCTTTGAGGGTCATACCAAATAAGTGAAATCCCTTCTAATAAAACAGACCTTCAAACACACTAAACAGCTAGAATAAGTACTCTTAGGGCTGGTAAGATGGCTCAGGCAAGTAAAGGTGCCAGCCACCAAGCCCAATGACCTGAGTTCAACCCCCATGATCCACATAGGAGAGAACGGACTCCCCCCAAGATGTCCTCTGACCTCCACACATAGGCTGCTGTGTGCAGAAGCATGCATGTGCAGACTCACAAGCAAAAATATAATTTGAAAACTTTTTTTTTTTTAAGTACTCTTGGGTTTCCCCCTCAAGCCAGTACTTCTACTCCCTTCACCTGCAGACCTTATTGAACCTTTCCTACTGAAACCATTCCTCTGTCAAGGTACTTCTTCAAAGCTGGGAACTAAAATGAAACCCAAACTTCCTAATGGGTGTGACCAAGAGATGGCTACTCAGCTACTGCCCACCCTCCACAGAAACCTCTTCAGGTGAAATGCTCACAGGAACCAAAATTAAGCTACCAGGCCCCTAATCTAGTGTATGTTCTCCACAAATCTCAGCATTCCTCCTAGTCTCCAAAATGGAGTTAAGACTGGAACAAGAGTGAGCTTGAAGATTAATTTATGAGCCTATCAGATTTCATTCTTCACCTTCAAGGATCATTCATAACTGAACCAAACAATCTGTTAAGAACTTACAATTCTGCGAGAAGCGAGTACTCCAGATAGAAGGGACCATAAGAAGCATGCGTCCCATTTGTTGACTGTGTTGCTGGGGCAGGAGATGTAGGCTTTGTTATGGGCAAAGCATTTTTAGGAATAGAAGGCAGCTGTTTTTTTGGTGCACTTCGTGGAGGACTGGTTTTCACATCTCCTGTTAGTGTCTTCTCTTCACCATCTGATCTCTATTTAGGATGAAATTGTGGGAATTTATCACAACTCTTAATCCACAGAGAACATTATTAGTTCCATTCTACCTTTTAAGCTAGAATTAATCTTTTATAATGAATTCTCACACCATGGTCAAGACGCCTTGGAAGTCATCCAAGGCAGGTTATATAGATAAGGAGCAAACAAGACTGAAGCAGGACTAAAGCACTAAGAAACTCATTAGTGGCAGCCTATGTGAACAATACAGCTAGTACTTTCACAAGCAACTGAAGAAATGCATTCTCCTTGTGGCCCCAAGAAAAGGCAAGGGGTTACAAAGCCACAGACAACACATCAAGATCAGAGAAGTCCCTTTGTACACACGGATCATCTAGAAAAGCAGGCACCAAGAAGTTCCACATAGTGTGCATAACTGAAATTAGTCACTCTGATGTTAGCACTTGGATAGAAACAAAAGAATGAGGCTATCATCTCACATGTGTAGATCTCATTTTGATCTTGATATGCTTCCACATTTGTAGGATCACCAGGATACACTGTTATCCTTAGTCAAAGAGAAGGTCAGAATGACCAGAAAATAAACTAGAATCTCAGTGGTACGTCCCAGCCTTGAGGACAACAAAGACAATTTGTGTATAAAAACTGTATACTATGTGCATAGACAAAAGTAATGGTGGTGTTGATCTGAAAGTGGGATTGAGCTTTTTTATTATTGCTTCTAAAACTTTTTTTAAAAGAAAAAAAATATATAGTTTATTTATTTTGGTCTTTTTGAGACAGGGTCTCCCTTTAGTTCTAGCTGGCCTGGAGCTCGCTCTGTAGACCAGGCTGGCCTGGAGCTCACAGATATACACCTGCCTCTACCTCCTGAGTGCTGGGATTAAAGGTATATGCCACCACGCCCGGCAAGAAAATGTATTTTATTTTTTTAAAGTTTTAAAAATTATTTATTTATGGGGTGAGGGATACACATGCCATAGTGCACATATGGTGGTAGGAGGATCACCTGTGGAGTCCGTTCTCTCCCAAAATATGGGTCCTAGGATCAAACTCAAGTTGTCACACTCAGCTTAAGTGTCTTTCCTCACCTGAGCCATCTTATCAGCCTAGAATATAAATATATTTTAAGAAATGTATTTAAGAGCCGGGCGTGGTGGCGCATGCCTTTAATCCTAGCACTTGGGAGGCAGAGGCGGGCAGATCTTTGTGAGGTCAAGGCCAGCCTGGTCTACAGAGTGAGTTCCAGGACAGCTGGGGCTAAAGGGAGACCCTGTCTCAAAAAGACCAAAAAAAATAAAATAAAATAAAAAAATTTCCAGCACTCAGTAGGCTAAGGCCAGAAGACTGCTATTAGTCTGAGGCCATAGTGAGCACCAGGCTCACCAGGGTTACATAGCAGGGCTTTCTATCCAAAGGGAAAAAAAAAAGATATTTTACTTACAACAATTTATGTCCCTCAAGTCTTAGGTGACTTTACTGAACTGACATTTCATCAAGTTTCTCTGACCACTGAATCCTGAAGTTTCAATTAAGAAAGTTTTAAAAAGATATATCACAAATTTTATCATATATAAATATAATCTAAAGGAAAATTATTTTGAAGTAGATTACCAGAACTTCTAACTTCTGACATGTACTCTCACCCTGAGAAACTGACAGGTTTTTGTTGTTGTTGTTGTTGTTGTTGTCTTTTTGAGACAGGATCTCTCTGCAGCCCCAACTGTCCTGGAACTCTCTATGTAGACCAGAATGGCCTGGAACTCACAGAGAGCTCCGCTTCCCTCTGCCTCTTGAGTGCTGGGATTATAGGCGTGCACCACCACGCCCGGCAAGGTTTTTGGTCTTTCTGAGACATGGTCTCCCTATAGCCACAGCTGGCCTAGAACCCACTCTGTAGACCAGGCTGGCTTTGAACTCACAGAGCTCTACTTGCCTCTGCCTCCTGAGTGCTGGAATTAAAGGCATGTGCCACTACACCCAGGTTCTGAGGAACTGATTTTAATGGACAAAATTATTTCTCAAAAATAAAACCCAAACTAGACAAACCAGGTATATCTTCCAAAGATTACAGGTGACCTTGATATAGACCCTTTTAACCTTCCTTCTTAGCCTTTTTTGGGACAGAACTGCTCTTCATTGACTGTACCTACTTTTCGCATAGAGCCTGCAGACGTGCTCCACAAAGGGTTCATAACGTGTACTCCAAACAAAGAAATTCAGTGCTCTGTGTAATCCAACTCTTCTGTCCTCAGCATGCACTCTGCCTTGAAAAGAATGGGAAAAATACAAACACACCAACACCAACAGTTAAAGACTTCTGGGATGGTTAAAGACAGCCTGCCATCCCAGAAACAAAACACCATGTTATGCAGTATACAGTTATAGAACCCTAGGTAATGTCTTAGAGAGCTTTAGGAATAATTTCCTTCTACACTCCCATCTAATTCAGGCCCCAATTTCTTTCACACCTTCAGACATCTATAAGAATCTGCACCACCGGGCATGGTGGCGCATGCCTTTAATCCCAGCACTAGGGAGGCAGGGGCAGGCGGATCTCTGTGAGTTCAAGGCCAGCCTGGTCTACATAGTGAGTTCCAGGACAGCTGGGATTAAAGGGAGACCCTGTCTCAAAAGTGCAATAATAATAATAATAATAATAAAAGAATCTGTGCACCACAGCCAGGCATCGTAATCCCAGCACCTGGGAGGCTGAGGTAAGAGGATCCAGGTTTGAACCAGTCTGTATTACACAGAGATACTCTGTATCACAAATATCATCATCTATGCACTAGCATTTAGAATATTCAGTGATACAATTCAGCTTTTCTGCCAGAAATTCTTTTTTTTTTTTTTTGGTCTTTTCGAGACAGGGTCTCCCTGTATTCCCGGCTGTCCTGGAACTCACTCTGTAGACCAGGCTGGCCTTGAACTCACAATGATCCGCCTGCCTCTGCCTCCCAAGTGCTAGGATTAAAGGCGTGCGCCACCACGCCCCGGCTCTGCCAGAAATTCTTAATGCTATGGACTACAACAGTGCAGTTGCTACTAGCATATCTGGACAGCTAATGGGAATAGCAGGATGCGCTCTACCCACCTACACAAAAACTGTATTATTATTTCTAGGGTCAAGGTCTAGGGTGACTTGGGAATGTCTTGAATGAACTGTCTTAAGTACAAAACTATTAGCCAAAGAAATAAGAAAAAACACTGACACCAAAGCATACTCATGTCAGTAAAGGGGAGATAGCAGTGTCTAGTCAGGACTACTCCCAAGAAACTTCAGTTTAAAAACCAGGGTCTCACTATGTGGCCGAAGCAGGCCCCAAACTCCCAATCCTACAGCCTCTGACTTAGATTGCTGGGACTACAGGCAGTCCTGGCAGAAATGGCATTTCTTGTTTTCCATAGTGCTAATAATATGGAAATTCTGCAGTATTAGGCTCTTAAGGAACTGCTAATGTGAAAATGCATGGAGGGGTGCAAAACCAGACATTCCACAAACAAATCTTGGGCTTGAAGCTTTACATAGTGGAGAAGAGCATGTCCCTAAGGTCATAAGGTCATACAAAGAAGGAAAAAGTACCCAACCCTGCTCTAAGATTCTCTCCCTAAGGCTCTGCTGTGTTTAAAATACTGCTCCTTCTCTGGATTGCTTTTTGTACCAGTCAAAGGGTGAAGGTGAATAGGGTAAAACCTTAGCAGCATTTCCTCAAATTCCTAAGCAGCAAATCATGTACCAAACATTAGTAGTGAGCAGTGATCTGATTTCTCTGGTGAGCCTGACATCCGTGGTCGCAACTGGACCTACCATCCCAGCCTAAGCCTATTACTGCTGCTTTGCTTTCCAAGAGGATAATGTCACCCTGTAATTAAATCGGAGGATGAGGATCCTAGTTCACTAACCTATTAACATTAACTCTACAAACCTGCTTTTAAAGGTGACTGACTGACTCAGTGGTGCATCAAAAATGGGGGTGGGGGAGCGCGTTCATGTTTGGCCCAAAACAAAACTGATTTTTTTCAGGACTAGCACTCTTGTCTTCCAGGGCACACCTACTTTAACCAGGTGCCTCCACCCCTTGGGAGCCTGGTGCTGTCTGATTTGTCAATGTGTACACCAGTGTGCTGCAATTACCTGTAAAGACTACACTTTATGATTCTGTCTTTCCCTGTAGAATTCAGTAAGCCATGCCCTCAGTTCTTGTACCATCCATCAAAATGTAATTTTTAACTTGGAGGATTCAATCCAGCAGGAACATTAAGCACAGAGAACTGTAGCAAACTTTACAAAAACAAACCGCATCATTCACTAGATGTGCAATCTACCAAGGCTCAGAATGACACGGTCCAATAAGGAATGACAGATTTAAGAAAAAGAGGCAACATCCCTATTCTCAGAAAACAGTATTGGAATTTCTGCTACTTGGTCTCTAGAACAAAACATGATTGGCTTGCCTTTACATCACACAGCTGAGAAGTCGGTATCTTCACCGGTGCGATGAAGTGCCAAATGAGACTGGGCTGTTGCTTCCTCCTCTGTGACATAGAGCTAACATGGGCACTAACTTATACATCACCCCAATCCCGTTTGCGAAATTTAACGATAAGAGGCCACCAGGCAGGACCCAGGGTAGTGAACAGCTCTGGGTCCGAACAGGCTCCGGGGAGACGGGCAGCTGGCTGGGATGGACACCCTCGCCTGGGGCACAAACCCATTCGGAGCACGCAGAGAATCTGGACAAACCTGTCTCCAGTTGACGCAAGGCGGGTGCCGGGCCCGGGCCTCGCAGCTAGATGGAGGCCAGCAGGAGCCCGCGAGCCTCTCCCGCAGAGGCCAGGGGGCTCGGTAGGTCCCCACAGCTAAGGAGCGGGACCTGGGCCGGGCCGGGCCAGGCCGGGCCGGAGTGGAACGCTTCGGAGCTTCTTCCCTCCCGCGGGCGGCCAGATTCCCGCGCAGCAGGTGCCTGCAATCGCGCACAGGTGCCGGCTCCGCCCCCGTGTCCCAGCGCGGCCGCCGTCGCCCGAGAGTCCCGGGCACCCCGCAGCGCAGGCGAATACCGCCCCAGAGGACACAGGTGGCTCGGCCCTACGCTTCCGGACGCCCTCGGCTGCCGCCGAACTGCGGGCAGGGAACCTTACCTCACCGCGGAGCTCCGGTTACCGAGCGCCGCAGCTGCCCCACAGCATCCCCAGCTGCAGCGCAGCCCGGCCCCTGCAGCTCCCCGCCCGCTCGGGCTACTCCGCCCCGCCCTGCCCCGCCGGCCACGCCCCGGCCACGCCCCAGCCAGGCCGCTTCCGTCCAGGCTCTCACACCGAGTGGCTGGTTCTCCATCCATCAAGGCCGTGCTTCCGGGAGACCCTAGGAGATGGCTCTACGTCTGCCAATCAAATCGGTGCCGCTCGGGTGGGGCCGCGCTTGTCCCTCCCCTTACGTAACAGCGCCCGGGGAGAACTGTCAGTCAAGGAAGCCTCAGCCCCTGGGGAGGTGAGGGGCGGAAACAAACAGGCACCCGGACGCCATTGGCCGAGGCGAGCGCCAGTCACCATGGAGACCCGCCCGGAGGTTTATGCGGCACCCGCCGCCGCCATTCCGCAGTCGAGATTGCGGGTCTCCTGCTTGGGTAGCCGGGCTCAGAAAGGCCGCGGGCGGGACTGGTTGGTCCTGTGGCCGCGAGGCATGGCGCCACGTCGGGGACACCCAGAGTGGGAGGGGCCGGGCAGCTGTGAGGTGGGGAACGCCCACCCAGCTGAGGCTGGCCAGTGGACAGGGCGTGGGCCGAGCTCACCTCCTTCCAGGCCTACAGCTCCGCCTGGGCCCCGCCCCCTCTCACCTGAAGACCGGGAGTAGGTGTGGCTGGAGCCCTGGAGGCTACAGCGTCACTAGATCCCTCCCAGCCTCTGGTCCTTTGCTCAGGCTCTCACTTTGACCTGAAACACCTTTGCCACTTGTGACCCATTTCTCACAAATGCCCCCCGCCCTCGCCCATTTCACTCTCAATAAAACCCGAACCTCGCCAGGATTTCAAGACACCCTTTTCTGGCCTCTTTCTCTTTCTGGTCTGGGTACCCAGATTCTGTGAAGGTTGCCATTGACTTTAAAGCCTCGGACCTTTCCCGTGGGATAGCCCTCTAATCTTGCCAGTTCCAGACTGGCTCTCTCCCCCAGGTTTCTGCCCCTTTCCAAACGCAGGTGTCTTGAGTCTCTTTAGTTCAGTGTCTGACCTCTAAAGAACCATTCTCTGACCAGTTTATTTGTTCCGTTTCGGTTGCCTCTGCGGTTCTGGTAAATGATTTACTAAGTGGCAGGAAGCCAAACTCCTGATGGCTAGCTCAAGGATTGGTTCTGAAATCCAACCCCCCCGCCCCTCCCCCAGGCTGCTTTCTTTTGTCAGTTTGGATACATTTAAGAACGTTCCAGTCCCTTTATTAAATAAAAAGAAGGCAGGTTGGAAGTCTTTCTGGCCACAGAAAACAATCTTAGCACCTCTTCGGCCCAGTTTCTCCCAGTCTTTTCTGCATGGTCACCATCCGCTCCCAAGACTTCTGATCTCCTCCCCCAAGATTCAGTATTCACTGAGTCAACTCACATTTCTCAAGGCGCAACTCTCCACCAAGTTTCACATTCATGAAGGTATCCACCTGGCACTGGATACCTTAGACTCTTAATCCCCAGGTCAGACTGCTCATTGTGCACATGCCCAAACCCCAACTCCAGCTGATTTACAGAGCAAGAGGATTTCTCACGTGGAGAGGTGGGCTCTAATAAGCATTGCTGCACTTACACACATCTCTGGAATGGAACTTTGGGGCTGCAGCCACAAGGTAGCATCCAGCGTCTAGCACAAAGTATCCCTGTCTTCCCAACGTCTGCTTTGCAGGGCAAGAATGCCTTTCTCTAGAAGAGATGACCCCATGTTTCAGAGAGCAAGCCTGAGTCACTGGGTCTCTGTCCACAACTGGCCTGGAACTGACTTGCCGTGATTATCTGGCAGGCTCAATTACTCTGGATCCCTGGACTTTAGATAGATGACAGACATCCACTGATGTTGGAAACCTATCACCGTGTGCAGAGATCAGACAGAAGGAGCACCGGCGTGCCCTGGGAGACAGTTATGTAAGTTTGATGAAGAAAAAAAAAAAAAAGAAAAAGAAAAACTGAATGAATTCCACAAATATTAAGGGGTGAAATGGAGAAAAGTTAGCCATGGATTATATATTATGGGGTGGGGGTGGGGGTCAGTAAAGGGATGTTTTTTCAGATGCTGTCTAGATGTTTGGGTTGAATGACTGGCTGGGTAGTTAGAGCATTCAGTAAGATGAGAGATGGAGCGGGTCTGTGGGAGGGTGGGAAGTGGGAACACAAGTCCCGTTACTCATTTCCTCATGTGTTGCACACCAGTGTTGAGGAGTGCAGGCCCTTCCGAGATTGCCCATCCATTCTCCATTAGCAGCCAGACCTCTTCCTTCCCGTGGCCGCTATCCAGCCCAGCTGTCCCCAGGCTCCAGTCTCGAAACAGTCTTTCAGAACCTGAAGACAGGGGACCTTGCCACTAGAGGCTTCATTGCTGCCTTTTTCCTCTGCAGCTCTTTTTTTTTTTTGGTCTTTTCAAGACAGGCTCTCCCTGTAGCCCCAGCTATCCTGGAACTCACTCTGTAGACCAGGCTGGCCTTGAACTCACAAAGATCTGCCTGCCTCTGCCTCCCAAGTGCTAGGATTAAAGGTGTGCGCCACCACACCCGGCTTCCTCTGCAGCTCTTAGTTCAAATAACCTTTGTCCCAGGGCAACGTGCTATTTCTTTGGAAGCTGACATGATTGGGAGTCATCTCGGACACTAAGTTCTGTGACGGAGGAACCATGATGTCTGTCTCACGATGTTCTTTATTTTTTATTTATTTATTTTTTTTGAGATAGTTTCTCCCTGTAGCTGTAAATGGCCTGTAACTCACTATGTAGACCAAATTGGCCTGGATTTCACAGCAATACACTGGTCTGTCTCTGCCTTCCAAGTGTTGGGATTAAAGGCTCAGGCCTCCATGCTCTGTGTTGTCTCTCTACTGACTTCCTGGTGTCCAGCTGCATGCCTAGATGGAGTAGGGACACTGTGTATAAAGCAAGAAGCAGCTGAATGGTGTTTGGAATAGTAGCATGCACACCCTTTGCTCTGCAGCCAAAGTAGATTTGGAAAAGGATCACCTGGTTAGATGCCTCAGTGACTAAGGGTGCTTGCCACCAAACCTGGCCACCTGAGTTCAAAGTCCTGAAGTCAAATGGTAGAGAGAACTGACTCCTGAAAGTTGTTCTCTGTCCTCCACATGTGCAGATTGACATGTGTGCACCACAGATAAATGTAAAAAGAAAATACCTATATTAGTGAAAGCACACTTCCAGTTAGGCCAGTAACAGGGTTTCCAGAGGTGTGTGAGACCTCTGCCATAATGAATGAGTTAATCCATTGATGGATTCAAAATTGAATAGAAACTCTGGCATGGTGGCACAAGCCTTCAGTCCCAGCACTCAGGAAGCAGAGGCAGGCAGTTTTCAAGGCCAGCCTAGACTACATAGCAAGTTCCAGGCCACCTAGGGCTACATGGAGACCTGGTCTCAAACAGACCAAAACCAAAGAAACAAAGCCTTATTGAACTGAGAAAATGAATGGGTGCAACGGCCCTGGAGGTGGTGCTGGCCGCCAAGCAGACTACCTGAGCTACTCCTGGAGCCTACATGCTGGAAGGAGAACCGTCTCCCAGAAGTTGACCTCCACATGTGTAAAATGGCATATGTGTGACCCTCCCCTCCATTTGAATACTTTTGTTGTTGTCGTTGCTGCTGTTTGAGACATGGTCTCCCTCCCTGTAGCCTCAACCTGGCTGGAACTAGCCATGTAGGCCAGGCTAACTTTGAATTCACAAAGATCCACTTGCCTCTGCCTCCCAAGTGCTGAGACTAAAGGTGTGCACCACCACACCTGGCCTTGAAAAAAATATTTTTAAAAAATCAAAATTGAGCCACGCATGGTGGCACACACCTTTAATCCCAACACTTGGGAGGCAGAGCCAGGTGGATCTCTGTGAGTTATAGGCCGGCCTGGTTTACATAAAGAGTTTCAGGCCAGCTGGGGCTACAGGGACACCCAATCTCCAAAAGACCAAAAAAAAAAAAAAAAGAA
>VZQC01007915.1:3339151-3352567 GCA_009823505.1 Rhizomys pruinosus
GGAGGGAGAGGCAGGTGGATTTCGTGGAGTTAAAGGCCGGCGGTGTTGACAAAAAGAGTTGGAGGCCAGGGGGGGAAAAAGGGACCCCAAAGCCCCAAAAAAAAAAAAAAAAAAAAAAAAAAAAAAAAAAAAGAAAAAGAATTGAATAGACTTTGGAAGGTAGAGTCCGGATAAAGGAAATAATTTGCTAGCGGTGTATTTTAGAGGTTGTAGCTGGCCCTGGTCCCTTCCTGTTAGGGCTTCTCTCTACTTCCTGCCCACTGTGATTTGAGCAGTTTTGTTCCACTCTATTGGCCTTGAACTCCCTTCCATGATAGACTGAAACCATGAGCTAAATGCAATCTTTCCTTCCTAAGTCACAATGTCAGGTACTTTGCTCTAGCAATGAAAAGCTAA
Source organism: Rhizomys pruinosus (assembly GCA_009823505.1). Lineage (NCBI taxonomy): Eukaryota > Metazoa > Chordata > Mammalia > Rodentia > Spalacidae > Rhizomys > Rhizomys pruinosus. Next base: position 3,339,548 of record VZQC01007915.1, read on the forward strand.
CAAACACAATAATGATCCTCAGATACAGCAGAAACCACAGAGTTTTGAAAACTACTGAAGACAAACAGCAATATCTAGGGATGATGTCACCTTTGTCCTTTCTGTATCCCTCCTATGGATCATTTCAATTATTGCTTACAGCTGCAGATGAACTTCCAGTCTGGCAGATACGCCACACTCTAGTTCCTGTCTTATTCCCCATAATTCCTGGCATTGAGTGGATGGTTGGACTGCCAAAACGACAAATGTCACAGACTACAACAGTTTCAAAAAGTCAGAATAACTGATAGACCACTGAATGTATATGGTTTAAAGAGAAACAACCCATATACAACACTGATGCTCACCCAGGACTAGAAGGGAACCGTTTTCCTTTATAATCACACAACATCTAGAACATGGCAGGATGCTTGCAAATAGCCACCCCCTCTCTGGATGCTGATGACTACACCGCCAGCCACAAGAGCAATCTGCTCACTGATTGACATTATTTTTGGTAAACCACCTCCCTCTGTGGTCTAAAGCTTTTGGAAAGATGTTAAATACTTAGTGTCTGTTTTAACTAGAGTGGAGACAAACAGAAAATTATGTTGGATATGGCACTCAGCCCTGTAATCCTAGCACTTGGGAGGCTGACACAGGAGGACATGAGTTCAAGGCCAGGCTGGGCTACACAGCAATTTCATGTCACTCTAGATTAAGACCGTGCTCAAAACAGAATAAAGCAAACAAATGAAGGGGGAAATGAGGTGAGAGAAGGGACAGCATAGTCACTCATTTGTAATGTTCACAGTCTGTGTGCGGAGGGCTGTTCCAAGCATATTCCATACACCTTTGTTTCTTGCAATAGGTAAACATGGCATCTCCTTAATTTTGAGAGTCTCCAATGAGAATGACAGTGTCACCATCTGTAGGGAAATCTTCAGTCCTGCCAAACAGTGGGACTAATTTCCTGTTACTTTTTGATTTTTGATTTATTAAATATGCTGCAATTGCCAGGTGTGGTGGCACACACCTTTATTTTTTTTATTTTTTATTATTATTTTTATTTATTTATTTATGTGTATGAATGTATTATCTGCATGCAGGTCTGTGCATCCGTGTTGTGCAATGCCGCGGAGGTCAGAAGAGGGCATCGGATTCCCCTGGAACTGGAGTTCTCCTGGAATTGGAGTTACAGATGTTTCTCAGCCGCCATGTGTGTTCTGGGGATCGAACCCAGGTCCTCTACAAGAGCAGTTGGTTCTCTTAACCGCTAGGTTATCTCTCCAGCCCCAGCACACACCTTTAATCCTAGCACTTGGGAGGCAGAGGTAGGCAGATCTTTGTGAGTTCTAGGCCAGCCTGGTCTACAGAGTGAGTTCCAGGACAGCTGGGGCTACAGGGAGACCCTGTCTCAAAAAGACCAAAAAAAAATATATATGCTGCAATCATTAGGACCTTCACCTCTAAATACTCTATCAGGTTACACCTCCTCAGAACAAGGGCATTCATCTACAGAATAATAATGCTTCAGCCACACCTGAGAAAGTTTGCTCTAAATTTGTATACTCGTGGCATATTCAGACCTGTTTTAGTTGCCACACAGCAAGGAAACAGTGCTTATAGTTATTGGTAGGGTTGAATACTTGTATACTTTACTGACACTCATATCTTGACATTTTTTGTATGTGTCTTTTTGAGACAGGGTCTTCCTTTACTCCCAGGCTGGCCTTGAGCTCACAGAGATCCTCCTGCCTCTGCCTTCCAAGTGCTGGGATTAAAGGCATGTGCCACCATGCCCAGTATATATCTTGACATTTTAATCACCAATTTAATGGTATTGGGATGGAGCCTTAGATAACTGACCAGGTCATGAGGATTGGTGCCTGAAAGAAATAACTTCAGGGAAGAAGGATTTCTTTTGGCTCACAGTCCATCATGGTATGGAAAGTGGGGCAGCAGAGCCGGCTTCTGTCCACAGAGGCAGGGCTGTGACATTGCTTGTTCACATCTTGGAGGATCAGGAACCAGTTTGGGCCAGGCTGTAACCCTCAATGCCTGTCTCCCAGTCACCCACTTCCTCCAGCTAGGCTCTGTCTTCTAAAGACTCCACCAACTGAAGGCCAATTTTTCATATACATGGGCCTGTGGGGGACATTTTACATCCAAACCAAAATATTCCACCTCAGGCCCCCATTGGTTCATGGCCATCTCATAATGCAAAATTCTTTCAGATCAACTCCAAAAGTCCCCAACTTCAGGGCTGGAATGATGTCTCAGTGATTAAGAACACTGACTGTTATTGCAGAGGACCTGGGTTCAGTATCCACCACCCATAAGGTGGCTACCAACCATAACTCCAGTTCCAGGGGATCTGATCCCCTCTTCTGGCACCCTTGAGCACACAGACAGGCACGTGGTACAATTATATACATGTAGGCAAAACACTCATCCACATATAATACATAGATAACAAATTCTTTAAAGACCTAAAGTCTTAATAGGTTCTAACAGTGTTCAAAAGTCAAAAGTGGCCAGGCAAGATGGCACACACCTTTAATCCCAGCATCCAGGAGGCAGAGCCAGGTGGATTTCTGTGAGTTCAAGGACAGCCTGGTCTACTGAGGGAGTTCCAGGCCAGCTGGTGCTACAGGGAGACCGTCTCAAAAATACCCCCCCCCAAAAAGTCAAAAGTGTCTTCTGAGACTTAAGACAATTTTTTTTTTGGTATTTTTGAGACAGGGTCTCCCTTTAGTCCCAGCTGGCCTGGAGCTCACTCTGTAGACCAGGCTGGCCTTGAACTCACAGAGATCCGCCTGCCTCTGCCTCCCAAGTGCTAAGACAACTTTTTAAACTGTGAGCCCTTATAAAAACAAAATGAAACAAAAATAATATACTTCCCATATACAAGTGTGCAGAGTTAACCTTGTTCCAAAAGAAGGATAGCAAAGAAGAACCAGAACGAAACAACAAAACCCTAGCTAAGCAAGCATTATATCCTACAACTCCACGTCTTGCATCTGGGTCTCACAGTGGGATTATCTGGGATTGAATGAGTTTGGGTAGCCTTGTCCCTCTACCTCCACTGCCTGTAGCACACATTGGCTCTCTTGAGTTAGTTCCAGTTGGTGCCCAAAACTTCCTTTAACAGAAATACCACACTCCTACCATCCCTAACATCCCGAGGTCCTCATTGCAATGTAGGCTTCACCTTCACAGTTTCAGGCATAGTCTACTCAGAGTTGTATGCATGCAGTCTGCCCCCGCTACACATTGCCTGGCCTCAACGGTTTTCTAGAACCTTGATGAAAGTCTCCATGACTCTGTAACTTGCACTCTGCCTGGCTGCGAATTAGTATGATGTGACCATTGCCCCAGATCTTCTGCCAGTAACCTGGCCCACTTGGACCTTGACTGCCGCAGCTTCTGGGTGTGTGCTTGGCTGAACAGGAGCAAACATTCCTTTAGAAAGTCTCCTCCTCCTCCTCCTCCTGTTTTTTATTTATTTTTTTTTTTTCTTTTTTTTGTCTTTGAAGATCAGGATCTCCCTGGTAGCCCCAGACTGACGCTAGGACTATACCCATGTACACTAGGCTGGGCTTGAACTCGTTGGAGATGTGCCTGTTAGCGTGGCAGTCTTCTTTTTTTTTTTTTTACATTTTTAAAATTTTATTTATTTTTGTATGTGTATGAATGTACTGTCTGCATGCAGGTCTGTGCACCCGTGTCATGCAATGCCGCGGAGGTCAGAAGAGGGTCTCGGATTCCCCTGGAACTGGAGTTCTCCTGGAGTTACAGACGGTTCTTAGCCACCATGTGGGTGCTGGGGATCGAACCCGGGTCCTCTGTAAGAGCAGTCGGTGCTCTTATCCGCTAGGCTATCTCTCCAGCCCTAGGCAGTCTTCTTAAAGCAGTGTGTACTGGAGGCTCTATTTTCTCAGTCATTCTATGAAGGCACTCTTCTTTTACATGAATTTGCCTTTCTACAAGCTAGAATCTTCAATAGATTGGTCTTTCCCATGTAGAGTACTTTTTCTTTTCATTTTTTTTTACCTTTTTGAGTGAGGGTCTCCCTTTAGTCCCAGCTGGCCTGGGGCTCAGTGTGCACCACCACTCCTGGTGCAAAGTACTTTTTCTATTGTTCCAGTGCTTGTTTTTAATTATACTTATCTCTTTATTTTATTTTTATATTTATTATTTTTATTTTATGTGTATGAGTGTATTGCCTGCATGTGTGTAGGTGCACTCATTTCCTGAAGTGCCCTCAGAGGGCAGATGAGGGCGTCAGATCCCCTGGAACTGAAGTTACAGACAGTCGCTAGCTGCCATGTGGGTGCTGGGAATCAAACCCTGGTCCTCCGTAAGAACAGCCTATGCTCTTAACCACTGAGCCATCTCTCCAGCCCTGTGCTTATTTAACGGTTACTGCTGCTTTGTCTCTGTCCAGTCCACAACTTTAATTGGATTTACACTCTTTTTCTCATCTAACTGCTCATTTTTCACATCTTTCTTCTTTGTCTCCGTCTCTGTCTCTGTCTCTCTCTCTGTCTCTCTCTCTCTCTCTCTCTCTCTCTCTCTCTCTCTCTCTCTGGTTTTTTTGAGACAGAGTCTCCCTGTAGCCCCAGCTGGCCTGGAACTCGCTCCTTAGACCAGGCTGGCCTTTAACTCACAGAGATCTGCCTACCTCTGCCTCCCGAGTGCTGGGATTAAAGGTGTGTGCCACTACACCTGGCAGCTGTTATGTCTCTTTATTCTAGAACATCTCACTTTTTCTGTCCATAACCCTGATAATTTGAAGAGGGAGGATACTCTGCATTTTGGACAGACTGTGCTAACAGAAGCTGCTTCACTACCAGTACTGTGCATATTAGTATATTTGAAGCTGTCTATTTGATAGTGTGGTCATTTCTACCTTTAACAGCTGACTTGCTTCTAAGCTTGTTCCCATAAATACCAGTGGCTGGTTCCCATGGCCACTGCTGGGTACTTGATCCTAGTCAAATTGAGTCCAGTTTTAAAAATAAGTGTATGGGGCTGGAGAGATGGCCTAGTGGTTAAGAGCGCCAACTGCTCTTGCAGAGGACCCGGTTGGATCCCCAGCACCCACATGGCAACTGAGAACTGTCTGTAACTCCAGTTCCCGGGGGAATCCAACACCCTCTTTTGACCTCCGAAGCATTGCACGACATGGGTGCACAAGCCTACATGCAGACAGTACATTCATACACATAAAAAATAAATTTAAAAAAATTAAAAAAATAAATGTATTAGCTGGGCGTGGTGGTGTGCACCTTTAATCCTAGCACTTGGGAGGTAGAGGCAGGTGGATCTTTGTGAGTTCAAGGTCAGCCTGGTCTACAGAGTGAGTTCCAGGACAGCTGGGGCTACAGGGAGACCCTGTCTCAAAAAGACAAAAAAATAAATAAATAAAAAAATAAATAAAAATAAATGTATTATGGTTCAGGAGATGCTAGATAGGGAACCGTAGTCACAGTGCTCATAAGCGTCTGTGACAGGAGCACACTCTGCACACAAAGCATTTGCTGTATCCCCCATATCTGAGCTGATTCCTCTGGTCCCTGGTAAGTAGTACACTGTGAACTCTTTCTTAATGTTCATTGTTATATTTTATCTCTCTGTTGTGACAAGACACAATACATTTTTTTAGTGTTCCTAGAGAAAGGAAAGAAAGACATCTTGAAGAACCATGAGGATCAGACACTGTTTCCTTCGTCTGGGATTGCAAATGGACACAAGGTGACAGCAGAGGGAGTGTGTGTGTCCTAAGGAACTCCTGTAAATTGTGCTTTCCTCAGTAATAGCAGCAGCTGTAGATGCATCTTCTCCCCTTTTTGTTGATATGTAACACCTCCTACCTGTCTAACTGGGTCTAGGAAGGCACTGGGAGTTTCAACAGCCCAAGAGGCACTGACAGCTGCTCAGCCTGGGTGGCTGAGTGCCCTCTGGTGGGGAACAAGAAGAATGCATGCAACAAAACTAACCTAAAGTATTTCTTGTAGAAAATATTCTATGAGGATTCTTTATTTTTAATTTTTAATTTTATTTATTTTTGTATGTGTATGAATGTACTGTCTGCATGTAAGTTTGTGCACCCGTGTCGTGCAATGCCACGGAGGTCAGAAGAGGGTCTTGGATTCCCCTGGAACTGGAGTTCTCCTGGAATTGGAGTTAAAGACGGTTCTCAGCCGCCATGTGGTTGCTGGGGATCGAACCCGGGTCCTCTGCAAGAGCAGTCAGTGCTCTTAACCGCTAGGCTATCTCTCCAGCCCCTATGAGGATTCTTAAATCTATATGCCGATGATGGTGGCCTATGCCTACACTCTCAGCACTTGGGGGTTGGACCCAGAAGAATCTCGAGTTCAAGTCCAGCCTGGGTTACATAGTGACAGCATGACAAAACACCATGCCAAAATCATCACCACCACCACCACCACCACCATCATCATGAATCTTCATTTGCCTTCCAAAAAAATCCATGCACCAAAGTTTTCCATTGCCCAGCGTGCTGGTGCATGTCTTTAATCCTAGCACTTGGGAGGCAGAGGCAGGCGGATCTTTGTGAGTTCAAGGCCAGACTGGTCTACAGAGTGAGTTCCAGGACAGCTGGGGCTACAGGGAGACCTGTCTTAAAAAGAACAACAACAACAAAAAAAGTTTTCCATTTTACTTAAATAAAGTGCTTAATAGTCCCAGGCAGGGAAGCCTCTGCATTGGTGGGAGGGGATCATTGAGGTAAATAGGTGCAAGGTGGATTCAAGAGAAGTGGGGTTGTGGAGCCTTTCATCTAAGATATCCAAACACCATGTTAGCCTTACCTCAGAAATCCTTCCTCAGGGCCAGCTAAGAAAATTCCTGCCTTTAGTTACCCTCCCCACCTCCCTACCTCTATTTGTCCTTCAACCGCCCAAACCAAATGACTAGCAACATCCATTGGCTAAGTTATAACTGATGGTGCTGTTCACCAGTCCATATGCACTAGGGCCTGAGCTGGAAACCAACACCACAAAGTGCTAATGACAGGTTTCTGAGTTGTCTTGGAGCAGAGCAGGGCTTCTATCCTGCAGAGGTCTGGGGAGGTGGAGGGCAGGAAGGGCAAGGAAGTGGCTGCCCTCTTTGCCTCCTGCACTGGATGGCGTAGGACCTGTACAGGGTGAGGCCCACCTGAGACTTGTGGGTGAATGAGGAGGAAACTTGTAGGAGCATGGTGGCTCTGACTATGCGTGTGATCGTCATGTGGAGGTCGAGGCCCCACGGTCATGGGACCCAGTTTCTCAGGACAAATAATTGCTTTAATCATTGGTTAAGTGGAACTGCTCAGGTAGGAAAATGGACCAACCCAGGTGATATGCCCTCTGGGGACAGCTAGGGAGTCCACTTCCCAAACCACCCTCCACTCACAGCTTCAGGATAGGTATCAGAGTTACTGGGCCATTCTACCACAAAGCCCAAGGTGGGGTGAGGCACAAAGCCCCAGTGAGCCTCTGCAAACCTTCCTTCTGGAAGGGCCTCAGTCATTTGCTCCTGAGCCAGCTGTGCCACCCCACCCTTCCAGAAATGTGGGCTGATGAGATGGTGTGTGGTATCGCTTCCTGACCAGAAATGCCAAAGTGCAATGTCACCTGAAAATGGAACGCAGAGGACCAAGACACAGCCCAGAAAAACAAAAGAAAAAACAACCACAAAGCCTCCAATCACTGGCTTCAGCAGCCAATCCTCTGACTTCCGGCCTCGGGGTGTCAGTCTCCTCCCTGGGCTCCATGGCCGCCCAGTCTTCGCAGTCCTGGGAGAGGCAGGTGGAATGATGGTGTGGTACCTTGCTTAGATCCCTCACTCTCACTACTCAGAACTCCAGGTGGTTTCTTATCTTGAGTGGACTAAAAATGGGCGAGGCCCCAGTAAATCTGTTCCCAAGTCAGCTGCCACCTGTCCCTGGCTCCCCTTTCAGCCCAGCCCCTCCTGCAGCTCCCAGAACAGACCCAACACTCCTGCCCCAAGGCCTTTGGACTTGCTATCCTTTCTGCCCTGTTTTGTCAGCACTATCCAGCTTTCCTGACCACGATATTAAGAGCTACACCTTCCCCATGCTCCAGCAGCAGCTTTATTTTGTGGCAGTGTGATTGTCTTGGAGCACACTAAATAGTTTGCTTCTGGCCTATCCTCCCTATCCACAAACCAAAAAAGCCAAAAAGACAAGGGTTTTAATGCTTTTCTGTATGTTTTGAATGGCAGTGCTAATAGTCTTTGTTATCAGCAGAGTTGGCTGTCACCCCTGATGACTCTGACTACACTCAAGAGTCAGAAGACCCTATAGCCGAGAGGACGCATAATGGTCACAGTCTCAGTGGTTGCATCAGAGGGAGCAGTAAACAGCACACTGTCAATAGTCGGAGCCGACTCACACACTAAGCTGGTTATCCATGTCAAGGATCTACATGAGAGAGGAAAATGAGGCTCAGGGAAAGAGGGCCCTGTCTATCAGTAGGAGCAGACATGGAGTCAGTTCGCATTCACCTGCCACAAGCTCTGTTCTTCCTCCAGATCACAGCTCCCTGACTGCACATGGAGAGCCACACTCTCTAACTTACTGCTTTTTGGTTTATTGTGGTTTTTTTTTGTTTGTTTGAGATAGAGTCTCCTATAGCTCTCAAGCTGGCCTGGAACTCATGCTGTTGCCGCCTACTGTCTCCTGGGTTTCCAGGCCAGTGCCACCATGCTTACCTTCTAGCTTGCTCTTTATCTTAGTTGGTTAGATGAGACTGTCACCATTCCTCCTCTCAGGCCCAGTTTCACAAGAATCAGGACTGACCAATGAGTTGTCCTTTCCATCCATCTTCTACCCTACTCCCCATTGACTCAAGGACTGTTGTCCCATACTGTAGGAAGCTTCTCTCTTTTTTTTTTTATTGGTGCTTTGTGCATTTCATACATCATTTTCCAATTCAGATCACGCATATTTCCCTTTCCCTTCCCCCCTACCCCCACCCCATCCCAGATCATGCATTTTGCCATAACTGTCCTGCATCTTTCTCTCAGTTTTTTTTTTCATTTTTTAGCTATAAGTGATGATCCATGAGTACAAGCATCCTTCATATGAAACCAATTTGCAGGCTGTTGTGCCCAAACCCCCACAGCCCCAACATCCAGCGGGGGGTGAGGGGTTGTATGTTCAATCAAGTTGATCAAATGAGTGTCCAGACTACATTGTGGAAGCTTCTCTTTTTATGCCAAGCAGGGACCAGGTGGCCCTGCTAAGGGGAATGGGGACACACCACCCACTCTGTGGACACTGTGGGGAGCTGTTCCCTCGGCGCAGAGACCAGCCGGTTACTTCCCACAGCCCAACCTAAGTAGTAACTCCAACTTAGGCTCTTAGCCTGGACCCACGAGACACATGTTCCACTCTTGGCCATGACTTCTCACCTGCCCAGAGCCTGGACAGGAATTTCATTCACAACACCAGCTACCCAGGTTGGTGGTCTGCAAAGGGAACCTTTTTCCAGCCCACTGGCCACCCGAATGAAACTCAGGCCTACCTTAGCCTGTATGCGTGCAATAATAATAAAAATATCAGCCGGGAACTCCGTGATGACGTTAATATGGAATCTGATTTACTGGTTGCCACAGCTTGCTTATATAAACCAAATGACGTCAGTTCCCAGGACCAATCATGAGCCCCCCAACTCTGCGACACTGCACACCTTGCTCCACCCAGCATCAAACTTAGGTCATGCTGCTTGCTCCTCCCTGGGATGGAGCCAGACTCTTGGCCATGTGGTGCTCATTGGAAATGCAGCCTGCAATTCAAGCTGGATTTCCCACACCATACCCTTGATTTATGAGCAGGTTTGTCATACTTTGAATATAGTGTCCCCTCCAGAGGCTCAGGGATTGAAAGCTTGGTCCATACCTGGTAGCATTGACAAGTGACTGATTCATGAGGATGCTAACCTCGTTGTGGATTAATCATTGGTAATGCACACAGAATGGACTATGGAAGGTGGGGCCAGACTGGAGGAAGTAGGTCACCGGGGGCATTCCAGTCTGGTCCCTCCTTCTCACTCTCTGCTTCCTGGTTGTCATGAGGTGGGCAGCTCTGCTCCACCACACCTTCTTGCTGTTATGATGTTCTGCCTCACACAGGCCCATGGCAGTAGAGCAAGTTGAGGAGACAGTTAATTCCAGACCTCCACTCTGGACAAACAAAGGTTAAGCATTCACCTTTCCCAGGCAAAAAGTCCACCAGATGCATCTGGGGCATTGAGAAACAGGCCCAGTAGTATTCACTTTCCCTTGGGCTGAAGTCCACCAGATACAACCGAGGCTTGGGAAACAGGCCCGGTCTGAACCAATAAAGAAAAATTCCCCTAGACCAGGTTCTTTTAAAAGATGCCCCTCCCCCCTCCAGCTGCGACCACTTCTCCCAGCCTGCTGTGTCAGAAAGGTGGCGGTCCAAGCTTGAGCTTGGATTAAAGACTCTTTGTATTTACATTGGAGCCGCATGTTCTAGTGGTCTTTTGGGGGTCCCAGTGATCTGGGAATAACAAAGTGACCACAGACCACTGAGACCATGAGCCGAAACAACACTTCCTTTAAGTTGTTTCTGTCAGGTATTTTGTCACGGAAGAACTAACACAGGGTTGTGTACCAATAAACCCATTTTAAGATGGAAATATAAGTGGACGCTAAGTTTTCTATACCTAACCTACTAAACATCCCAGTTGAGCAACACAGTGCTGCAGTCTCTATTGCCCCTCAGGAGCATGGGGCTGACTCAGAAGCTAAATTTCTCAATGTTCCACCAAGCATTAAGAGAGAGAATTGGGGGCTGGAGAGATGGCCTAGCGGTTAAGAGTGCTGAGTGCTCTTGCAGAGGACCAGAGTTCGATCTCCAGCACCCACATGGCGGCTGAGAACCATCTTTAACTCCAGTTCCAGGGGAATCTGACACCCTCTTCTGACCTCCGTGGCATTGTACAACACAGGTGCACAAGCCTGCATGCAGAAAGTACATTCATACACATAAAAAAAATTTCAAAAAAGAGAGAATTGGGCCACACCTCACTAGCCCTAAAAGAGATCAAATTTCAGAATTCACTGTTGATTTCTATTGAATATACTTTGCTTTTGCACATCTTTTGATAGCCATCTGCGGCAGACCGAGCTGAGTTGGTGACATGAAGAAAGAAGTTGGTGGGACAGCAGAGGAACAGCTGCGGCGACAGTGGTGCATCTGGTGGCCGAGTCACAGAAGCAGCAGAAGCTTGAGTTGAGAAATTTTAACTTGGCCCTCTGAGAGTTGGGGACCATGTGTAGTCTAAAGAGCCTTTGCCCTGAAGTTCTAGACTCCAGTAGGAGCCTTAAGCCAAGGGACCCCATCATTAAGCTGAGAGGATGTGTCTCAGACATGACCTTCAGCAGGCCTTACTTCTTTAGGTCTCTGAGACAGATGAGTTTCCTAGTTACTTTCTCATTGCTGTGATAAAATACCAAGACAAAAGCAACTTAAGGGAGAAAATTTTTATTTGGCTAACAGTTCCAGGGAGACACAGTCCATCACGACATGGCAGCAGGCAGGAAGGCACGCAGCGGGAGCAGGAGGATGGTCACATTGTATCCACTCTTAGGGGCAGAGACAGAACAGAAAGTGGGGTGGGGTTACAAGCCTCAAGACTCACCCCATGACCAAGGCTTCCAGTGAGGCTCCATCACTACAGGTTCCACAACTGTCCCAAACAGGTCACCAGCTGGGAGTCACGTACTCAGCACTTGAGGAGACATTTCATGTCCAACCACAAGGGGATCCACCTCGCCCTGGTGCTAAAATAGGACTTTTAAACTCTATTAAGAATCACCATTAGCCGGGTGTTGTGGCATGCGCCTTTAATCCCGGCATTCGGGATACAGAGGCAGGAGGATCTCTGTGAGTTCACAGTAGCCAGCCTGATCTACATAGTGAGTTCTAGGCCAGCTGGGACTACAGGGAGACTCTGTCTCAAAAAGACTTAAAAAAAAAAAGAATCACCATTAATGTTAATTATAAGTTGTTATTGTAAGTACTTCAGATGTTTATTTTCTTGTAATAGCTGTACAGACGCTTTCCTGATATCTTGGCTGCCTCACGCAAAGGAATGCCAGTCACACAGCCAGCCAAACTGCCATTCTGCCAGATCCAGCCATGTTGAACGCTCCACAGATGCCTTGAGGAGCCTGCAGTGAGTGCAGGCACTGACTGCTGAAGTTTCTCTGCACCCTGCAGGGTGGTCCCAGCTAAGACTGGGACACTCAGTTCCTCTGAGACCAGTGGCCTAAGGGATTGTTGTGACACGTCCAGATTTCTAAGTGGTGGTGTGCTGGATAGCTTTAGTGTCAACTTGACACACCTGGGTTGAGGGAGCCTCAATTGGGGAATTGGCTCCATTGGATTGGCCTGTGCACATCTGTGGAGTAGTGTTTTGATTGTCGAGCAGTGTGGGAGGGCCCAGCCCACTATGGGTGGTGCCACCCTGGCCAGGTTGTTGTGGACCGTATAAGAAGGCGGGCTGGGCATGAGCCAGGGGAGCAAGCCAGTGAACAGCATTCCTCCATGGCCTGTGCTTCAGCTCCTGCCTCCAGGTTCCTGCCCTGAGTTCCTGCCTTGGGCTCCGAGTGATGAACTGTGTGACTGACCCAGGAGATGTGAGCTGAATAAACCCTTTCCTCCCCAAGTTGGTGTCGGTCAGAATGTTTTGTCACAGCAATGGAAGACAAACTAGAACAGGGGTCATAGTGAACTACCTCCTGAGAGTTTGTTTCAGTGAGATACAGGCTTCCTAGCAGATCCCACCACATAGGTTCTGTAGTTCTTCTCATGTGGGAACAAATTTTCTAATCAGAGCAGACTTAGGGACCATTTAAATTAGATCCATAGCACACAATGAGACACCATAAGCACATATGTGTTTGTCTTTTGTATTCTCTTTCTCTCTCTCTCTCTCTCTCTCTCTCTCACACACACACACACACACACACACACACACA
>VZQC01007915.1:3352625-3406375 GCA_009823505.1 Rhizomys pruinosus
AATAAACCAAAAAAAAAAAAAAACCAACAAAACAAAACAAAACAAAAAACAAATGCTACAAGGTTGCTTTTCAACCCCAACAGCTAAAAAACCCCCCTCTGGGTCTGAAGCATGTATTACTAAGAGGGACTCAGAGCCATATGCCAGCCACCAGTTCCTGTGTATTTACCAAGTGGCACCAATAAACATATCCTTCTGATGCAAGGGGCAGAGCGGACACAGCAACTGCTCAGAAATTCGTAGTCTGGGGCAACTACAGAGAGAACAGCTGCTGCATGGCCTCCACGGCCTCAGGACGGAGCCGAGTTACTGAGTGCGGCCTCCACGGCCTCAGGACGGAGCCCAGGCTGGACTTTTTTAAACCATAAGAGGTACCAGAGGTCGCTGGCCACGTTGACCACATTTTTAATTTGACATAGTGGGAAACACATGTCAGGAAAGAGAGGAATCTGTTATCTGAAAAGCATTCGGCCCCATAATTCCCTGGTTTGGCTGTGTGGTCCCGAAGGCATCCATGACATCTCTCTCGCTCTCTGTCATTCAGGAGCAGCAGCAGATTTGATTATTATTTTGCACTATGCAAACAAACCCACGGGCAAGGTGCCATTGTTGGCTTTTAAAACACAACTTATAAAAACAAGAGAACAGTGCACTGAAGAATAAAAGGACCTGTCAGTCAGCTGCAGCATTCTGTGCATTCAGCCTGTCTGCAGCTCTGCCACCAAGACCCGATGCAGGGGAGATCCTCAATTAACGGGGACTTAATGGGGGATGTGAGGGCTTGGTGAAAACTTTGTGGAGCCTCAGGGAGGCTCCCCGACTACTGGGTACTTCTCTGCCTGCACAGGTCACACAGCTCTTCTAATTGCTTCAATGAGACACCTGACTATGTGCTGCTAAAAGGAGCTGAAGAAGATGGATGTCACCATACAACAGACTGCATAACAATAAGGCCCTCAGTGACAGAGTGACAATGTGACGTCTCTAGTGACAGCAAATCTTTGTTTGCCCCCTCCTTCCTGCAAAACACTCACCCAGGAATCCCACCCACACTAGTGGAAGGAGCCATGGATATACGCTTCCCAGCGCAGTCTATGATATCGCCTAGAGGGCGCACGTGGCTCCCAGCAGATACTCATGCGCCATTTCTGCAGGATTTGGGTCAATCCTTGCCCTGGCTGGGCAGAACCACAAATTACTAACTTTGCAGCTTGGCCCCATAGAAGGGTGGGGAGACTAGAGACAAGTGAATCTGTTTCTGATCATGGATCTACCCAGACCCAATACTCACTTGGTACTGTGGAATCATGGCCATTCTCTTGGTTTCTAGTAATTTCTCCGCACACCTGTGCTTGAAGAGTCTGGGAGAGAGCTGTCCTTTGTCAGTCAGGTCCTTCACACAGCTTCCTACTCTGGCCTGTGTGGTTTGTGTTATTTTTTAAATTTTTTAAATTTTTATTTTTTTAATTTTTTTTTATGTGTATGAGTGTACTGTCTGCATGTAGGTTGGTGCACCCATGTCGTGCAATGCTGCGGAGGTCAGAAGAGGGCATCGGATTCCCCTGGAACTGGAGTTAAAGACAGTTCTTAGCTGCCATGTGGGTGCTGCGGATCAAACCCAGGTCCTCTGCAAGAGCAGTTGGCGCTCTTAACCGCTAGGCCATCTCTCCAGCCCCAGTTTGTGTTATTTATTTTATTTTTTTCTGTATGTGTATGAATGTACTGTCTGCATGCAGGTCTGTGCACCCGTGTCATGAAAGGTTTGTGTTATTTTTAAAGACATTCTTCTTCAGACTATAGACTGCCATTGTTGGACTACCCAGGCTGTATCATGGAGACCAGTACAGGAAGATCAAGACAGGATGCTGTACTTACTGGACCTCATTTGGTGATCATGGGAATGGAAAACCCCAGTGTGGAGCACAGAACTGATGGTGGTTTGGGCATGCCAAGGAGGAACCTTCAAACATGACATCTTTCAGCCTAATAAAGAAAAAAAATCATAAGCTGAAGATGCTAAAACCTATGATATATGTGGCATGCATATGTGCATGTTTTGGAGTTATGCATATTGGAAGGAATAACAACAACAACAACAGAAAGAGTGGGTCAAAGAACTGACTGAAACAGTGAACTTCTGCTCGAAACAGTAAACCTCTACATCGAAAATTTTGAGAAAGACTAAGAAAATGATGAAAAACATGTTTGGCAGAATGCATGAGCTCTGGTGGGGTGAGGGGCAGGGAGGGGGGCACAGGTCTAGACTTGATTTGAAATTTTGTATGAAATGCACAGAGCTTCAATAAAACATTGGCTTTGAAAAAAAAAAAGACATTCTTCTCACGCAGTGTTTCCATCCCAAGAACTTTTCAGTGAGACCCAGGGAAAGGTCTTTGTACCTACAGCTTAAACTCTTTCTGCTCTTGAGAAACATAGTAGAAAACAACCCTAGGATGCAGAAAGGGGGGACCCACTCAGGAAACATGGTTGGTCACAAATGCTGTCCTGCCATGATGGTACTGTGGCTGGGGACTGGGTACTCCATGAGTAGAAAGAGCCTCAGTTTCCCACTATGGAGTGTGGACAGTGGTCAGGATTCCTTCATCCCTTGCAACTCTACTATCTCTGGTTATATAGAAATCAAATTAGAACCAGATATTGTATTATATTATATTATATTATCTATAATCCTAGCACTCAGGAGGCTGAGGCAGGAGGATTGTGAGTTTGAGGCCAGAGTGGGGTACATTAGCAAGACCTTGCCACAAACAAAAAAACAAACAAACAAACAATTTCTAGCTAGAAAGGAATTTTAAAAATGTCTAGGAAGGAGAAGGGAGGTTAGATTGCTGGCAGGACAGGGGGTTGTGCATGCATGTGTCCAACAGGAGGAGCAGAGGTGGTAGAGAGGCATGGCAGAGATGACCCCTGGTATGTTCTTGACTTTACAGGTGGAAATAAAGATAAGTGGATTAGCCAGATGAACAAACCTATATTAAAAACTTTCTTAAAAAAAACAATTTGACAGAGAAAGATGCAGAAAACTTACGGCAGAGTGCATGATCTGGGATGGGTAGGGGTGGGGTGGGGGGAAGGGAAGGGGATATATGCCTGAACTGAATTGGAAAATGATGTATGAAATACACAAAGCATCAATAAAAAAATAAACAAAAAGAAAGAAAAGAAAAAACAAAACAAAACAAAACAAAAAAACAATTTAAGGGCTGGAGATATGGCCTAGCAGTTAAGAGCGCCGACCGCTCTTACAGAGGACCCGGGTTGGATCCCCAGCACCCACATGGCAGCTGAGAGCCGTCTGAAACTCCAATTCCAGGAGAACTCCAGTTCCAGGGGAATTCGACACCCTCTTCTGACCTCCGCGGCATTGCACGACATGGGTGCACAGACTTGCATGCAGACAGTACGTTCGTACACATACAGAAATAAATAAAAATTAATAAAAAAAATAAAAAATAAACAATTTGAGCGAGAAAACCTGGGAATATAAAATATGATCGGCTGTGAGGACGGCTTGAGTAAATGGATGCTGGCCAGCTTAGCAATATCTGATCTACAGTTTCCACTGTCTCTGCTGGTGATAGTTACCTTAGTAATTGAGCCATGGGACAAGGTCAGGCCAGAATGAAAGGCATTAAAAATTGATGCTCTCCAAGTGAAGATTAACTTATTTGCTGACCAACAAAGACCAAAGTCATCTCGGAATTTTAAGGCCGGCAAGGAATAAGAATATGCATACATACCTTCCACCCATATACAATAATTACACAGTCTGAAAGTAAGTGGTGGGTTGATTCTAGAGCCCGTTAAGAGATTTATAACAACACAGTTGCTTTCAGATAAAGAGAAATATACCAATAATGTTGTTCAGCTTGCCTTTCATCTAGGGATTTGGTGTTAGCATCCACAACTGAGGGAGACCATTCGGTGCTTGTTTTTCTGGGACTGTGTTACTTCACTTAGCATAATGGCTTCGAGTTCCATCCATTTACCTGCAAAATTCATGATGACATCTTTTTTTACCGCTGAGTAGTACTCCATTGTATAGATGTACCACATTTTTGTCATCCACTCATCAGTTGACGGGCATTTGGATTGGTTCCAGCTCTTCGCTATTGTGAAGAGAGCTGCAATAAACATGGATGTGCATGTATCTCTGCGGTGGAGTGAGTCTTGTGGGGATATACCCAGGAGTGGTATGGCTGGGTCAGGTGGTAGGCTCATTTTGAATCTTTTTTTTTTTTTTTTTGGTCTTTTTCAAGACAGGGTCTCCCTGTAGCCCCAGCTGTCCTGGAACTGACTCTGTAGACCAGGCTGGCTTTGAACTCACAAAGATCCACCTGCCTCTGCCTCCCGAGTGCTAGGATTAAAGGCGTGCGCCACCACGCCCAGCTGAATCTTTTAAGGGTTCTCCACACTGCTTTCCACAGTGGTTGTACAAGTTTACATTCCCACCTGCAGTGGATGAGTGTTCCCCTTTCCCCACAATGTCTCCAGCATTGTTCACCCTTCTCCCTCCCTCCCTATATTAGATACTAAATGACAAAGCTGGGCCCCTCCCTCCCCATGTGGTTACTCCTATTTACCCATTCAACTGTACATTTGTTAATGGATCAATTAGTCCATTGATGAAGTCAGAGTACTCATGATCCAATTACCTCTT
The DNA here is from genome assembly GCA_009823505.1 of Rhizomys pruinosus. Classification (NCBI taxonomy): domain Eukaryota; kingdom Metazoa; phylum Chordata; class Mammalia; order Rodentia; family Spalacidae; genus Rhizomys; species Rhizomys pruinosus. The sequence continues at coordinate 3,357,307 of VZQC01007915.1, forward strand.
AAAAGCTCTTAACTGGTAACCAGGTTGTTAATATCTGTGATTTAGTACATTTTTAGATGTAAAACATACCAATAGTCACACATTGACAGTATAGCAGTATAAATTTGTAAACACATTGTGATGTTTGTGTGACAGTGAGATTTCCTTCCTTAAATTTTTTATTGAGCATTTGTACAACTCATATAATTGTTCCCAATGAAACCCAGTCCCCTCATGCCCTGACCCCCTATCAGAGCTCATGAATTACAGTATCCCAAACCCAGATGTCCTTCTGTGTAAATAGATCTGCTGGAGTCTCATCAGCATCTCTAGGAATCCTAGGTAAGGCACACTCTTCCTTACCCAACCGTACTCAGTCTCTTGAAGTTCTCAGTCCAGGGTCAGTCTCCCACCCATTTCTCTTGCTGTGCTTTGAAGACTTTGTCCCAGTTGGCATGTGTCTTGTGTCTGAGCCCTACATTGCCACAGGTGTACATGTGAAAGCTTACAGTCAATTGTAGGCCACTGCTTCTCTCCATTCACGCACCAGCCCTACTCTTACAGTCTGTCCACCCCCTTTTCCACAATGATCCCTGAGCCGTGGATAGGTGAGGTTTAATATAGGGACCCCATCCAGGGAGACACACTCTGGGGGTTCCCATTCTCTGGTAATGGTGGCCTTCTGTTTGCTGGTGTGGTGGTCTCACCCTTCCTTTCTTGCTCACCTGGGTCATGGCTCCGACCATGGTGAAGTTCATCAGCACTCCACCACTGTGAAAAAATACTTGAGAAAACCAACTGAAGGGAGGAAGAAACGATGTTGGCTCACAGAGACACCTGTCCATGGTCACTTGGCTCCATTCTTCCTGGGCTGTGGAGAGGCCAAGCTCATGGCAGGCAGCCTGTGGGGGAGCAGAGCTACTCACCTCAAGGCGGCTGGAAACAGAGAGACAGGATCCAGGCCCTGGACACAGCCTTCCTCAGCATGTTCCCAGTGGTTCCACTTCCTCCTGCAGCGTCAGCAGCATGGGATGAAGCCTGTAACACTTGAGCACAGAGGGGATTCCCAGCCCAAACCTTCTCACTGCTGTCTCCAAACATAGCCAACTGCATCCTGTTCAAACTTGGAGTTATTCACTCCAACCTCCAGTGTTTCCCACCTCAGAGGAAAATCCAGAGCTACTGTGTTGTGTATGGTGATGAGACGGAGCCCTCCATCTTGGAAGGAGGCTCTGTAAGCCTCGGGAGGCTCTAAAGGGAGGTGAGATACTCCTTCCTGCAGGGAAGCTCCTTAAGCTTGGGAAGTGAACAACTCAAAAGCTTCAGGAAGTCCCTGAGACTGACTTAGACTGCGGTCTCTAAGCATTGATAAGCAGTACCCACTGCTGAGAGACAGTTCAGCCCATCTGAGCTGCCTGGACTCTGCAACCTGTTGAGCTGTCTGCGGGCTGTGCCGCGAGCTCCTGCTCTCCTGCTCCCTGAGCTGTCACCACCCTGATGCCACAGACTGTGAGTCACTTCTGCTCTTGTGAGTAACTCCTCACCCGTACTGCAAGGAGACCCAATAAAACCCACTGGTTCCAAGTTGGGCTTTGGTGTCTGCCCTTACTGTGGTGGCTGCCCTTACTGTGGTGTCTGTCCTTACTGTGGTGTCTGTCCTTACTGTGGTGTCTGCCCTTTCTGTGGTGTCTGTCCTTACTGTGGTGTCTGTCCTTACTGTGGTGTCTGTCCTTACTGTGGTGTCTGCCGTTACTTTGGTGGCTGCCCTTACTGTGGTGTCTGTCCTTACTGTGGTGGCTGCCCTTTCTGTGGTGTCTGTCCTTACTGTGGTGTCTGTCCTTACTGTGGTGTCTGTCCTTACTGTGGTGGCTGCCCTTACTTTGGTGGCTGCCCTTACTGTGGTGTCTGTCCTTACTGTGGTGGCTGCCCTTACTGTGGTGTCTGTCCTTACTGTGGTGTCTGTCCTTACTGTGGTGGCTGCCCTTACTGTGGTGTCTGTCCTTACTGTGGTGGCTGCCCTTACTGTCGTGGCTGCCCTTTCTGTGGTGGCTGCCCTTACTGTGGTGGCTGCCCTTACTGTGGTGGCTGCCCTTACTGTGGTGGCTGCCCTTACTGTGGTGGCTGTCCTTACTTTGGTGGCTGCCCTTACTTTGGTGGCTGCCCTTATTTTGGTCTGTCCTTGTTTCTCTATCTGGGGTGAGTAGACATTTGCTTACATCTTCCCAGGAATAGATTCACCAATGGGCTCAGGGAGAGACCCAGTCTCAAAAAAATACAGTTGAGATTGACCAAGGAAGATACTGATATAGCCCTCTGGCTTCCATGGTAACACACACACACACACACACACACACACACACACACACACACACTCTCTCTCCACTTGTGATGTTGCATAAGGCTCTGCATATTCTCTTCTTCCTTTGTGGTTCCAGTGACAATGTCCTCTGTCCTCCTGCTAGAGTTGTCCAAGCACAGGGCCTTTGCACTTGCTGTGGTATCTGTCTGGGAACTGCTTCTAGACAGCTGTGAGACTCGTTTCCTCATTTCCTGCAGGCCTTCACTTCAACTTCACCTTCCCAATAAGGTCTTGGGTGGCTCTGTCTGCACCTGTGGCCCTCCCTTGCTTTGCCCACCTCCACCCATACCCTCCTCCAAACTCTCACTCCCCCACATTTCTGTAGTTGATCTCATCATGGGGCAAATCACCTGTTCACTCGCCTGCCTTGTATGTTTTCTGAAGACAAGAAAGTTTGTCTTTTGTGCACAGCTGGTCCCTGAATCTATAACAGTGCACACACTAGGTGCTTGACAAGCACACGTGGAAATGAACATGTCACTCTCTTGGGTGGCTCTCGGGGCAGTGACTGCCACCGTCGCATGTGCTCTGTTATAGAAGGGCTCCTCCAAGTGGCTTCCCTGCTAGTCTCTCCCTGTGACCCTGTTTGCCTGCACACAGCCCTTCCTGTACCATCTGTGGCCACTGCCTGTCCCAGCCCAGCCAACAGTGCCTGTGTATTCCCAGCATCTGCTCTGTCTTCAGAGCTGCACTGAGGCTTCCCCAGAGCCCACATCAGAAAGGCAGTGTGGGGTGTGGGCCAGCCAGGGGCTGGGTGGGCACAGGCCCAGCCTAAGGATCCAGCACTGCTCAGCTCTAGTCAACTAGTGCACAGGTGGAGGACACTATTGCTGGGGCTTTGGACTTTTCAAGAGGAACTGGAAATTTTTATTGCTATTTTAAGATAGGGTCTCATGTATTCCAGGCTGGATTTGAACTTACTGTACAGCTGAGAATAGCCTTGAACTTCCAGGTATTGAGATTACTAGTGAGTGTCACTGTATCTGTCTTGGTATTTATTTATTTGTTTGTTTGTTTATTTATTAAAATATTTTATTATTTTTGATTTGTGTGTATGAGTGTTTTGACTGCATATGTGTAAGTGCACTGTGTATGTGCACTGCCTGCAGAGGCCAGAAGAGGGTCTTGGATCCCCTGGAACTGGAGTTACTGACAGTTGTTAGCCACCATGTGGGTGCTGGGAATCAAACTTGGGTCCTCTAGAAGAACAGCAAGTGCTGTTATATCCCAACTGCTGAGATATCTCTCCAGGGTTTGTTTATTTATTTATTTATTTTAAAGAAAGAAAATTTCTCAGCAACTGAGGTTTTAATTAACTACATCTTTAAAAATATTTATTTTTATTTTATGTGTTTGAGTGTATTGCCTGCATGTGTGTAAGTGCACATGCCTCATGCAATGCTTACAGAGGCCAGAAGGTGTTGGATCCCCTGGAACTGGAGTTAGGACAGTTGTTAGCAGCCAGGTGGGTGCTGGGAATTTACCCTGGCACTGAACACATATGTCTCATTGTTTTAGAGAGAGTGGATCCTAGTAAATTAAGAATCTTGTTTACAAAGTTCAGGATTATCCTCTTTTTCTAGGGCTTGAAGAGGTAAAAGTATCAACTGCCATGTGAGTCACTATGCAAAACAGGAACAGGAAGTCATCTTCTCGTTGCCCCAGAGCCAGAGGAGGACCCCTCAGCCTCCCACAGCTACATGCCAGCTCGCATGTTCTGGCTCAATGAATGCAAATTGGCACCTAAGACAATGTCTATGCGTTTGAGTCACGGTCTTTTGAATACCAGGGAGTAGCCAGGAATGAGCCGAAAGCCGGGGAGGGGAGGGGGGCTTTCCTCTTCTCGCTCTGAGGAGCGCCTGGAAACCTGGCTCCCACGTCAGAGCCGTGGGGAGCTTGGGGTCTGTGGGAAGATACAACTTGGTAGGGACACATAGAGCAGGAATATAGGACTCGGGTCCTCTGGATCTAATTCTAAGCACAAGGATTTTTCTCCTTTGAGGCGGAGAGTGCTGGGTTTAGAGGTGTGTCACCATGCCCAGCAAAGTCAACCAGGGGTACTGAACAGACTTTGGTGTCCAAAGGCTTAGCTATAAACTTAAAAATACACCCGACTGTGGCCGATGGAGTTCTTGGGGTCTGGCTGACCTGTGGTCTTTTGAATATGGGACCTTTTTGGAGAGCAAAGAAAAGCGAGGTCTTTAGGGGTGACCCAGTGGCAAGATAGTGGTCCCCCAAACTGCTAGTGGGAGCCGGGTCTTCTTGCAGCTTGGCTTCGCTGCAGCTTGGCTTGGTTGCAGCCTGGCAAAGCCCCTTTCCTTTGCCCCCCTTTGGGTAGGATCAGCTGCTTCCAGACCCATCACCTGGGCCTCCTAAAGTCTCAGCATCTTCAGTAGTTTCCTGCAAGATAAGCTCAGCCCAGATGCCTGTCTTCATAGACGTTGATGAGCCAATTCACAGAAGTGCTGAGCATTGGTGCTAAGTGGCTGCTGTGTGTGGCTGCTGTGTTTGGGAGGTTTGTTCCCCCCCATCCACCCCTACCCCACCCCTGTTCTCTTGGTGGTGAGAGGAGTGGTGTCTGGGTTCCTTGCTGCGCATATGCCCAGGTTCTTGTGAGGCTGGCAGGAATACTTCCCAGTTCTGTATGCTTGTTTGTGCTCCATGACAATCATCCTTTTGTGAATACCAACTATTCCATTAATAACTCTGACCTGCACTGTGGCTTCTCTCCACCCACACTGTGCGTCCCTGATTCCTGAAAGGGCCCTGCAGCAGTTCCCCGCCCCACACCCAGTCAGCCCAGGGCTTTGAGCTCCTGTGGGTTGAAAGGCTGCTCTAGCTGGCAGCTCCGGGGTCTCCATCAACTTCCCAGGCAGAAGATTCTCCAAACATCAGGCAGGTTCAAGTTCAAATATTCAGTGGGCTCTGAACACAGCCCCAGGCTCCTCAGCCACCTGCACACCCCATCCCCTTTGAAGGTCCACTTGTGCGACTGGCCACCATCAAGGTAGTAAGAAAGCTCTAAAGCCCTGTGCTTTCCTCAAAAAATAATCACCGGGAGCCCCTTTGATTTCCAGGGACATGGAGACTTCTTGCTGCACTTCCTGTCAGGCCGGCCCTTTGAACAAGCTCACTCCATAATTTAGAGTTTGAATCTTGTTTTAAATGGCAGTTAAAAATTGTATGTGGCAGTTCACAATGAAATTTAGCTTGACAGCTTGGACATAAAACTAAAAATAAATGACTTCACATCCAAATAATAAGTAATAACAATGTTAGCCTGCATAAGAATAGCAGGGTTGGATTCAAATACAATATTAATTTTAGGGATATGAGTGACTGGGGAGAGTCGGAGGAAAGAAACAAATCCTTCATATAGCAATCGTCTCCCCTTATCCCCCAGGCAACCGGCTGCCTTTCACCTCCGCGGCTCGGCAATTATGTGCTGTAATGGAAGCAGCGCAAATAAGCAGAAAGATTTTATTAAACCAAATGAGCAAATCATCTGCGTATTATTGCGATTTGATTGACACTGACAAGTGTCGAGCAGACGCGGATGTGAATATGATAAAGAAGCTTGCAGAAAAGCTCTTGATAATGTTACTCTTGATAAAGTTGCCTGGCCACCCTCTCTGAGTAAATAAAGGCGAGAGGAATATAACGCATATTAATTCACCCAGTTTGCAGCCCACCAGAGGATGGAAGGGGGGAAAAAGTTGCAATGGGTTCAGGATGTGGCATTTTATATGAATACCAAAATTGCATTCATGATTCACACAGACTTTACGATAATATATTAATATTAAAACTAAAGGTCATTCCACATAACGGTTAAGCTGCCTGAACTTCAACCTTTATACCAATAACAGACTCTGGAAAGTAAGGGAGATATTTGAATATCTACATTATTTTTTTTATTTTTTTTTTTATTTGGGAGGATTGCTGGCTAACACCAGCTGAGGTAGCCCTCACCCACCTGCTGTCTCACGGGACAATTAAAGGGCTACCTCGAGGATGGCTGCACCAGAGACAGCTGGGGCTGCCGAGCGAGCGAGCGGAGGTGATTAATTGCCACAGGCCTTCGGGCCCTCGCACGCTGCGCGTTCCACTAATGATTCCCTTATGAGCCGAGAAGCGTGCTGCTTCTGCCTCCAACGGGGCTTCCCCGGGTGGCGTCAGCACAAAACTCTACCCGGCTGGCTGCCGGGGCGCTTGGAGCAAATGGCCCTGCCCAGGCAAACCTCTGTCTAGGACGATTTAGGGAGACCTGCCTGGAGGCAGGGGGCCAGCTGGCCGGACCTCTGGAACTCCCTCCAGGGGCTGGTTTGCTCTGATTCTGTCAGTCGGCATGGCTCAAACAAGAGTGGCTTGGGTGGGGGGACCTGAAAATGACCCTGAACAGCTTAGAGAAAAAAAAATGGGGATGGGGAGGACGGCAGGTCGCCACTGAAGAGCTCTTCAACTGGCCTAGAGAGACATTCCACAGTCCATAACAGCAGGCTCCAGAGAAAAGAATTTTAAGTGTTGGAAAGTTTATGTGGTCCTTGGTCACCCCAAGAGATTAAAAGCCGGGTGGACCAGGAGCGAGGTGGGCCCTGTCACCTCATACAGCAGAGCCCACCTGGCTTCAGAGCTGGGTCAGGTCACTCTGCTTTTTGGTACAATCACTGGTAGCTTGAAGCTGACCAAGTGAGAGTTTATTCCATGAAAATTGGCTAACAGTAGAAAGTAGACCTCCAACCCCATCCCCAGCACCCAGTTCTCAGTCAGTAGGAAGTAGACCTCCAACCCCATCCCCAGCACCCAGTTCTTAGTCAGTAGGAAGTAGACCTCCAATCCCATCCCCAGCACCCAGTTCTCAAGCAGTAGGAAGTAGACCTCCAACTCCATCCCCAGCACCCACTTCTCAGTCTGTAGGAAGTAGACCTCCGACCCCATCCCCAGCACCCAGTTCTCAGTCAGTAGGAAGTAGACCTCCGACCCCATCCCCAGCACCCAGTTCTCAGTCAGTAGGAAGTAGACCGCCAACCCCATCCCCAGTACCCAGTTCTCAGTCAGTAGGAAGTAGACCTCCAACCCCATCCCCAGCACCCAGTTCTCAGTCAGTAGGAAGTAGACCTCCGACCCCATCCCCAGCACCCAGTTCTCAGTCAGTAGGAAGTAGACCTCCAACCCCATCCCCAGCACCCAGTTCTCAAGCAGTTCATCAGCACTTCATTGGCCAGTGGGTGACAGCAGTATGAGGGAAGAGTTCACTTTCACCAAGTCACTGGGTCCCTGTGATGACAGCATCACCTCATAAAGTCATAGAAACATGGCTTACTTTTTAGTACTGATCATGAACCTTAATTTGGGACAAAACAAGTGGAGAATAAATACCTAGACTAAGTCTGGCTGAGAATAGGAGTATTGGCCTTTAATCCCAGGGCTCAGAAGGCAGAGGCAGGCTGATCTCTGTGAAATTGAGGTCAGCCTGGTCTACATGGGGAGTTCTAGGCCACCTGGGGCTACAGAGAGTCTCTGCTTCAAAATAAAAAGCAAAAAAGCAAAAAACAAAACAAAACAAAACAAAAAGCCAAGCTGGGTGTGGTGGCACAAGCCTTTAATCCCAGCACTTGGGAGGCAGAGGCAGGTCTTTGTATGTTCAAGACCATCCTGGTCTACATAGTGAGTTCCAGGTCAGCTGGGGCTACAGGGAGACTCTGTCTCAAGCAGACAACAAACAAACAAATAAACAAACAGAAAAACGTAGACTAAGTCCGACCCAATACTCTGATTGTAACAGTCTCTTGGTAATTCTAGTGAAAGAGTTTGGGCTCTGGTTTCTGGGGACCTGCCCTGCTCAGCAGTATTTGAGAAAATGGCCTGGGCTATACTGGAGTTTTGTGAATGCCTGGGTCCCCTAGAGGTGTCCCTGGCCCCTTGTGGCATTCTAAACTGGTGGACTGGTGTGACTTGGTGTCTCTTGGTCCTCCTGGTCATTCCCTAACTGACTGGCTCAGCCTCACCTTGGCAGGTAGACACCCACATGGCCCCCTCGGGTGGCCCACTCCAGGAGTAGGACAGGCAGGGGACTTCCTTCTGGGGTCTGGGTGGGAGTCTTTTTTTCCTCTGCTCTCCCATTCCTTTCTGTCACATCCTCTCCAGGCCAAGATAATGGGGCAGGGATCCAGGACACACAGCCAGCTGCCTGGTCACCTGCCTTCACCCCTGCACTGCCAGGGCCATGGTCCCTACCTCAGTGCTTTTCATGACCTGGGAAGCAATAAACTCAGTGTGTCATGACCGGCCTCTGGAAGAAATGAAACACAGGCTGGTTGATGGCCGGGGTAGTCAAGAGTTGGCTGTATTAGCTCGAGGACCTGAGTTTGGTCTCTAGGACATAAAAAAGCTGGGTGTGGTGGTACACACCTGTAACCCCAGCATTGGCAGGAAGACACAGGCCTGCTGGGGGCTTGCTGGTCACCCCATCTTGCCAAATGGGTAAGCCCCAGGTGAGAACCTGTATTAAAAAAAAAAAAAGCCAGGGTGCGGTGGGGCATGCCTTTAATGCTAGCACTCCAGAGGAAGAGGCAGGTGGATCTCTGAGAGATAGAGGCCAGCCTGGTCTACATAGTAAGTTCCAGGCCAGCTGGAGCTACCCGGTCTCAAATGAAAACAAAAGTAAAAACAAAACAAAAACAAAAGAAGTTGGAGAACAATAGAGGAAGGCACCCACTGTCACCTTCTGTTCTTTGCACACATAACACACACAGATGTATGGACTTGCAAACACATGTATACACACGTCTATACCCCTCACAGAAAACAAAAATTCAAATATTTTATTTTATGTGTATGGGTGTATTGCTTGCGTGTATGTAAATGTTCTCAAGCTGTGCGATGCCCACTAGGTCAGAAGAGGGCATCGATTCCCCTGGAACTGGAGTTACAGATGGTTGATAGCTGCCACATAGGTGCTGGGAACCAAATCTGAGTCCTCTGCAAGAGCAGCCAGTGCTCTTAACTTTTGAACCATCTTTCCAGAACCACAAAACAAAATTTAAAGATGAAAAAGTTGTTTTCTAAAATTTGTGTGTATGTTTATTAATAAAATTAATAAAGCTGTTTAAAGTCTGTCTACATTCCCCTCCCTCAACATACTGTGGATTCAACTCAGAGTCTCAAACACTAAACGACACAGTTCCACTGACCTGCATGCCTGGCTCTCGCTCTCACGGTTTGAGACGGGCTCTCATGCAGCTGTCCAGGCTGGTCTTGAGCTCACTCTGGGAGCCCGTCTGCCGTTCTCCTGCCTTGGCCTATGGAGTAGCTGGAATCACAGGCTCTCATAGAGCAGCACACCACATGTCCCAGGGGGACACTGGGACATCTCCACACGGGCACTGGGAGATGACCAAACACTGGTGGACTCCAAGCTAGGGAGAGGATCACATCCCAAAGGCCAAAGAAAAGGCAATGAATATTTTTTCTAATGACTTTTGTAATAAGCTCTCCGAGGCTGCTTTGCTGATGTCCACACCCTATGTACTGAGACTCTTTGCTCTCTCCTCCTTGCATGTTTGACAGTCACTGAGAACCCACCTTCCACGTGGCTTCACCTAGGCCTCCATCCTCTGTTCTGGTTGCTGAGATCCACACATGGCTTTAATAAGCATGTCCACGAGGCTGGGAAGAGGTCAATCAAATGGCTAGGAGGTCCTTGCTGCCAGGACTAGGTTGAAGCTATGCCTGAGACTGCGCTCTGTCTCTCGACTGTGAGCTGCAGAGAACAGTCTGTCTCCTTTCTTCCTGCCACATCCCCAACAGCCAAGGACACTTAGTAGGTGGTGGATAAAGTGACTGGGAAAGAGTGAGTGAGGATTTGGTAAGCAGGTGCCCACCTTTCTGGACCGCTTTGACGTCTTTGTGGTGGTTATAGGAACCGTGTGTGAGATTCCAGTCTCAGAGGCCTTGTCACCTTGATACAATTATGAATTTGCCAATAGGGAGAAAACTGAGAGCAACTCAAGTGATTTCAAACTTATCTGTTAGTATTTTAATCATGTCACCACTTTTTGTGTTGTTGTTCCAGAAGAGTATCCCAGGCACCCCTCACTTAATAAGAATTCACAGAACTAACTGAATGTCGTTGGTGAGTCCCTGGGATCCTAGTGCCCTGAAGACAGAGGGAGGAGGTCAGGAAGTTTGAGTCTAGCCTGGGCTACATAAGCAGCTCCTATCTCAACAAACCAAAACAAAGAAACAAAATGCACATGTTGTTCATCCTGCATTACAGGAGAGTAGCCTGTGTTCCTTCTTCATTGTATCTTTACGTGTATCCTCTTACTGCTAGTAAAACTGAGATATGCATGAACCAACATATTTTATATCCATCAATGTTCTTACTTAATCTTTATTACTGGTCCAAGGAAGAGAAAAGAAAGTATATTTTTGGGAAGGATAATAGGCTTCTAAATTTTTTTAATGTTTCAAGGGGTAAAATCAATCCAGTCTATTAGAAATGCCAGGTGCCATGGCCCTGTGTTCATGTATTACCAGAACGAGAGAGCACAATTGCAAGGGAATCACTGTCTGTCAGATATTCGCATACTAATGCTTGCTTTGTGGCCTGCAACCAAAATTTTATTTTGAATGAATAGACTATTTCCCTTTTCAGCACTCTTTTTTTTTTTTTTTCCCCGGTCTTTTCGAGACAGTGTCTCCCTGTAGCCCCAGCTGTCCTGGAACTCTCTCTGTAGACCAGGCTGGCCTTGAACTCAGAAAGATCCTCCTGCCTCTGCCTCCCAAGTGCTAGGATTAAAGGCGTGCGCCACCATGCCTGGCTCTTTTCAGCACTCCTTTCCTGTTACTTGGAACCCTGACTTTGTAACTCGGTGCTCAAGACCAAGAAGATGACCAACTCTAAGCTCCTTTCTCAACCTCTCATTCATTCATTCATTCATTCATTCATTCATTCATTCATTCATCAGAAAAATATCTGTTAAGTACTAGCATAACTGCTAGGATTTTGGCAAGAATTTTTATCCCTGGAAAGGAGACACGAAAAGTAACTAAGATGTTGCACCTGGTGCAAAGGAAGTACCCAGGGTAAGGGGCTGGGGAGCACCTAACAAGGAGCCTCTAATAGGGAGGAGCCTTGAGCAGAGAAGTCAGGAGTCCCCTACCAGGCGTGCGTCAGAACTGGGCCAGCTAAATAGAGAGCCAGGCAAAAGCTCAAGGGAACACAGGGTGCAAAGGCTGCAGGGAGGAGCTGCTCAGCCTGCCTGAGCCCACAGGTGAGACAGGCAGTGGAGAGAAGCCCCATGGGGAGAGGTATGAATGGTCAGTGGCTGGAGGTATGAATGGTCAGTGGCCCGAGGTATGAATGGTCAGTGGCCGGAGGTATGAATGGTCAGTGGCCCGAGGTATGAATGGTCAGTGGCCGGAGGTATGAATGGTCAGTGGCCGGAGGCATGAATGGTCAGTGGCCGGAGGCAGCTCACACCGGCCTCAAGAATCAGAAAGAACATCAGCGGCATGCTCAGTTTGAAGTTAAATGTTATTCTTCCTATGCAATGAGCATACAACTTCTAGAAGACAGAGAACAAATGGAAATGCTGTAAACTGGAGAACAGGTAACACACCATGCCAGCCAGCGATGGGAAGGGACTGCTACTTGCCACTGATGCGGGTGAATTTCAAATGCTTAATGCCAAGTGACAAAAGCCAGACTTTCCAGGGCTGGAGAGATGGCTCAGCAGCCAAAAGCCTGCCCCGTGCTGGGGACCCTGAATTTGGTTCCCAGCACCCACATCAGGTGGCTCACAACCTCCAGGGGATCTCTGACGCCTCTAAGCCTCCACAGACACCTGCATTCACACGCTCATGCACGCACATGCACACAAGCACACACACACACACGCACACACGCACACACACATGCACACACGGTTAAAAATTATATATATATATATATATTATATATATATATATTGTATTTTTGAGGCAGGGTCTCCCTTTAGTTCCAGATGGCCTGGAACTCACTCTGTAGACCAGGCTGGCCTTGAACTCACAGAGATCTGCCTGCCTCTGCCTCTCAAGTGCTAGGATTAAAGGGGTGTGCCACCATGCCCAGATAAAAAAATAATAAATTTTTTGAGCTGGAGAGATAGCCTAGTGGTTAAGAGCACCGACTGCTCTTGCAGAGGACCCGGGTTCGATCCCCAGCGCCCACACGGTGGCTAAGAACCATCTGTTACTCCAATTTCAGAAGAATCCGACACCCTCTTCTGACCTCCGCGGCATTGCACAACACGGGTCCACAAATCTACATGCAAACAATACATTCATACACATACAAAAATAAATAAAATAAAAAAAAATTAAAAAATTAAAAAATAAATTTTTATAAAAGGCCATATTTTGGAGCAAGAGGTGCAGCTCAGCAGAAAGCACTTTATTGGTATGTACAAGGCCATGGGTTCAGTGCCCAGTGCCAGAAGAAAATGGACCATTATATTAGTTACTTATTATTGTGTAACAAAATTACCTCTAGGCTGGCAGTGGCTGGGAAGCAAACTCCCACCATGCATCTGGAAGGAAACCACGTGTGGAAGCTGCAGTGTTGCTGTCTTACTTTCAGAGAAGAAGAAAGTTCTGTGATTCCTCACAAATGAGCTTCGTCCTTGGAGCTTTTCGAAGTCGCAGTGACAGAGCCAAGGGATTCACAGAGCTCATTATACGCATTACTGAAAGCAAAATGTACTATCTTATCGAGTCAGCTGGGAAAAGAGAACGCCCTGTGACATACACGCTGTGACTGCAGGTAGACTGCTTGCCTAGCAGAGGGTGAACAGCCGTGGAGCCCGAGGCTGCTCCCCAGGGGCAGTGTGACCTACTCTCTCACATTCAGAGCCTTGGTTTCCCTCAGCTGTGAAGTGTGGCTGGAACTGGTGGCTGAGGTCCCATTCACTCCCAGTCTTTGCCATCATTCTGTGTACAAACAGCATGCTGCTTCCTGTGTGATAAGCCAGGCTTCCCTCAGCCCCCGAAGCCCACCATGGTACTTCCTAGGCTCTTCAGGATACTGCCACATTTACTGGCCACCTGCCCTACTGTGGAAGTAATCATTTTCTTCAAATAAACTTAGTTTCTAAAACTTAAAATTAATGGTGCATATGTTAAAAGTATACTTTGTATCACAACAGTAATCTGGGGGAAATCAACAAGGCTAGAGATTAGGAGAGGAGTGTAACAAACCCACAGACAGCAAGGCAGTGGTCGATGTAGCAGTTGGAGACCAAGTTTATGTCTGCATTTCTTTTTTTTTTTAATTTAATTTTTATTGATGCTTTGTGCATTTCGTACATCATTTTCCAATTCAGATCAGGCATATTTCCCTTTCCCTTCCCCCCCATCCCCACCCCATCCAAATCATGTATTCTTCCATAACTGTCCTGTATCTTTCAGTTTTTTTTTCCATTTTTTAGCTATAAGTGATAATCCATGAGTACAAGCATCCTTCGTGCAAAACCAATCTGCAGACTGTTGTGCCCAAATCCCCACAGTCCCACCATCCAGTGGGGGGTGACAGGTTGTTTGTTCAATCAAGTTGATCAAATGAGTGTCCAGACTACATCTCTGTAGTTTCACTATTCACCCCAATCGCAGCCTTTACATTCTACCATGCCCCCTCTTCTGCAGATTGTTCCCTAGGCTTAGAGAAGGGGCACAGGTGGATGAGAAGCAAAACAGTCCACTCTCTCTGGAGCTGTTGACTTGGACTCTGGTCAATTCTGGCTGTTTCCTTTCATGGGCTGACAGTTTGTTCAGGAGTAACCTTTCGATCCTACTAATGAAGCACAAGCAATTAGATATATAGGTATTTAAGCAGCACTAATAGTTATGGTCGGTTACTTTGGCATAGACACATATGTTTGGATGATATGTTAATCCATGAATTACATTTTTACCCCCTGTTAGATATGACAGGGTCTTACTGTGGCTTATAACATCTCCTAACCTGTAGAGGATGTAAGCTTGTGGCATCCGCCATGGGTTATTCCTCCAAGGAGAGAGCCAATAGCCAATTAGATTTGGGATATACAGGCACATGGCTGCCTCTGCTGCACAGTATTTCCAGGCAGGTGAGGTGTAGCTGGTGCTGACAGTGGAGTCTTGCTTGACTCAGGGAGACCCGTATTTGCTTTATTGGTTTAGTGGCCTTTGGTAACACTCTCTGGCATTCCAGAGGCCATCTGTACACTTGCATGTGCGGTCTCAATACATCCCTCCCATGTTAACGTCAGGTCTTCGGCAACAGGGTCTTATCGCCTCTCCTCCTGCAGGTATCCCAACTTAGGGGCAAGTAGCCCTTACCTTTTGTGGGGCCTAGGATCCCCTGGCCAACATCCCCCTGGTAGAACAATCCATTGCTGATGTCAGAGCTCCTGCATTAATATACTTTGCCTAAGTGCATAGCCCAAGGACTTTAGTATTATATTTGGTTCTGAACAGAGTATAATCCTTTTCACAGTTCTTATGTCTATTAGTCAATTAAAGAAGGCATTTTTACCGGTTTTATAAGAGATTACCTCTATAATAGTTGTCTCCAATTTACAGTTGGAGAACGACCTCATCATCATCATCATATTTCTCCTTGTTCTATGGGGGGGAAGGCAAGAAAGTCATATCAAAACCTTTGTGGCACCTAGAAGGTATAAGTTTCATTAGGACTCATTATAAATAGTTGTTACATGTAGGATCCACAGAAGGGTTCGATGTTTATGGCAATCTGAGGCTTTTCTTCCTTTCAATGTTCAGACAGGTCAACCTTTCAGTTGCCACTTTTTGGTACATCCTACTCAATGCAAAGCTGTATCTTTTCTTTCTCAGCCGTTAAGTTGGTGACATTTTGTCCTGTTGGAACAAACAAATCTTTTCTCGTGGTTAGTTTTAAGATTTGAATTGCAAGGTTTTTGATGAAAAGGTTTCATGTCTGTCTGTATCCCCCCCGCCCTTTTTTTTTAACCCATGAGTCTCCAGAAGACAGTTGTATTATACATAACTATAGGGTGGAATCAAGGCACAGATTTCATCAAATTCACCCATGTTGTTTTGGGTGACTATATATGATTAACTTGGGAAGCAAACTTAAAAAAATATGGAACGCTTCACGAATTTGCGTGTCATCCTTGCGCAGGGGCCATGCTAATCTTCTCTGTATCATTCCAATTTTAGTATATGTGCTGCCGAAGCAAGCACTGTCTGTATTTCTTTAAGGAGACACGAGTGAGGAGAGGAGCACAGACCTATGAGCACCACACAGAGATGCTCTCCTTGGTCTGCTGCAAGGCTTGGGTCATCGCCGGAGTAACCTGGTCATCGGTGACTGGGTGTTATCTAGTGTGTGTTGCTTCCCTGGGTATTATCTAGTGCCCTGTGTGTTGCAGTCCCTCCCACTTTGAGAAACATTGGCAGGCATGGGATTAGGAATCCATCTTTGCTTCTCTCCACTGAGCTCCCAATGACCTGGTGGGCTCCGGTTCATCCAGCTCTGCAAATATTCCTACCACATACGCCCCGCGGAAGAGGTTGGTCTACACCCATCAGGCAGCACTCAGGGAGGCTTGGCAGGATGGGGAGGTTGGGACAGTGGCCACTGTTACTTGTCAGGACTGGTGAGTTAGTTCCCAGTACTGCTGTCTGGAGGAGAATGTGACTAGGCGGTGGAGAATGTGACTAGGCGGTGGTGGCCAGAGATGATGAAGTTTACTTTAGACATGATGGAAGTGTGCGTGTGTGTGTGTGTGTGTGTGTGTGTGTGTGTATGTGTGTGTGTGTGTGTGTGTTTTAATTATTTAGTGGGAGGTGGGGTACATGCCACGGCATGTATATGGAGGTCAGAGGACAATTTTGGGAGTTGGGTTTCTCCTTCTACCATGTGGGTCCTGGGATTCAAATTCAGGCGGTCAGGCTTGGCAGCAAGCACCCTTACCCACTGAGCCATCTCAGCAACCCAGTGAAAGAGTTTAACATTGATTGTGGTGGTGTTTGGAAAACTCTGAATTTTATTTATTTTTAAAATTTATTTTATTATTTTATTTTATTTTATTTTTGAAACAGGGTCTCCCTGTAGCCCCAGCTGTCCTGGAACTCACTATGTAGACCAGGCTGGCCTCAAACTCACAGACATCTGCCTGCCTCTGTCTCCTGAGTGCCAGGATTAAAGGCATGTGCCACCATGTCTGGCTATTTTTTATTTTATTTTTATTAAACATCTATTTATCATTAAAAATGTTACATATTTGAGCATTTTGCCTGCATCTGTGTAAGTGCACCTGTGTTGGGCAGTGCCCACGGAGACCAGAAGATGTGTTGGATCCTCTGGAACTGGAGCTACTTGACAGTTGTGAGCCCCTGTGTAGGTGCTGTGAACTGAACTCGGGTCCTCTTCAAGAGCAGCCCATGCTCTTAACCATTGAGCCATCTCTCTAGCCCCCCTCTTTTTTATTTTTAATAACTTGCTGAGTCCGGTTAGAGCTGCCCACATATGCCTGGGTGGGGGGGCCTTACCTGGAGAGCCTACCAGGGGCCACACCCTTAAGGAAAATCAACTCTCCCTAACCCAGCAGCCATCATCCACCAACAGCTTCTCAGCTAGGGGGCGGGGCCTTGGGAACCCCTCCCTCCATTCATGCTGGAGTGTCGATGGCTTGTGTGTGCAGCTAACTGCAGAGGACTTTTCTCCACACCCCTTCCAGCTCTTCTGTACTTTCTGACCCTCTTCTCTACTGTTCCCTGAGCCTTGAGCAGAGGGGTTGATACACATGTCCCATTTAGGGCTGGACACTCTCAACAGTCACTTATCCTCAGCAGTTGGCCAGTTATAGGTCTCTGCATTACCTGCTGCCCTCTGCAAAAAGAAGCTTCTCTGACTGAGTTTGAGAACAGCACGATTCTTTGGGTATAAGCATAAATATCTAGAAGGCAGTTTGACACGAACCTTTAGCAATAAAATAATAGTAGCTTCTCCATAGGGCCTATGACCTCCCTGACCATAAGCTTTCGACTGGGTTTACAGTATCAGACATAAAATCCCTCCTATGGATCAGGCCTCAAATCCAACCAGAAAACTCCTGGGTACCCCCTTAAAAGTCATACCATTATTGCACCATTGGGTAGATATGGGTTGGCAGGTTGGTTGTAGGGTCTAGCGCTGGGAGAGACCATTGATGATTTTCCCTGGTGGCCCACACTGTCCCTTCTATAGCACGATGAAAGTTAGTCAGCAAGGAGGATGTTTCCCAGTTCCAGATTGATTTCTCCATGTCCTGCAACCAAAGTCCACAGTATCTACAGCAATAGAGTCTTACACTGGTATAATGAGTGAATTACATGGGATGTGAATTATCTCAATAAAACTGTTACAAAAACTAGGCAGCCTTGTAAATCGGCTATGCTTGAGCCTGGGCAGGTGGTGGATGATATATGACATCATAGTGCTTGTAGACCTGGCTGTATCTAACAGCCATGGGACAGGGTTCAGAGTCTCCATTAGGCCCCACATAGGACTGTTGACATAAGAAGCTCTGGTGCTGCTGGCCTGCACAGTTTTAAAAAGTTCCTCCTGGGGATTCTTACAGGCAGCAATGGTAGAGAGCACTGGAACATAAGAAGATTCCCAAATAAAAAGGTGAACTCAGCTGGGCATGGCAGCTTGGATGTATAATCCCAGCACTCAAGAGGCCAAGGCAGGAGATCAAGATTTGAGGCCAGGGCCTAGGGAGATGGCTCAGTGTTGAAGAGTACTTGTTCTAGCAGAGGACTCGGGTTTGGTTCCCAGCGCCTATATATGGTGACTAACAACCATCTATAATTCCAATTCTGGAGGATTTGACCCCCTCTTCTGCCCTCTGTGGGCATATCACACATATAGTATACTTACATACATGCAGGCACAACATTCATACACATGAAAGTAAATAAAAATTTTATTTTTATTTTATTTTTTTTGTATTTTTGACACAGGGTCTCCCTTTAATTCCCAGCTGGCCTGGAGCTCACTATGTAGACCAGGATGGCCTTGAACTCACAGAGATCCACCTGCCTCTGCCTACTGAGTGCTAGGATTAAAGGCGTGTGCCACCACGCCCAGCAATCTTTTTATTTTTAAAGAGTTTGCGGTCAGCCTGGGCTATACATCTAGATCTTATCTTAGAACAAAACAAAACAACAACTCCCCCCAACTGCAAACAGAAATAGCAAGGCAAAATCAGCCCAGACAAATGTCTTGTGCCTTGACTCTACCAAATCAACCCTTTTGTACTTGATAACACCTTGTCCGCCCAAACATACAACTTTTTTCCATTTTATGAACTTTGAATGTAAGTTGAATGAAAAGCTGCATACTTACCATCATTGGTCCTTAAGGAAATGGAAGTCAGAACCTCTATGAAATATTACTGTGCACCCAGGAGAACAGTCATGACCAAAAAATGGAGATGAATGTTGTCAAGGATGTGGAGAAGATGAACTTTCATTTGTTGCTGGTGAATGCCATGTGGTACAGCCACAAGTGGAACATGTGATAGTGGAAAGAACCCTAAAGCTGGGGGCTGAAGAGTTGGTCAGGTAAAGAATACTGGTTATTCTTTTTTTTTTTTTTTTTTGGTCTTTTTGAGACAGGGTCTCCCTGTAGCCCCAGCTGTCCTGGAACTCACTCTGTAGACCAGGCTGGCCTTGAACTCACAAAGATCCACCTGCCTCTGCTTCCCAAGTGCTAGGATTAAAGGCGTGCACCACCACACCCAGCTTAATACTGGTTATTCTTTTTTTTTAATTTTATTTTTGTATGTGTATGAACGTACTGTCTGCATGTAGGTTTGTGCACCCGTGTCATGCAATGCTGCGGTCAGAAGAGGGTCTTGGATTCCCCTGGAACTGGAGTTCTCCTGGAATTGGAGTTACAGACAGTTCTTAGCTGCCATGTGGGTGCTGGGGATCGAACCCTGGTCCTCTGCAAGAGCAGTCAGTGCTCTTAACTGCTAGGCTATCTCTCCAGCCCCAATACTGGTTATTCTTACAGAGGGTCTGGGTTCAGTTCCCATCACCCACTTGGAGGCTAACAACCATCCATGACTCTAGTTCCAGGGGATCTGACACCCTCTTTTGGCCTCCATAGGAATTGCATGCATGTAGTATACTTAAATACATGCAAGGAAAATATTCACACAAATAAAATAAAAATACCCCCCCAAATGCAAAAAGAATCTTAAAGCATGTATAAACATATAGGGCTGGAGAGATGGCTCAGCAGTTAAGAGCTGAGGACCTGGCTGCTCCTCCAGAGGACCTGGGTTCAATTCTCAGCACCCCCAAGACAGCTAACAACCATCTGTAACTCCAGTTCCAAGGGACTCTGATGCCCTCTTCTGACCTCTGTGGACATTGCATTGTTTGGAGCTGCGAAGTGCCATGCCTCAAAGGTGGCGCCGGTTTCCGCCTCACACCCCCACGGGGGTGAGCGCTCCATGCAGTTGGTTTGGCCCTGCTGAAGCCCTCTGTTCAGCATAGAGATATCCTATCCTTGAGACCCACGTGGTGGAAATTGATTGGTTATGAAATGCTATATAAGTGGTGAACCAGTAGGAGACGTTGAGAGGAGATGTTGAGAGAGAGCGGATGTAAGAGTGCCCGAATAAACTGCTCGAGGAATATTGCTCTCATGTTGTGTCTTCTTTGCTGGACAAAGGGAGTCGCGATGAGTGGTGGTCCGTATGGGGATCCTCACTTCTGATCAGAACCTTGGGCAGTCAGGGCGGCGCTGGTAAGTTCCCAGGTAAGGAGGGATGATAAAGGTTGCGGTGAGCGACAAGTCAAAGACCGCGGCAAGGATAAATTCAAAAAAGCGGCAAGGATAAATTCACTGTTTAGCGAATCAAAAGTGAAAGCTCATGGATTTGCGAGCCAAGATCAGTAGCTGTTTGGCGAATCAAAAGTGAAAGCTCGTGGAGTTGCGAGCCAAGATCAGTAGATGGAAGTAAATCTATTTCTTGCTGGGAGTCTGTTTGTTAGTTTTCTTTTCTGGGTAATCGTTTTCTCAGTATTCTGCAGGGAGTGTCCCAAAGGAGTTAACATGGGGAACTCACCGACCCACCCAATTTTTTATGCCCTCAAAGACTTGCTTAAGGCAAAGGGGCTAAAACTTAAAAAGGAAACATTGATTAATTTTTTGACAGAATGTGATCTTATTGCCCCCTGGTTCTTAGTGTCAGGGAGTTTGACAGTAACAAGCTGGGATAAATTGGGGAGAAATCTTGATTTTGCGTGGGAGCAAGGCACGCTTAAAGCTGGTATCCGCCCGATATGGAGGCTGGTGCGTGCCTATTTGGGGGATCAAAAGTGCTGTCCAGCATTGGAAAGAGGGCAGTCAGCCTTGGAGCAGTTACAGGAAGAAAGATCAGAAAAAGATAGTCAAATGGCAGAAAAAGAAATGACCCATCTTGAAAGCTCAGATTCAGATCAGAGTAAACCTGAGGATGGAGAGGAGGAGATTTTGCAGTTGATCTGGAGTCTGAAACAACAAGAAATAGGGAGCTCTCCGAAGAGCACAAAACCTAAAAGACCATTAAAAGAGGAACCTCTGGGTTTGAGGCCATGCCCTACGGCGCCTCCTCCTTATGATACATACTCTGGCGTGATACATGCCACACCCATGACTGGAGAAAAGGCATGCCATGTAATCACACATTGCCTTGAAGCTTGGGCAGCCCGGGGAAAACCCCTTTCTCTGAAGACAGATAATGGTCCTGCTTATATCTCTGCTTCCTTTACCCAATTTTGTTGACAGATGAATGTTGTCTGCTCTCACGGTCTACCCTATAATCCACAAGGACAGGGAATTATAGAACGTGCTCATCGCATGTTGAAAGAGTGTCTATCAAAACAAAAAGGGGGAATTGGGAAGAATAAACGGCCAAAAGATAGGCTCTTATTAACTCTCTTCACTTTAAATTTTTTAAATTTGGACAATAATAATAATTCTGCTGCTGATCGACATCAGTGGCATGAAGGAAAGGAAAAAGGATATGTGAAATGGAAGGATCTACTTACAGGACAGTGGAATGGACTGGACCCAGTCCTGGTCTGGGCGAGAGGCTCTGTTTGTGTTTTTCCACAGAATCGAACTGACCCCGTGTGGGTGCCAGAAAGACTCACCAGAAAGTGTAACAAAACTTCTCAGGATGAAGATTCCCTTGCTGACGCTGCTGTCGCTGATCCTGAGTCTGGTAACACCAACCCGGATGGATCCGCGATGGGGGATACTGTCGGTGTTCCCGAGACCAATGCCAGTTCGCCATGATGCTAAGCTTTTCCCTCGCCTTTTTAGTACTAATTCATCTTGGGATGTACCCTATTTGCCCTTAGATGTAAGAATAGCCAGTATTAATGAAAATAGAAGTTTTGCATTAAGTGGTAGTCCATGTTTTCTTAAGGTTAGAAATATTAGCGAAAATTCAAAATGTGTTCAGATGTATAATCAGATAGCGGCTTGGTTTGATTTGCCCGAGGATTCCTATGGACCCTGTCATTCTGCCAATGCCTCTTGGCTTAGTGGATGGTGGCCAGCTAAGCATGGGGAAGAACAAGCACCCCGCCAACCTAAATATGCTCCACATTGTTTGGGCATTAATTGGGGGAAATTAATTGACGCATTGATCTTGTCCAGGAAGAGATAGATATATTGTGGCAAATAGCACAATTAGGATGTGAATTTAAACATTCAGGCCTATAATAACCTTTCCCATGCTGCAAATCTATCTAAACAACTTTCTAGCTATCTTCTAGGAAACTGGTCTGAGCAGTTTGAATGATTGGTGACCCAACTAAGAGTGGAAATAGTGCAGCGAGAGTGGGCCTGGACCTTGCCATCGGACTGCCATCCTGGATCTCAACAGCCATGAATCATCTCAAGGAATGGGTGGGGTTGGGATCCTTGGCATGCGTAATGTTGTTTGTATCTTTCCTCTTCCTGTGGTGTCTTTGTAAAATGAGAGTATCTCGACAGCAGAACATGGCTTTACTAGCACAGGCTTTTGTTGCCATTGAAGATGGACATTCCCCACGAGCTTGGCTCTCAATTATGCAAAAATCTTAAAGGTCGTGTCGCCCCTGAATATCTTCATGATCCTACTCAGAGACGGGCAACTTTCCTTCTACCTAAGGCATGGAACCCTCAGGGCTATGGGGTATCCTATGATGGGTTTAATGGAGGAATGATCCTAAGACAAGGGGGATTGTTGAATTCCATCTGCGGCCTCGAGACCATGCTCTATTAAAACAAAAAGGGGGAACTGTTGGGAGCTGCGAAGTGCCGTGCCTCAAAGGTGGTGCCGGTTTCTGCCTCCCACCCCCACGGGGGTGAGTGCTCCATGCAGTTGGTTTGGCCCTACTGAAGCCCTCTGTTCCGCATAGAGATATCCTATCCTTGAGACCCACGTGGTGGAAATTGATTGGTTATGAAATGCTATATAAGTGGTGAACCGGTAGGAGACGTTGAGAGGAGACGTTGAGAGAGAGCGGATGTAAGGGTGCCTGAATAAACTGCTCGAGGAAGATTGCTCTCATGTTGTGTCTTCTTTCGCTGGACGAAGGGAGTCGCGACGTTGCATGACATATATGTAGGCAATACACGCATACACAAAAATTAAGAATAATAAATAATGTAGGAAGATCCAGTTTGAATTGGGGGCTAGTTTTCAGCTAGCACCCCTCAGGTACCACATGGATGGGAGTCAGGGGATTTCTCTGACCCCATCCCAAGGAGGAGCAGACAACATGGCCCAGGTGCATGATGCTGGGTGGGGCGGCAGTTTGCAATGGCTCAGAATTGGGGGTCTGTGATTGGCTCTGGGAGCTGATGTCATTTTGCTTATAAAGGCCAGCTGTAGCAGGCAGTAAACCGAATTCTCCATTACAGAATTCCTGGCTGTCATTTTTTTGTGTGCATACAGGCCAAAGCAGGCCTGCATTTCATTCGAGTGGCCAGTGGGTTGGACAAGGGTCTTCAGACCACCAACTTGGACAGCTGGTATGGTGAAGTGAATTGTGAGTGGACATAGGCTGAAGACAGGCCATCAGCCATCAGCCTGGAATTCCTGTCCAGGGGCCAGCAGTCTCTGGGCAGGTGGGAAATCATGGCCAAGAGTGGGAAATGTTCTGTTGTCCCAGACTAAGGACCTGAGGTGGAGGGACCTCTCAGGTCAGGTTACGAAAGTAGCCTGCTGACCTGTGCGTCGAGAGGTCAGTTTTCTACAGTGGCCGCAGGTGGGTACTGTGATCTCCTTTCCCTTAGCAGGGCTGTGTTGTACCTGCTCGTGGCAAAGAAAGCTTCCTAAAAAATAAAACATTTTTAAAATCATACAGTTATGCAGCCATAAAGAGAACTTGGAGCTCTGACATGCACTGAGATGGGTGAGGCCTGAAAACATGTTAACTGAAGGGAGCCAAGCACTAAGGATGAACATTGAGTGATGCCCCTTAGGAGGCACTTAGAACAAGTATTCAGGAAGCCTAATAGGCCATGCTATTAGTCTGTTTCTCATCACTAAAATGAAATACTTGACTTAAGCTGTTCAGAAAAGAGGCTTTGTTGTTGAAAGTGTAATGTAGCCCTGACTCCCGTGGGAACCTCCCTTTGCAGAGGTATCTCATGGAAGGCAACTCTGGCAGGAACAGGTAGGTGAGTGAGAGACCACATAGCCAAACAGGAATCAAGAGAGGCTGGGACCCATAATACTTCCCAAGAGCAGTGTCTCTAGTGACCCAAAGGCCTCCCACTAGGCCCTGCTCCTAAAGCTCCTGAACCTTGTCAACACTGCCACCCTGGGGCCAAATTTCCATCACAGAGACATTTGGAGAACAAATCACATCCAAACCATAACAATTACTGAAGGGCTGGAGGCAGGTGGTAATGAGACTCAGTACTGTCTGAGAGTACAGAATTTCTTTTTAAACAGATTTTTATTTTTAGTTTATGTGTATGAGAGTTTGCCTGCATGTATGTAAGTATACCACATGCATGCAATGCCCACGGAGGCCAGACGAGGGCATCAGATCCCCTGGAACTGGAATTACAAGTGGTTGTTCTCCACCATGTGAGTGCTGGAAACCTGGGTCCTCTGCAAGAACAGCCGGTGCTCTTAACTGCTGAACCATCTTTCCAGTCCCCTGAATTTTTTTCTTTCTTTCTCTCTCTCTCTCTCTCTCTCTCTCTCTCTCTGTCTTTTAAATTTTTACTCTTAATTATGTGTACATAGATATGTGCATCAGAAGCTTATAGAGGCCAGAGGCTTCAGATTCTCTGGAGCTGTAGTTACGGGCATTTGTAGCTGATGTGGGTGCTGGGAATGGAACTCAGGTCCTTTGCATGAGTGGTATGCACTCTTTCTTTCTCCCTTCCTTTCTTTCTTCCTTTCTTTTTTTTTTTTTTTTTTTTTTTTTTTGAGACTAAGGTCTTTTTGTAGCCCTAGCTGGCCTGGAACTCATTATGTAGACCAGGCTGGCCTTGATCTCACAGAGATCCTCCTGCCTCTGCCTCCCTAGCACTGGGATTAAAAGCGTGCACCACCACACCCAGCATAGCATGCATTCTTAGCTGCAGAGTCATCTCTCCAGCCCCCTGAGTTTCCATTTAGGACATGGAATAAGTTCTGAAATGGGTAATGATGCTGGTTTTGTAACATTGTAAGCACACCTGATGTTGCCAAAGCCTACACTTTAAAGGACTGGAATAGTAAATATATGTTACACGTATTTTTCCATAGTAAAAACTTAGCAAATTATAAAAAAGGAAATCAGATACAGTGCACCTTTCTCCTTGTAGGGAGATTTTTTTTTCCAAACTTCACAAGGGCCAGACCCCACAGACTGTGATAAAACATATCCTCCCATGGATCTCACCCTGAGCACAGCAGGCAACCTCCTCAATCTCTCCATCTTGGTTTGCAGAGTGAAGTGCAGATAACAGTGCCATCCACTGTGGCGCAGGCTTCACAGAACATGTATTCCGATTTTATAAATATGTACCACGTGCATTCACAGCTATGGAATGTGCTTAGCACATTTGCTGGTATGAAGTAGGTGGTCAACAAGCACTATGGTGCCACTGTTGTTAACACCCATGCCCACAGCCATGGCTGTGGTATATTTTGGTAGTGACAAAAATCTTCTGGAATTAGTGAGGTTGGCTATATAGCTTCTGAATGTCCTAAAAGCCACTGGATGGTATACATTAGAACTATGGATTTTGTAGTGCAGGAATTATAGCCATAAACAGTAGGGAGCACAGTCACGGGAAGTGCTCATAGTGTGGGGCCTACGTGGTTAGTAGGCAGCATAGCGATGCCTCCACACTCGAGGCCTATTTCTCACCACAGTTGAGGAGAGGGGTTTCCTCCCGATTGGTCTGCATGCTAGTCTGTAGGGCTGCCTGTGTGCAGCATGGAGAGGCCAGGGTGGAGACCTGGGAGTTACCGCTGATCTCAGTCCGATGAAAAGCACCGCATAGACGTCTCCATTGTAATACCTGATCCTGGTTGTCGACTTGACTGGGTCTGGAATTATCTAGAATTTGAAGGGGCTTCCTTGATCAGATTATTCGAAGCTGAAAGAGCCACCCTGAATATGGGCAGCACCTTCCGGTGGCAGCGCATGTAAAAGGACACGGCAGAAGGGCACGTTAGCTCTTTAGCTGCTTGCCCTCTCTCTCACTGGCAAGTTTATCTGTCTTGTTATGGCATTCATTTGCCAATCTTAGAACCAGTTTCTTGGGTTCTAAGGTAGACTGAGGACCAGCAGCTCTCCAGGAATCTTCCAGGCCTTCAGCACCAGGTTGGGACTGCTGAGACATCCAGCTTCGTGTACTGAGACCTACATCAGCCTGTCCATGTGGCATAGTAAGCCAATGTATCTCTCTTTCACAGAGTGTGTGTGTGTGCATGTATGCGCATGTGTCTGTGTGTTCATTTTATCAGTTCTGTTCCTTTAGAGGACCATGGCTAATACACCAGTCCCCTTAAGAACACAATGACAAGGTGGTCTCTCACTCGGCCACTGCCCCTGTGCTCTGACCAGGAGAAGCTGAGAGCTTCAGTCTTTCCCCCACCAGATGCCACCGAAGCCTGAGCATTGGCAGGCACACACGTACCACACAAGACAGGTGGCCCACTGCCAAGACGGAGCCCAAAGACGAGGACCAGTGCCTCCTGCCTGGACTTGTGCTCCCCAGTGTGGGGCTGGCCATGTCTGCATCCTGATCAGGGACGGTAGAGTCGAGATCTTTCTGATGACAAAAATCCAACAAAGGCCTCCTTCTGAGATGTGGGCTCACCCATATGCTGAAGTTGGTGTTTTCTCCACCCCTGTGCCCTCCTTCACACACACCATCTCCAGCCTTGGAATGTCCTCCTCCTCCACAGAAGCTGTCTTCTCCTTGGCTCAGTCACCTGGGTTAAAGCTGCCTGCAGAGGAATGGGATGCAGGAAGCCCATCCACTTTTTCAGCCTCACTTTCTTCCCTCTCTTAAAAACCACTCACCAGAGGACCACGATTGGGAGGAATTCTCAGCAGTACCCCTGCGGCATGGTGGGAATACGGGCCGGGCCCTGCCTCAGATGCACTGCCTCTCTGGTTGACTTGGTCACTCAAGCTGAGGGCCATGGGTCCTTACTGCGGGCAGTCTGGGTGGTTGAGTGTGAGGTAAAGTCTTTCCTGGGTGGAGTGGGAAGAGGGAAGAAGGTGAAGTTCTTAAGTTTCTGGCAATATGGAGACTGAAATTTTACTAAGGAACTCTGAATTATTTCCGTCTGGGGCAGGAAAGACAGTTTCTGCCCATTGTGATTGTGACATAGGAAAGCTGGGAGGACCCAGCCTAGTTCCACCGAAAGAAGAGTGGCAGCAGAGGGTCTCAAGGAAAAGCAGAGAGCAGCCAGCACTCGGCCTGTGGATTGTCTCTGAGGCCCGACTTCCCAGAGCAGCAAAAACATCAGTGCTGTGATTATCAAGGAAGGACATTGTACTTAGGATATTGTTTATTGTAGGTCAATCATACCTCAAAGGGCTTATAATTTTTTTTTCTTTGAGACAGGGTCTCCCTTTAGTTTTGGCTGGCCTGGAGCTCACTATGTAGAACAGGTTGGCTTTGAACTCAACAGAGATCTGCCTGCCTCTGTCTCCCAAGTGCTGGGATTAAAGGCGTGCACCACCACACCCAGCCTAAGATGGTTCTTAGCTGCCACGTTGGTGTTGGGAATCGAACCCTGGTCCTCTGCAAGAGCAGTCAGTGCTCTTAACCGCTGAGCCATCTCTCCAGCCCCAGGGCTTGTAATTTTTTTTTTAAATTTTATTTATTTCTGTATGTGTATGAATGTACTGTCTGCATGCAAGTCTGTGCACCTGTGTCGTGCAATGCCGCAGAGGTCAGAAGAGGGTCTTGGATTCCCCCGGAACTGGAGTTCTCCTGGAATTGGAGTTTCAGACGGTTCTCGGCTGCCATGTGGGTGCTGGGGATCGAACCCGGGTCCTCTGCAAGAGCGGTCGGCGCTCTTAACCGCTAGGCTATCTCTCCAGCCCAGGGCTTGTAATTTTTAACACCAACAATTCTAAGTGCCTGCCCCTTGCATTTTACCCTCAGTTCTCGTTAACTTCTCCAAGTGGGAAAAAGGGCACATGTGACCCACACCAAAGACTAGAGATCCCAGGGTTCAGGCAAGCTATTGTGCGTGAAAGAGGAAGAGGAGTGCGTTGTCGCCCCTGAGCAGCTTCTACAAGTAATTAAGAGGCTGGGTAGTAAAGAAAGTACCAGAAAAATGACAAGGAATGTTCAGAGAGGTTCTACTTAGAATTTGCCCTCAGTTTGCTAACTGACCAGACTCACTTTCCTCATCTATAAAATGGGATGGAGAAAGAGTCTCTAAGTCCCCTGTTCTCTGGGAACCTAATGGTGGTGAGTACTTTTTCTAATTTCAACAGTGACGTCGCCTCTTCTTCCTACATGCATACTGAAAGAAGATTCATCTCCTTCCCCAGTTAGGGTCCAGATGTCCACCCCGATTCCACTCTGAAATCAGCTCCCTACTACTCCTACTTAGGGGTTCTGAAGTTAGGAATGTTCTAAGTCTAGTCTTTTGGTCAAAGTGCTGGCCATATTTACATGAATCTAAGCATGCTTTCAACATTCAGACAAAAGGTTTGAGTATCTGTGTTATGTGAAGAAAAATGAGGCCTATCAGCCCTTGGAAAAATCAGCTCACTTTGAGACCTCGCAGTGTTATTGCCTCCTTTAATATTGCTGACAGTCTCTTGCAAATGTATCACAAGTTGGCATTTATTAGTGTGAGGCACAAGTAAGGGGCATGTTATTTGATTTGAATAACAGCTCGGAGCTACAGTTTGAGTCCAGAAATATATTAGTCAGAAACAATCTCATTTAATAACACAGAAACTAATAAAAGAAAAGTATTCCAACTGATTCAGAATTGAATTTATGAATATTGCTTTAGCAGGATTAATGATCAAAACCCCAACCTGTTTGTCACGTTATAACTGACTTTCCCATTTAAATGCAAAACCAGAAGTCAATGAGTCCAAAAGATTGTATATTGCTTTGAAGAAAACCAGTTCATTTTACATGTAAGCTTCCAAATTGGCAATAAACTTTAATTACAGGGTCAGATAATCAAATTATAATCAAATAGCCTCACATAAAAAACTATGTTTGAAATTAATGAGACACCAGCCTGCCACACGGAATCACCGCACCTCTGTAACTTGCTAACCGGCATTTCATTTTCATTTAAAAGTCACCTTGAGGACTTTCTCCTCAATTTCCACTGTGTAGCTTAATTTGATTTAGAAAACATTTCATTCTGAGACCATACAGTGCTTTGGATTTTCATATTCATCTCTGAATTTTCCTCCTCTCACCTCGAGAGAGGTCCGCTTTATAACTGAGGATGGAATTTCTGAATCCGAGCTATTTCCAGCCTCGGCAGCAGACAGAGAGCTTGCGGCTTCCCCACCTGTGCTGGAAGGTCCCCACCCTGGAGTCAGCACTGAGGGGCTGAGCAGCCTGGAAAACTTTGTCATGGAAAAAATGCACATAGAGTAGAAATAAATTATTTTGAAATTAACAGACACGCTGGGAAGTGAATGATGCTGTATCTGCTTCTCGGCTTCTTGGAAAGCTAAGGCGTGCTTCAAAACCTCTATAGCAGCTTTTTTATTTGTTTTGTTTTGTTTTGTTTTTTCAAGACGGTCTCACTCTGTAGCCATGGATGGTTTGGGTTTTATAGAAATCTGCTTGCAAAAAAAAAAAAAAGAAATCCGCTTGCCTCTGTTTCCCAAGTGCTGAGATTAAAGGTGTGCACCACCATGCCTTGCAAAAACTCTGTATCTTATCTTTGTCTTCCTCAATAATGGTTTTCTTTCTTTCTTTCTTTCTTTCTTTCTTTCTTTCTTTCTTTCTTTCTTTCTTTCTTTCTTTCTTTCTTTCTTCTTTCTTTCTTTCTCTTTCCTTTCTTTTTCTTCCTTCCTTCCTTCCTTTCTTTTTCTTCCTTCCTTCCTTCTTTTTCTCTTTCTTTCCTTTCTTTCTTTCTTTCTTTCTTTCTTTCTTTCTTTCTCTCTCTCTCTCTCTCTCTCTCNTGCAAAAAAAAAAAAAAGAAATCCGCTTGCCTCTGTTTCCCAAGTGCTGAGATTAAAGGTGTGCACCACCATGCCTTGCAAAAACTCTGTATCTTATCTTTGTCTTCCTCAATAATGGTTTTCTTTCTTTCTTTCTTTCTTTCTTTCTTTCTTTCTTTCTTTCTTTCTTTCTTTCTTTCTTTCTTTCTTTCTTTCTTTCCTTTCTTTTTCTTCCTTCCTTTCTTTTTCTCTTTCTTTCCTTTCTTTCTTTCTTTCTTTCTTTCTTTCTTTCTTTCTTTCTTTCTTTCTTTCTTTCTCTCTCTCTCTCTCTCTCTCTCTCTCTCTCTCTCTTTCTGTCTTTCTTTCTTCCATCCATCTTTCCTTCCTTCCATTCTAGAAGAAAAAGAAGAGTACCCACTAAAGCTTGGTCTTCCTGGCAGTGGGGGGTGGGGGTGGTGGTGACCAAGTACTTGGCGAGCTTTGGCCACAGCAGCTTACCCCAGTAATCTCAGCACTTGGAAGGTACAGGTGGAAGATCAAGAGCTCAAGGCCACTCTCAGCTACATATTGAGTAGGAGGCCAACCTGGGGTCCATGAGACCTTGTTTCAACAAAACAAAACAACAAACCAAATGGAGCAGAAGTGATAAGTCGAGAGCTGGGTTGAGAGCGGCTGCTGTCCTGTCATCGGTATGCATTTCCCTCTAAAGATTAGACTTTTCACAGCAGCTGTGGACCTAGCTCCCTGAGAGGCTGATGTGAGATGTTCCTAAGCCCAGTAGTTTGAGAACAACCTGGACAGCATTGTGAGACTCTGCCTCAAAAAAAAAGACTTTGCTTTAGCTTTTCCATTAAATGAATTAATAAAAATTCACAAGCTAAATGCAGTGCACAGCATTTGACAGGTTGGCAAGGTAGATATCAACTTGTAGCACAAGTGTATCCTCCCAAATTTCACAGGGTATACTCAGATAATTCCTTGTTTAGTTTATCTGAAGTTCAAATTTAAATGAACATTCTGAGCCTCCCTTGCCGAAGTGGCAGCAGCAGTCTGCCGTAACGCTGACCAGCGTCCCTCGGTGCTCACTGCCGTAACGCTGACCAGCGTCCCTCGGTGCTCACTGCCGTAACGCTGACCCGTGTTCCTCGGTGCTCACTGCCTTCCAAACTCACACATCACTCACAGTAACCGGTTGGGAACACTAAGATGTTCAGGCCCCTCCTACAACTACTGACTCAGGGAGACAGGAGTTGGCCTGGGTGTTTGTATTTGGACACGTTTTCCCAGTGACTCTTGGCACTGAAGAGCTTGGACAATATTGCAAATGTCTCTGTTTTGTTACCTGAGTGGTAACGGCTTCCAGGAGGTCAGGTGACATCACTAATCTTCAGTTGCAGCTGGGGAAATGGAGGCCTAGGAAAGTAGTTAGCTGGACAGAAGACCTTGGACCTCCTGAAATGCCAGCCTTAGAACACTTATCATCAAGTAAATGGTCAGGTGTTTCAGAGATGAATGGTAGGAGGTAGCAGACCTGTCAGCAAATCTGAGGCCTTGCTGTTTCTGTCTGTCAGGCTCAAGGCCCACAGTGGGGGCTGGTCACCTCTGCCTCGGCCTTTTCCCTCAGCAGTGAGGATATCTGCCTGGTCCCAGGACTTTTCTATGGTTTTTCTGCTGGGACAAAAGAATCAGAGAGAAATGGACCACAAAGCTGAGGGGCTCCGTCCAGGTGGAGCATGGAGATGGTGAAGGTGTCCCCTGGGAGAGCACTGCTTCTCAGCTCATTTTTGGCCCTTTCCCATATCCTAGGCCCCCAGAAACTCAAGGAAGATGGGGACAGGCAGATAAGCTGAACCCCCAGTGTAGTCATGTATGCGCTTAGACTGACACATGTATTTGGGGGAAACTGAGGATATCTGCTTGGTGAGAACATTCAATAAGAACAGAGCAGTCTGGGGTTATGCCACCTCCCTGCCCTGTATCTGCCAGGGCTGAGACTGCGTATCTGAAGTCAACCATTCATTCCTCCTCCTAAATGGTATTTACTAGCAGCAGCAAAGTCAGAGAGAAGGAGACTGGTTCCTCCCTCTATCTTTTATGGTGTCCTGGCTAAACGCGCAGGAGAAAATTCGGCAGGGAATTGCAAGAGTCTCCAGCTCCTGGGTCACCTCCTGGTGTTCCAACCAGCCTGCCTGGCCATCTTCTCACTTTATATCACCTGAGGCAGTCTGTAGGCGAATCACCTTCTTCGGAAGGATTCCTGGAACATGGTTGGAGAACAGTGTGCTTTCTTACTCCAGCCATGGCCCGGAACTAGCCTGCCTCAGCCTAGCTTCCACTGCTGAAGTGGCTGCACCATCCTGGGAGTCTCTGCTAAGTTCTTCCTAGTCTTTTACTTTTATTTAGGGGCAGCAGTTGAGAGAGTCAGTAAAGCACACACTAAAATCAAAGAAATAAAATTTAAGTTCTCCTATTCACTTGAAGTCAGTTACTTCTGCCCCATCTGGCCCAGGGGGTTTCCTGCTGTGCTCCCACCCTTGTAAGATCTGCCGCTCACTACACCTTGAGTTGTTTTCCCAACTCTACCAGAACCCAAAGACCGGAGGAGACAACATGGAAAATGTTTCATTTCCAAAGAAAGCTTGTTAGCCTTGTCTGTGAGGGTGCAGGGACCCTCAGGTCTCACCTCACATTTGGGAGCAGCCTGGGTTGTTTCAAAGACCAGAGGAATATAAAGTTGACTCCATATTCAAGGATTCTGCACAGTGGATTCAACCAACCATGGATAAGAAATATCTGAACTACACTGTGTCTGAATTGAACATGTACAGAACTTTCCTTGTTATTATTCTCTAAATAGACAGCAGAACAACTACTTACATGGCCCCAACATTGTTCTGCACGTTCCATGCAATTTGGGGATAATTTAGAGCAGAAGAAACACAGAGGTTCTCTGCAAACCCTCAGCATTCTACAGGAGAGACTTGAACATGCAGAATGGGGGTTCCGGAACCAATTCCCACAGGTACTGAGGAACTCTGGGAAGACTGTCCATGGTTGGAATCAACTGTGGACAGGACATGGGAGAAGGGAAAGCAAAGTGGGGCGACATTGGTCATGCAAATGCTAGAGTTGGGCTGACGAAGCTAGATGAAACGTCCTACCTTCATCTTTTGAACCCTATCTAATACTAGATTTTGGGTTAGATGTGATGTGAGATGCCAGGAGGATGAGCCTGGCCATCAGCTGGATGTGTACTTCAGGGCTTGAAGCCCTTCTGCTCAGGATTACATGTTTTTCTCTGGGAATGTCACCCATACAAACCTACCTGTAAACCTCAGTAATCATGTACAGCATGGGGGATGGCAGGTCAATATGAGAGAATATGCCATTCGTGTTCATAGATCACACAGTAACATGAGAAAATACTCATCATCTCTTTTGGCCAAGTGAAAATATCATACCATGTTAACATGTTAAAACTTAACACCTGAGGCTGGAGAGATGGCTCAGTGGTTAAGAACACTGCTCTTGCAGAGGACCTGGGTTCGATTTCCGGCACCCACATGGCGACTAACAACAGTCTTTAGTGCCAGGTGTGGTGGTGCACACCTTTAATCCCAGCACTTGGGAGGCAGAGCAGGCAGATCTCTGTGAGTTCAAGGCCAGCCTGGTCTACACAGAGAGCTCCAGGCCAGCTGGGACTAAAGGGAGACTCTGTCTCAAAAAGACCAAAAAAAAAAAAAATCCAAAAAAAAAAAATCAAACAATAAAAAGCAACAACAAACTTAACAGCTAACAGAGGGCATCTTGTTTTCCAAGTCTTCTGCACAGTTAGTTACTTTTGAATTACTTCTTATTTAGGAAAAACATAATTACACTTTTTTCTTTTTTTTTTTTTGAGACTGGCTGCTTCCAACTTTTTATGCAGTCTATGCTGGACTTGAACTTGTGATCTTCCTGCTTCAGTCTTCTGAGTGATGGGATTACAGGTGTGTGCCACCATGCCCAGCCTAATCAGACTTCTGAGGAAAATAATAATAGAAAGGGACAAAAATCTTAGCAGTTTCTGAGGTTGACTTCTAACTTCTGTCATGAACCAAAGGCTCCTGTGTCTGGTAGTTCTCCGCTGTTCCTAGTTCTAAATACATTTATTGTTTGGATTTTTTTCTTCTTCTTTCTCAACCCGTATGGAAATATTTCATCCAACAAGAGGAAGTAGCAAAAACCCTCTGTGATGATGATTGGGGTGAATTCAGACTCAGCGCAGTACCAGTCACACAGTAGGTGCTAATTAAATGTTTGTTGAATGAATGAAAGAAAATTCAATCTTGGCATTTTAAATTTAATGTGTTCCATTGCTACAATAGAAAAACAAAGTGGCAAAAAAAATTTTTTTTAACTCAATTCATAACAAACAATGTTTAAAATAAAGATCCTAAGCCAATTTTGGCTAAAAGGTCTCTAGTATATTCTGAACAGCTGTTATTGTAGACACAGTATGAAATAAATAACTTCCAGTATAGTCCACGTCTGTGTTGAATAAACAGTGCAGTTAGAGGAAAGCACTTGATTAGCGTTAATTGCTGCGAGCCTGTGCTCAGCCCGAGAGGCTGGTAGTGAACTATCCAGCGTGGATGCTCCTTCCTCAGGCTGTAGATGGAGCCATAGCATTACCAAACACCAGCTGCGCGCTCGCGGTCTGGATTCTGGCCTGTAAAAGCCAGATCTTTAGAACTTTGCTGGCTTTAGTTTCTGAGTATGAACAACCCAAAACACACAGGCCTTTCTATTTTCCGTGCAGCTGACTGGGTTAGGAGGGGAGAGTCTGGGGGTGGGTTCGGCCTTCATTTCCTGCTGGGCCCTCTTCTCTGCAGACATCTCTGCTTGGGGGTGTCTGTCTGCCATTCTGCCAGTCTAGTGGAAAGCCCACCCCGTCTACCCCGGCTTCTTATTCTTTTACTTCTTTTCACAAGAGGCACAAGAAGGCCAGAAACAGGACCCCCGGTACTTACCTTCTCAGAGAGCAAGAGGTTCAAGGAGGTTGGCAAGGGCAGGCTCCCCCAGCCCCTGGTGCTGCGCTCCCGGACTCCCCTTCAACTCCTCTTCGCTTGTCTCTGGATTTTCTTCGCCTTCTTCTTCCCCTCCGCTTCCTTCCTCTTTCCTCTCCTCCCACCTCTTTTCGTCACACTCATCCTTGAAACCAATCCCGCCTGAGACAAAGGCCATTTCCACAGTCATCTTGTCACATCTTTCCACCGGCCTGTGACATCATACTACTCTTTGGTCCAGAGTAGTCCATGGCTTCCTTCCTGTTCCCCTTCTGGGGGAGTCCAGCCTCCCTGGGCGGCCCTTCCAGGCTCTATCCTGAGCCCCCACCTCACTTCTCCCAGCCGTGCTTCCGGTTGCTCCTATTTGTTCTGAGGCCAGGTGATGCGCCCTGCCTACCTGCATCCTGCTTTGTCTACAGTGGAGATCTCTTTCTCTCTCTTATTAAAGGACCTCAAGATGCTTATTGGCCTTGGATGCTGCCTACTTGGGTTGGTGTCCATCTGTGTGACACACAGAGGCCACTGGGTGGCCATTCAGTCTCCTCCTGGCCTCATTGTTGCAGAAAGGAGGCATATAGCTCCGGAGCTGTGTTAGTTTATTTTCCTGCTTCTGTGACAGGACCAATGAAGGGACAAAGGATTTCTATTGGCTCACAGATTGAGGGGACAGTCCACGATGGTGGAGGCTGGTCACATGGTACCACATTCTGGAAGCAGAGTGTGGTGCTCACTGGTGCTCAGCTCACTGTCTCCTTTTTAGTCAGTCCAGGACCCCAGCCCATGGAAGGGTGCTGCCCATAGGTGAGATGACCCTCAGTAGCATGCCAGGAGGCTTATCCCCTGGGTGATTCTAGATCCCATCTACTTGGCAACCAAGATCAACCATCACAACTCTACCCTTTGTCAACTTGATGCCCAAACACATCACCTAAAGATTTATTTTATTTTTAACCCTGTGTCTGGGGAGGGGGTACCCTCGGAGGCCAGAAAAATGCATCAGGTCTCCTGGAACGGAGTAGAAGCAGTCATTAGCCACATGACATGGGTGCTAGGAACCAAACTCAGATCCTTTGGAAGAGCATGAATCTCAACTGCTGAGCCATCATCCCAGCCACCAAACATATTTTAAATCATTACCTTCCACCCTTGTCCCCATTGGCTCCTGGTAATTTTATAATGCAAAATGTACTCAGCCCAAATACAAACCTCCTCATGGTCTTTAGTAATTCCAACTCTGTTCAAAAGTCCAGCGTCCAAGTCTTATTTGAGACTCATGGCTATCTCTCTTAACTTTGAGCTCCTAGAGGATCAAAAACAAGTTATGTACTTTTTTAAATTTAATTTTTATTTTATTTTATTTCATTTTTTAAATTTTTATTTATTTTTGTATGTGTGTGAATGTACTGTCTGCATGTAGGTTTGTGCACCCATGTCATGCAATGCTGCGGAGGTCAGAAGAGGGTCTCGGATTCCCCTGGAACTGGAGTTCTCCTGGAATTTGAGTTACAAATGGTTCTTAGCCACCATGTGGGTGCTGGGGATCGAACCTGGGTCCTCTGCAAGAGCATTCGGTGCTCTTAACCGCTAGGCTATCTCTCCAGCCCTAATTTTATTTTTATGTGTATGAGTGTTTTGCCTGCATGTATGAGAATATACCACATCATTCTAACACAATGGCCTATAATAAACATTTCCATTTCAAAAGGGAGAAGTAGGGATATAGTGATTAGTAATCAGACCAAAGCAAAACCAGACACCAGCAGAGTAAACACCAAATCCTGCAGTTCCATGTCTGGTCTATTGAGTCAAATTTGTGTCCGCAAATGCCCTTTACTATGGGTCTATCCACCGGAGCCTGCTTAACTACTCAGCATCACGCTCTTAAAGCAAACAGACTCTCCCTGTCCCAGCGGCCGGTGGTCTCTCAGCTATGGTTGGGTTCTTTATCTGTTTTACCCACTTTCCTACTTCTATGCTGGAATTTTGTCTGTCTGGAACTTTCATGGGTCTTGTGTATCCTGTTACCACTGTGAGTTCATATGATTATCTGCCCAGTTGTCTGAAGAACTTTTTTACTCTTTCTCCTTGTAGACCTGGATGGCTCACAACTGTCTGTAGCTCCAGCGCTTGGAGGATCCAATGCCTCTGGCCTCCTCAGGTACCCAGACTCACATGCACATACTCCTCCCCAATGTGTCCACACACACAACTAGAACTAAAACCTTTTAAAATGTTTTAAAAAGTATAATGTCATACATGTATGAAAAAAATCATAACAAAGCCATCATTTTGTATTTTAAATAATTAGTAATTAAAAAACTATTAGGGTTGTGGTAAAGTTCAATGGCAGAGGGTATGTTTAGCTTAAGGCCCTGAGTCCAACCCCTAGGACAAGATGGAGAGAAAGGAAGACAAGAAGGCAGGAAGGGTGGAAGGAAAGAAGGAAAGAGTGAGGCAATAATGTCCTCAAAGAATATTTGTGTGTATCTGTCATGGATGTATTTTGAAGACCTATATAATGGTGATTTTGAAGCATTCTGATCTCAGAATTCCTTTATACTCTCAAAAAATATTGAGAAAATATAACTCAAGCTTTGGGGGATATGGAAAAAATACAGACTCCACTCACAGCTGTTAACGGTGTTTTATTCTAAGGAAAGACTGTGGCAGTGGGATTTACAGTATCTGGGAGAGGAGGGGCAGAGGAGAGAGGGTGCTGTGCGGTGCCTGCCCTCATGGGCATGCTCTTCATTAACTCTCCAAACTTTCTTGTACCTCATACACCAAATCCCTTAGTAGGTACTGAGAAAAGAGTTTGAATGAATGAATGCTCTCTCCGTTCACCGGTAGGTTCCTCTCCATCGAACAATGGAAAGGTCTGGAATTCCCGTGAATACCCCTGCCCCTCCCCACGTCAGATTTGCTCGTTAAAGATCTGCTGGCCTCCCAGCTCCACCTGTTACCCACTGAGAGCTTCCTCTAATACCAGGTGTTTCTTCTGTCCTGTTCATTGGTGTTTCTTCTGTCCTGTTCATTTGGGTTAGAAGCCCCAGATGTTCGGGTGGGCTCACATTAGGCTTTGCTTTTCTTTTTCAAAACAGCAGAGATGCTTTGGAGGGACCCAGGAGGAGATTAGAGAATCCTTTCAATTTCCATCTGAGACATCTAGGAAGGTTCTCATCCACCCACAGCCCTCTGCATACCAGGGTATCACTTCAAAGTGGGAAAGGCCTTCAGGTACTCAGTGGGTGTTTGAGCACATTTAGTGTCTTGTCGGGTACTAGCTTTGGTAGGTGCAACATCAAACCTTGAAAGGATTCCTGACTTTAATCCTGCCCATGGAAGCTTTGGATCCCAGGCTTTGGCCTCTCACTGAGGCCCTGGTCTCAAACCTGCATGGCAGACCTGGGGTTTGAGGGGTGGGGGATGAAAGGGGGCCTGATCCTTCTTTATTTTTATGGAGGGAGAAAGATGCCCCAGTTGCCTAGATGTCTGTGGGTTTCCTTTTGCCTGTTGGAGTTGGAGAAAAGCCCTCTGAGAACAGACCATGTTTTTTTCACAAACATGTGCATAGGTTTTTTTGTTTTGTTTTGTTTTTGTTTTTTGTCTTTTTGAGACAGGGTCTCTCTGTAGCCCAACTGTCCTGGAACTCACTGTGTAGACCAGGCTGGCCTTGAACTCACAAAGATCCACCTGCTTCTGCCTCCCAAGTGCTGGGATTAAAGGCTTGCATCACCATGCCCAACATGTGCATAGTTTAAAAATATTTTATTATTGGGCTGGAGAGATAGCCTAGTGGTTAAGAGCGCCGACTGCTCTTGCAGAGGACCCAGGTTTGATCCCCAGCATCCACATGGCTTCTGAGAACTGTCTTTAACTCCCATTCCAGGGGAATTCAACACCCTCTTCTGACCTCCGCAGCATTGCATGACACAGGTGCACAGACCTACATGCAGACAGTACATTCATACACATAAAAAATAAATAAAGTTAAAAAATTTTTATCATTATTTTATGTGTGTGAGTATATTGCCTGCATGTTGTTCAATGCCCATGGAGGACAGAAAGCGTCAGATCCCCTGGAACTGGAGTTACAGATAGTTGTCATATGTCATGTGGGTGCTGGGAATCAAACCCAGGAGAGGAGCCAGTGCTCTTAACCACTGAGCCATCTCTCTAGCCCCTTGAGTACATAGTTTTAATGGCTGAGCAGTGACTAGCCTTCGGTAATATTTCAGTAAGATTCTGGAACTGGTTCCCATCCTTGGGAAACACAGAAGCAAAGCTGGATAAAGTCCCTGATGCCAGAGAGGGCTCACAGGGTGGGTTGGAGGGTATGGTGGATGATTAAGGTTAGCTGCAGGAGAGAGTTCCAGGACAAGATTCTCCTATGGAAGGAGAGGGCTGGTCTGTGCCATAGAAGTGTATGCTGTTCTAGGCCAAGATGATGAGAGGTTCTGGGAGTACCAGGCAACAAGGCTTGGGAAGAGTGAGAGGGGCAAAGACTGGGGAACGGCCCGATACGCTATGCCATGGCCAAGCCAGGAGCCAGTTTGGGAATCCCCAGAGACCCGCTGAGATGTGCGTTCCTTCTTCCTTGATCTTGGTTGCTGCTGTGTAGGGATTCTGACAGGTGGAATCAAAGGACAGCTGGGACCTGAGGTCGTCAGACATTTGGGTTCAGAAGTTTAATGGAACCAGAGGAGGGGAGAGCTCGGTGTAGCCTCGGGAGCTGTGGAGTGGTTTTCACTGGAAAATGGAGGACCAGGCCCTGCTTTCTATCTGGACAAAGGTCACAGGACAGCCTCTCATCTGCTTCCTGACACTCGGATCTAAGAGCAGCAATGGATTCCTGGCTATGAGTAGAGAAGGCTCCAGAGAAACCCACCGAGTCCGTAGGAGGGTTGCCTGCTGTGCCAAGGCAGGATGCATTGGGCAGGGGAGGGGAAGGGGCTGGTGCAAAACAATTCAGGACAAAAGCACCTGTCAGCAGTCTCCCATCCCCTCTATCCTGGGACTTGGCAGCCCCCTGGCACTAGGCTGTGAGGTAGGTGAAGCCAGCTGGCTGGGAGTTTTGAGAAGCTCATGTTAGCTTGCATCTCGGGGTCTGCGTTGCTGCCTGGGAGATGATGCTGCTGCTGGAGAGGGCCCAGCGGCCCCTCTAGAGGCACATATGCAACCTGTGGCCTGTGATGGGATCTCTCAAGCCAAAGATGATATTGGGACTAGAAGGAAGGGCCGCAGATGGGATGTAGGGCAGGTGGCACAGCCAGAGCTGGTCCCCAAGCCTTCACCCTGGTGAGAAAGAATTCTTGGTGACCTGGAAACAAACTCAGTCCCCCTTCCCTCTGACCAGGAAGTATTCTGTGTGATCCTGAGGTGGGTGTTCCAACCCAGATGTGAGTGTTGCTTTGAGTTGGAAAGGCTTCTGTGAATCAGTGCACCCACAATGCTTCTCTACAGATAGAAAGGCACTCACCCACGTTTCATGTGCACTTAAGGAAGCATCTCCCCTACCTCTCCATTACTGTCACTTCAGTATACTCTGGCTGTGGGAGGGGTCTGGGGTTTGCCTCTGAAGTGGAGATTCATTTCAGGGGGAAGGTGGCACACTTGATCATGGTTCCTTGGGCTTGAAGATCATTTGCATTTGAGCTTTCTCCTTGCTTTAAGCTAAGATACTTTTTCCAAGGATCTCTGCCCCTCAGGGGACCTCCAAGAGAATGGGTGTCTCCAGCATGCTTCTGTGACTAGCTGCTCTACTTGCCTTCCTTTCCCTGATAGAGAAAGTCCCAACAGCCCACAGGGAATGAGAGTGGTTGCAACTGGAGGATATCCACCATGCCAGGCCGTCTTGTAAGTGCTCAGCCCTGTACCTCAGTCTGTCCTCATGGTAGAAAGGGCTGATATTTATTGGAGCTACAGCAGTTTGGTGGAAGAGGGTAGGAGGAAATCACGGTGCATCCCCAAGGGCCTGTGGAACATTTCACCAGGAAATGCACTTGGCATTCTGTTCTCTGAGGCTAGGGAACACATCAGAGTTCCACCAAGGTTCTTCTCTAACCCACTGGGCAAGCTCTGGGGCTTGGGTTTATGCTGTTAAATTGGGAGCTAAGAATCTTCTGGGAAGGAGTATGGGGATGGGCACATTCTTGGATGAGGAGGCAGGACTAGGTTCTTCCTAGAAGCCCCTTGCATGTCTGGAAGCAAATACCTCCAAAAGAGCTGTCTAATGGCTCTGTGCATGTCCACTGACCTCCCTGCTCCCGGCCTCTCTGCCACATCCTGGTGGTAATGGGCATCTTCATCCTGGTAATGGGCATCTTCATCCTGTGATGGGCATCTTCATCCTGGTAATGGGCATCTTCATCCTGGTAATGGGCATCTTCATCCAGTAATGGGCATCTTCATCCCGTGATGGGCATCTTCTTCCCGTGATGGGCATCTTCATCCCGTGATGGGCATCTTCATCCTGTGATGGGCATCTTCATCCCGTGATGGGCATCTTCATCCTGTGATGGGCATCTTCATCCCGTGATGGGCATCTTCATCCTGGTAATGGGCATCTTCATCCCATGATGGGCATCTTCATCCCATGATGGGCATCTTCATCCCATGAGGGCATCTTCATCCTGTGATGGGCATCTTCATTCCATGATGGGCATCTTCATCCTGGTAATGGGCAACTTCATCCCGTGATGGGCATCTTCATCCTGGTGATGGGCATCTTCATCCTGGTGATGGGCATCTTCATCCCGTGATGGGCATCTTCATCCCGTTATGGGCATCTTCATCCCGTTATGGGCATCTTCATCCCGTGATGGGCATCTTCATCCCGTGATGGGCATCTTCATCCCGTGATGGGCATCTTCATCCCATGATGGACATCTTCATCCCGTGATGGGCATCTTCATCCTGGTAATGGGCATCTTCATCCCATGATGGGCATCTTCATCCCATGATGGATATCTTCATCCCATTATGGGCATCTTCATCCAGCATTTACTTAACACTGGGTTCAGCTCTTGGTGGTGAAGACAGATGGAAATGGCTTAGCCTTTGCCACTTGGCCCAGAGACTCCTGCATAGGAGTTTCTGTCCCGTGTGTGACTGCAAGGGAGGACAAGTGCAATACCTTGGCCTCCCAGCTGAATTCTGTGTGTCTTTCCTGTGTTCAGGGAGGCCTGTCTTATGGGCCTGCTGGGCTAAGGAAGGCACTGGTCCAGGGACATGTCTTAGAGAAAGTGTTTAGATAAAGAAAAGCTCAAGGCTCTCCATGAGGGATTTTAGAAGTTATCTGCCAAGGTCTTGAGAAGGAGTTTGAGGTCCTAGAAAGGAGATGGAGGTGAAGGGTTCCCCAATACTGTCTACTTTGCGCAAACCTCGCACAGATCTGAGCAATACACTGTCTGATGAGACCCAGGAAACATTAGTAGCTCCCAGCAAGCACGATAACTGACTGTAAGCCTCTGGGCTGCTTGAGCCCCACCCACCCTGTGACCTAAAGAGAACAGAGCCATGTACAGTTCTGTGCACTTTGAAGATGGGGCCACTGCAGCCTGCATGGGAAGCCTGAGGAGAGTCAGCTAGGAGGCGCCTGCAGTGGAGGGACAGGTGGAATGCTGAGCCCAGCCCATACTGGGAACAAGTCCTTTTCTCTGCCATCCTGGAGAGGTGGCTCTTGACGGGGTGGGATGGGGGTTAGATCTCAAGACCATCAAGTGTAGGTGCAGGGTTAGGACGAGGGTGAGAGTCCAGTCAGATTATATTCTTTTTTGTCTTTTGAGGCAGGGTCTTCCTGTAGCCCCAGCTGGCCTAGAACTCACTATGTAGACCAGGCTGGCCTTGAACTCACAGAGATCTGCCTGCCTCTGCCTCCCGAGTGCTGGGATTAAAGGTGTGCACCACCAAGCCTGGCTCTAGATCATATTCTTATGCAATTTGAAAAATGTACAAATGCAAAAATACACAATGAACAAAGTATCAAAAATTTAAACAAAGGTGGAATCAGCGCTACTGATATTTCCTTTTGCCTCAAGTTAAAATTGAGCTGAGCAACAATGAGTTACAACTCCTGTCAATATGTGTAAGGTTGATTATATATGTAGAGAGAGAACTGAGAGGTGGCGTTCTAGGCTAGGGTGTGTCCTGGCACTTAGGAGGTTGAAACAGGAGAACCATGAGTTCTAGGCCAGCTTCTGCCACTTGGCAACAGGAAGTCTTAAAAAAGAAATGGAGAGGAGAGGACAGGAGCAGCAGGGGAGGATCCTAGGAGCATGCGGGTTCAGGGGAAGGGCAGACCTGCTTGATACCCTCTTGCAGAATACGGCCATGGCTCAGACGCTGCTACACCAAATCTGGCACTTTGCCATGCAGAGGACTGAAATAAAGAGAGGACCTGACCTTCTCTTGTCCTGGCCTCTGGATCTTCCTGTCTAGGTGTGCAGAGAGGGGTTTATCTGAGAGGTTACTTACCTCAGGAGGCATATACCTTCTCAGTACCCTGAAGCCCTTCTCTGGAATCTGTATTACTCAAAAAGATCATCTGGCCAAAGAGCCTGAAACTCAAACCCCACATTCACAGAGCTTTGTCCTAGGCTGTTGTTTCTTCTTTGGGCCCTCAGTTCCCTAAAAATCATTTATTCATCATCTGAATTGTCTGTGACCTCCCACTTCCCCTTTCCCTAAGAGGGCAGCTGAGTCACGGTCATACAGCCTTTTGCTTATGTCCATTTTCTGTTGCTATGATAGAATATCTGATTTTTTTTTTTTTTTGAGACAGGGTCTCCTTTTAGTCCCAGCTGGCCTGAAGCTTGCTCTGTAGACCAGGCTGGACTTGAACTCACAGAGATCCACCTACCTCTGCCTCCCGAGTGCTGGGATTCAAGGCATGCACCACCACGCCCAGCTTAGAATACCTAATGTTGAGTACTTTATAAAGGAAAGAGATTCATAATCTGGAGGTTCCAGGGCATGATCTCAGTATCAGCCCTGTTCTGGTGAGGATCTCAGGCTGGATGACATGGTAACAGGAGCATGTGCAAGCAGCAGAGATCACGTGGTGACAGAGTTGAGAGAAACCAGGGAGGGAGGGGCCAGGTTTGCTCTTTTATAAAACCCTGCCAGGTGATTTACACTAGTTCCCAGGAGAATTACATTTGTTTCTTCCCAGGAATTAATTATGTTAATTAGGTATTATGCATTAATTAATTAATGCCCTTTGTGACCTAACACTCCCCACCAAACCACACCTCTTTTTTTGTTTTTGTTTTTGTTTTTGGTCTTTTTGAAACAGGTTCTCTTTGTAGCTGCAGCTGTCCTGGAGCTCACTATGTAGACCAGGCTGGCCTTGAATTCACAGAGTTCTGCCTGCCTCTGCAGTGCTACAGTGGGGACCAA
Source organism: Rhizomys pruinosus (assembly GCA_009823505.1). Classification (NCBI taxonomy): domain Eukaryota; kingdom Metazoa; phylum Chordata; class Mammalia; order Rodentia; family Spalacidae; genus Rhizomys; species Rhizomys pruinosus. The sequence goes on from VZQC01007915.1 coordinate 3,401,755, forward strand.
GCTTCCAACAGGTGACTGAAGTCATCGCCAAACTACAGTACCCCTTGCAAGCTTACTTGAGAATAAATCTTTATGAATCTCTCCCTGTTTGGGCAGATTTGAGTACAGAGCCTTCACAGGGTGGAGGGGAAGTTCCATTTGACTTGGATCCTTCCAGAGATCCTGGATCACCCCTGACAAAAAGGTCCATGTTCTAGCCCCTACTGCCCCTGACTAGGGACGGGCTGGGTGTTGACACATCGCTGCAGGCACTCAGACCTCTTGGGACTCTGGAGCAGATGGTGGGCACAGAGCCAAGGGGCCTGCTGGTTGAGGATGGAGGTATTTGGGGGTGGTGGGTTGATTTGATTTTGCCTCAATGGGAACTTACTTTGGATCTCTTCCTGACTTCACTGCACATTTCAAAACAACATTCCTTTCTGCACAAGCAGCAGGACATCAAATACTCCCACACCCTCTGTTAGGAGTGCTCCAGGCATGTTGTTCTTTTTCTTTTAAAGAGTTCCATGTAAAATCAGATGTTAACTCTCCATAAACCCAAGTGGAAAAGTTTTCTTTTTTCTTCTTTAATAATACCAGTGACAATCAGAACAGGTGGGAAGAATATGTGCCCCTCCATGCACGGTGGAAAGGAGTTTAGAAGGAAAACACTAACTTGTTACATATGTAATGAACAGTTCTTATTTATTGGTGGAGAGAAAAATGAATAACAAAGCTTCATGGGGAATGATGCAGGGAGAATGATTATTTCTTTGAGCAGGGCCTATTTCTTTTCTGCATGGATTTTATTTTGTTTCTGGTCAACACCAGTGTCTTCTACTTTCTACTTATTAAAGCTTATGTTGGGCTATCATTATTAAGCCAAAAAAAAAAAAAAAAAAAAAAAACAGAAGGAGCAGGATGTGAGACTTAAGCAATGTGGCCATAGTCCATCCCGTCCTAAAAATTATAGAATCCTAGAGCTGGCTGGGATGTGGAAGTTGACTGACTCATTGGCCTGGAACTACAGACGGTAATTAGCTGCCATGTGGGTGCTGGGAACTGAAGCTGGGCCTCTGTAAGAGCAGCCAATCTCTTTAACCATCTCTCTGGCCCCGGAAATAGGTTCTTTTTTTTTTTTTTTAAGATTTGCTTACTTAGAAAAACCATTTTTTTTATTTTCCATGTGTATGAATGTACTGTCTGGATGTAGGTTTGTGCACCCGTGTCATGCAATGCCTTGGAGGTCAGAAGAGGGTGTCGGGTTCCCCTGGAACTGGAGCCAAAGATGGTTCTCAGCCACCATGTGGGTGCTGGGGATCGAACCTGGGTCCTCTGCAAGAGCAATCAGTGCTGTTAACCACTAGGCCATCTCTCCAGCTCCAATAGGTTCTTTTTTTTTTTTTTTGCTGTTGTTTCTAAACAAAATAGGTTCTTTTTTTTAAAAGCTGTTTTGTAGAGTGTTTGTCTTAGTTTCTTTTCTGTTGCTGTGATAAAACACAATGAAACGAAACAAAACCATTTTGGAGGGAAATGGTTTATTTTAGCTCACGGTTCCTATTTGAAGTTCATCATTTCAAGGCAGCAGGAGCTGGAAGCACCACACATCATACCACAATCTAAGGCAGAGTGATGAACTCATGCTAGTTCTTGCCCTTCCTTCCACTTCATACATCCTAGGGTCCCCACCCAGTGAATGGTCCCACCTACATTAAGATGGATCTTCTCACATCAGTTATTTAAGATGATCACTTACAAACTTTCTCTGAGTCTAACCTTGATCTAGATGGTTTCTCACAGGTGTGCCCAGTGTCCTAAGTGTCAAGTTGACAATTCCAACCATCAAAGAGGCCCAAGGGCCAGACACTTCATTTAATTTTCCTCTTAGGTGCTGTACAAAGGACAACTTCATGAATGTTTCCTGTCTAGAGTGCAGGTGGTGTGCACAGTCACTCTAGAATACTCCAGAGCACTGCAGGGCTTGTTTCCCTCCCAGAGCACCCTGCTTCATTAGTATTGGTTGCATGGTGTTTTCAAACACTTGAACTTCATGCAGAGGGCTAGAAGGAGCCTCACCAATGACACTAATTAAGATCCCTAATTGCTTCTCTTGGTGGTCAAAGTGGATGGCCAAATCTGCCTGCTGTTACAAGGTGAGGAAAGAAGGAAGATGGTCTTTCTATGTGCAGCCATGGGCCTGAAAAACCCCAAAATGCATTGTTGAATCTGGAAAATTTCATGCCTAGCAAGTGCTGTTTGCTGCCCTAAAATATATGCTTCTCTTGCGAAAGTCCCTGTGGGCTTTCTGACAGAATTCTCCCACCTCCGAGCATGGCCTTTGGTTCTCACCAGTGACTAAGCACAGCCCTGGCCCCTATTGTTGAGTACCTTCCCAACTTTTGATGTTGTGGCCAGTAGAACGTAGTCCTTGAAGCAAAACAGCCACCATCTTATTTGGTTAGCTGTGCTGCTTCCAAGAGACCGGCATACACAGACATGTTGACATTCTCCCACAGGAGGGGTGGAGAGCATCATCTGCCCCTCACCTGAAGTTTCACTCTCCTCCCAGTCATTTGTATGTGATTCTGCCCTAACTGCATGTGGCAGAGTCTTGGGAAGTGCTAGAGTTTACAGGCTGGGGAAGGTTAACTGAGAGGGGCTCCATCATTGCCCCCCTCTGGGGGAGCCATCATCATGCTTGCAAAGGCTTTCCAGAGTGGCTGCTTTGGGGTGCCTCATGCTCATGCTAGTATCCCCTCAACCAGTGCTCTATAAGTATTCTAGTCTGCTTTCAATCATGGTGATAAAAACAGTAACCGAGCTGAGTGTGGTGGTGCATGCCTTTAATCCCAGCACTTGGGGGGCAGAGGCAGGTAGATCTCTGTGAGTTCAAGAGCACCTTGGTCGATATAGAGAGTTCCAGGACAGCTGGGACTACAGAGAGAGCCCGTCTCAAAAAAAAGACAAAAGGAAACAACACTGACCAAATCCAACTTGGGGAGGAAAGGGTTTATTTGGCCTAGAAGCACAGACCATCATCAAGGGAAGCCAAGGAAGAAACTCATGGCAGGAACCTGGAGCACAGACTGTGGAGGAACACTGCTTGCTGGCTTGCTTCCCTGACCCATGCTCAACCTGCTTTCTTATACAATACAGGATGCCCAGGGATGGCACTGCCCACAGTAGACTGGGCCCTCCCACCCTCCCACATCACCCAACAATTTAGAAAATGCCCCACAAACATGGCCACAGGAGCAATCCAATAGAGGCAAGTCCCTAACTGAAGCCCATTCTACCCAAGTGTATCAAGTTAACAACTAAAACTATCTAGTACAGTAGGTAAGCCCAGTAAACTCACTGGCTCCACAGGATGAACTTGGTGGAATCATACTTTGGTCTGCTGCTTGCTGGAAACCTCTGAGAGGAAGTAGACATTGCTTATGTCTCTACAGGGAAAGAATTCTCCTAACATCACTAGTAATTTGTTTTGGTTTAAAACAAATTCCTTCTATGAAGTCAGCACTACTCTAATACCCAAACTAGGCAAAGATACAACCAAGAAAGAAAACATAGACCCATTTCATTAATGAACACAGATGCAAAATGTCTCAACGAAATACTTTCAAACTGTATGCAGGCACATATCAAAAAGGTCATCCATCGTGACCAAGTTGGATTCATACCAGAGATGCAGGGATGATTCAACATACATAAATCAATACATGTTATAAAACACATAAACATACTGAAAGACAAAAAACACATGGTCATCTCAGTTGATGGGGAAAAGGCCTTTGACAAAATTTAACATGCCTTCATGTTTAAAGTCCTAGAGGGAATTGGACTGGAGGGAACATTCCTCAATATAATCAAAGCTATATACAACAAACCCACAGCCATCATTCTAAATGGGGAAAAATTAGAAGCATTCCCCTTAAAGTCAGAAACCTAGCAAGGCTGCCCCCTTTCTCCACTCCTTTTCAATATAGTGCTTGAAATGCTCCCTAGAGGGGCTGGAGAGATAGCCTAGTGGTTAAGAGCACTGACTGCTCTTGCAGAGGACCTGGGTTCAATCCCCAGCACCCACATGGTGGCTAAGAACCATTTGTAACTCCAATTCTAGGAGAACTCCAGTTCCAGGGGAATCCGAGACCCTCTTCTGATGCATCATTCCATGACACAGGTGCACAAACCTACATGCAGACAGTACATTCATACACATACAAAAATAAATAAAATAAAATAAAATAAATAAAAAAAGAAATGTTCCCTAGAGTAATAAGACAAGAAAAGGAAATTAAAGGAGTACTAATTAGAAAAGAGAAGGTCAAACTATCCTTTTTTGCAGATGATATGATGGTTTACTTAAGGGATGCCAAAAACTCCACCAGAAAACACCTAGAAATGATGAACAGTTTCAGTAAAGTGGCGGGATACAAAATTAACATAGACAAATCAGTAGCCTTTTTTTATACCAATAACAAGCAATTGGAGAAGGAGTACAATGAGACCTTCCTAGTCATAATAGCCTCAAAAAAAATCTTGGAACAAACCTGACCAAAGACACTAAAAATCTCTATAATGAAAATTTTAAATCCTTGAAGAAGGAGATGAAGAAGACACCAGAAGTTGGAAGAACCTC
>VZQC01007915.1:3408857-3569718 GCA_009823505.1 Rhizomys pruinosus
GTCTCAGGAGATCTCCTATCTCAAGACTCACACAACCCTACCTTTTATACCAGCTGGGAGGATAACTCTGCCCCCACAGCCACAAAAGCTGATTAAGCCAAAGACAACTGGATTAATGAATTAACTAGATTAAGTCAATCAACAATCAGCCTTGCTGAAGCACCCAGCTCCTACCTACCTACCTGCGCTTGCTTCAGCTGGTCTCGGGAGATCTTGACCACTCCTTTTCAATATAGTGCTTGAAACCCTTGCTAGGGCAATAAGGCAAGAAAAGGAAATTAAAAGAGTTCTAATTGGAAAAGAGGAAGTCAAACTATCCCTTTTCACTGATGATATGATCATTTACTTAAGGGATGCTAAGAACTCCATTAGAAAACTCCTAGAAATGATTAAGAGCTTCGGTAAAGTGACAGGATACAAAATAAATCTAGAAAAATCAGTAGCCTTTCTTTACATCAACAACAAGCAACTGAAGAAGGAATACAAGGAGACCTTCCCACTCACAATAGCCTCAAAAACAATAAAATACCTAGGAACAAATCTAACCAAATACACCAAGGATCTCTACAACAAAAATTTTAAACTCCTGAAGAAGGAAATTGAAGAAGACATCAGAAGATGGACAAACCTCCCATGCTCATGGATTGGGAAAATAAATATAGTAAAAATGTCCATTCTACCTATAGTAAAAATGTCCATTCTACCCAAACTCTTATACAGATTTAATGCAATCCCAATCAAAATCCCCAAGAGTTTCTTCACAGGCTTGGAAAAAAAGTCCTTAATTTCATTTGGAAAAACAAAAGACCTGGAATAGCCAAAGCAACCCTGAGTGAAAAGAGCAACACAGGGGGATCTCTATACCAGACTTCAAACTATACTACAGGGCTATAGTCATAAAAACAGCTTGGTACTGGCATAAAAACTGACTTGTTGACAAATGGAACAAAACTGAAGATCTAAACTTGAGCACATACAATTTCAGCCTCCTCATATTTGACAAGGGGGCCAAGAAGACACAATGGAGGAAAGACAGCATCTTCAGCAAGTGGTGTTGGTAAAACTGGATCACCACCTGTAGAAGAATGAAATTAAACCCCTACTTCTCACCCTGTACAAAAGTCAACTCCAGATGGATTAAGGACCTCAATGTGAAATCCCAAACTCTGAAGGCAATAGAAGAAAAAGTTGGCAGCAGACTTCAAGACATAGTTGTAGGAAAAGACTTCCTAAATCAGACAGCAGCTGTGCAAGAATGAAGGTTGACAGTTGACAAATGGGACCTCATTAAACTCAAAAGCTTCTGTACATCAAAAGAAACAATCAAGGAAGTGAAGAAAAAACCCCAGAGTGGGAGGAAATCTTCACTGCAGATACATCTGACAAAGCATTGATTTCCAGAATATATAAACTACTCAACAAAGAAGAAAGAAAACAAGTGACCCACTCAATAGATGGAGCAAAGAGCTGAACAGAGACTTCACAAGTGAGGAATTAGAGAAGAGTGAGAAACATCTTAAGAAGTGTTCAACGTCACTAATAATTAAGGAAATGCAAATTAAAACCACGTTAAGATATCATCTTACTCCAATAAGTCTGGCTAGGATCAAGAAAACAAATGATACCAAGTGCTGGAGAGGTTGTGGGGAAAGGGGAACACTCACTCACTGCTTGTGGGAATGTAAACTGGTACAGCCACTATGGAAAAGCAGTGTGGAGAATCCTTGGAAGACTTGAAATGAACTTGCCACCTGATCCAGCCATACCACTCCTAGGTATATACCCACAAGACTCATCTTACTGCAGAGATAAATGCACAGCCATGTTTATTTCAGCTCTCTTCACAAAAGCAAGGAGCTGGAACCAACCGAAATGCCCCTCAACTGATGAGCAGATGGAGAAAATGTGGTACATCTACACAATGGAGTTCTATGCAGCAGTAAAGAAAGATAACATCATGAACTTTGCAGGTCAATGGTTGGAGCTAGAAGATATCATGCTGAGTGAAGTAACACAGTCCCAGAAAAACAAACGATGAATGGTATCCCTCGTCTGTGGATGCTAGCCCCAATTACCTAATTGTATGGCAAACTGAGCAATGTCAATGTCATCTGAAAACAACTGTACTCTTATATTGTAGAATCCCTTAAAAAATTAACAAATAAAGGGAAAAAAGAGATAATAAAATAAAACAAAGGAGCAAGAAAACAAATGACTCAATCAAAAGATCGAGTAAAGAGCTGAACAGAGACTTCACAAATGAAGAAGATGGCTGAGAAACATCTCAAAAAGTGTTCAACATCGCTATAATTAAAGAAACGCAAATTAAAACCACTTTAAGATTTCATCTTACCCCAGTAAGACTGGCTGTGATCAAGAAAACAAATGATACCAAATGCTGGTGGGAATGCAACTTGTGCAATCCCACTGGAAAGCAGTGTGGAGAACTCTTAAAAGGCTCAGAATGAACCTACCACCTGACCCAGTCATACCACTCCTGGTTATATACCCACAAGACTCATTCTATTGCAGAGATACATGCACAACTATGTTTATTGCAGCTCTCTTCACAATAGTGAAGAGCTGGAAGCAACCCAAGTAACCCTCAACTGATGAGTGGATAAAGAAGATGTGATACATCCACACAATGGAATTCTATGCAGCAGTAAAGAAAAATGACATCATGAAATTTGCAGGTATAAATGGATGGAACTAGAAGCCATTATACTAAGTGAAGCAACACAGTCCAAGAAAAACAAATGATGTATGGTGTCCCTCATTTGTGGATCCTAGCACTAAACCCTCATTTTTAAGGCAAACAGTAATTTTGTTCTTTATTAGTAAATATAATACCTGATGTTACTATAAAAAAGTGTAGGAAGCTTCAGCCAGGCGTGGTGGCGCATGCCTTTAATCCTAGCGCTTGGGAGGCAGAGGCAGGCGGATCTTTGTGAGTTCAAAGCCAGTCTGGTCTACAGAGTGAGTTCCAGGACAGCTGGGGCTACAGGGAGACCCTCGAAAAGACCAAAAAAAAAAAACTGTAGGAAGCTTTCTTCCCACCCCCGACCCCCGACTATATTTCAAGTTGTCACGGCGGGGTATTGGGACCAAGTTTTCAATTAGCAATAACCACGCCTCAGATAAACCTCATTGGCTACGATACTGCCACTGCGCAAAGCTAGGAAGCTTTCTTTGTAATGAGCAGGTACCATGTGGCCCTGCTAAGGGAAGGGGAACACAGTACCCGCCTGCGGCCACTATAGAGAACTGGCCTCTTGATGCAGAGACCAGCTGGCTACTTCCATAGCCCGGCCTGAGAGGTCCCTCCAACTCATGTCTTTAGCCTGGGACAGTGAGACACGTTTTCCCACTCTTGGCCCTGATTTCCCACCTGCTCAGAGACTGCGGCCCCTGGACAGGAATTTCAGGCTGGTGGCTGATGGCCTATCTTCAACCTATGTCCACTCGCAACTCACTTCACCACACCAGCTATCCAGGTTGGTTGTCCGAGAACCCCGGTCCAACCCACTGGCCACCCGAATGAAATGCAGGCCTGCTTTGGCCTGTATGTGCGCAAAAAAAAAAAAGTGATCGCTGGGAATTCTATAATGATGGTAATGGAGAATTCGATTTATTGCCGGCTACAGCCTGCTTTTATAAGTCAAATGACACCAGTTACCAGAGCCAATCACAGGCCCCCAATTCCACGCTACTGCGCACTGCTGCCCCACCCAGCATCACGCACCTAGGCCATGTTGTCTGCTCCTCCTTGGGGCGGATCAGAGAAATCCCCTGACTCATCCACGTGGTGTCCTGAGGGGTGCTAGCTGAGAACTAGCCACCAATTCAAATTGGATCTTCCTACAAACAAGTACATTGAAACATACATCAACTTGCTAAGTAATGTAGGAATGTAGGGTAATGTTTCTTTTTGCCTGCATGCAGCTCTACTATTAAAATGTGAATCCCTAAACAAGTTTTGGAATTAACCTATAGTTTATATTTTCAGATTTCATAATTTTGGCATATGTGTGGTGTGTATATATGCATATTTTGGAGCAATACAAATTAAAGGGAGCAATAACAACAACAACAACAACAACAACAACAAAACACCTGGTTCAAAGAACTTCTGCCCAAAACAGTAAACTTCTGCACCAAAAAATTTTAAAAGGGCTGTGGTGGTTTGAATGAGTGTCCCCCATAGGCTCTAGGTATTCAGACATTTGTCTCCAGTTGGTGGTGCTGTTTCTGGAGGTCTTAGAAGGTGTGGCCATGCTGGGGGAAGTGTGTCACTGGGGGCAGGCTTAGTGAGCTTAACAAGCCTCGTGCTCTACAGTTGCTCCTCTCTGCTTCCTGTGCTCTTTGCGATATGTGACCCTCTGTTTGCTGCTCTGGATCCGGCCACCACGCCTCCCGCCACAATGGACTAATTCCCTGGAACCGCCAATTGTAAGCTCAAATAAACTCTTCCTTTTATAAGTTCCTTGGTCTGGTGTTTTATCACAGCAACAGAAAACTGACTAATACAGTTATTGGTACCAGAGAGTGGGCTGTTGGCTGTGAAGAACCTGACCATGTGTATGTTTGGAGAAGTGTGGAAGACTTTGGAACTTTGGGCTGGAAAGGCTGTTGACTATTGTAAGCAGAGCTTAAAGGGCCATTCTAGTGGAGGCCTGGAAGAAAGCATGGCTGCAAAAGATGTGGTTCCAGGGGAAAATAAAGTCTTAGGCAGCAACCGGGATATTTTGATAAAGAGTCTGGCAGCAGTTTGCCCACGCCCAGATGCTTGCCTGATGTTAAGTTGAAAAGAAGTGGACTGATGTCTTTGGCGGAGGATATTTCAAGACAGCCTAATGTAGAAATGGTGGCGTGGCTTTTAATGGTGAATATTATACACAGATCTAAGTGAAAAGAGCAGATGGAGCAGAAGAAAGCAAAATGTACAGTTGGGCTCTGATAACTGCACTAGAAGATTAAAGGTGGGGCCAAGACATGTTAAGGAGGTTGGATCTGAAAACTGCACTAGGAAGATTAAAGGTGGGGCCAAGGCATGGGAAGGAGAGGTTGGATCTGAAAACTGCACCAGGAAGATTAAAGGGGGGCCAAGGCATGTGAAGGAGAGGTTGGATCTGAAAACTGCTACTAGAAGATTAAAGGTGGGGCAAGGCTTGTGAAGGAGAGTTTCCTTTTGATAAGGAGTTTAAAGTGATTAAGGAAGGCCTGGAGACTTTTGTTTACAAGTAAACAAAAGAATCAGTACCTTCAGGGCAAGCCACACCCACCTAATCCTCCAGCAAGTCCAGGGCAGAGAAAAGTAGCAAATGTGGTTGAAATGGGCCAGGGTCTGGCCCGAACTTGCAGCCAGATTCGGCAATTTCATTCACGTGGTGCTGGCTTTAGAGACATGAAGTTTGCAAGAGTGAAAGGGGTCATCAGCTCTTCTCTCCACGTTTCAGAGAGCCAAAGAGGCCAGGAAGAGTACAGCAGGGGTGTCCCTGAATAAAGAAGGCCGTGATAGGCCACTGCGTGAAGCTGTGAGTATGAAGCTGGTTGGCAGCGGAGACCCCAGAAGAACTTTCGAGATGCCAGACCTGTGAGATATTTGCAAGGAGAGCTGCATACGGGGAGTGGTACCAGCCTAAGAAAGAGATGTATGTTGCAAGCAAAGCTGGAAGAGCTGAGCCGTGTAAGCCCTTTGGAAGTCAAGTCCCAGAAGTCGCATGTGGAGCTACAGGACTTGGCGTTTGCCCTGCTGGTTTTCGGTCTGTTTTGGTCCAGTATTTCCCACTATGCCTCTATTCTCCCTTTTGGTGGAATGGGAATGTGTTGTTCATTCGGTTTCACTCTTGTTTTCATGGGACGTATTTGTAATTTGCCTTTTGATTTTACAGGCGCTTACAGTTAAGAGATTGGCCTGAGTCTCAGAAGAGATTTGGATCTGTGGAACTTTTTGAATGACATGGAAAAACTGGTAAGACTATGGGGACCTTTAAGGTTGGAATAAATGCGTTTTGCATTTTATGTGGTCAGGCGCCTATGGGGGCCAGGAGTGAACTGTGGTAGCGTTTTGAATGAGTGTCCCCCATAGGGCTGTAAGTATTCAGACACTTTGTCAGTTGGTGTGTGCTTGTTCCTGGAGGTCTTAGAATGTGTGTCCATGCTGGGGGAAGTGTGTGTCACTGGGGGTGGGCTTGGTGAGCTTAACAAGCCTCGTGCTCTTCAGTTGCTCCTCTTGCTTCCTGTGCTGTGCTCTTTGCGATATGTGACCCTCTGTTTGCTGCTCTGGATCCGGCCACCACGCCTCCCGCCACAATGGACTAATTCCCTGGAACCGCCAATTGTAAGCTCAAATAAACTCTTCCTTTTATAAGTTCCTTGGTCTGGTGTTTTATCACAGCAACAGAAAACTGACTAATACAAGGGCTGAGAAAAAGATGCACTCATTTATGGCAGAATGCACGAGCTCTGGCAGGGTGGGGGCATGGAAGGGGAAAAGGGTCTAAATTTGATTAAGAAATGTTGTATGAAATGCACAGAACTTCAGTAAAAAACCTTTGATTTCACAAATATGCATTCATATCACAATAAATGCAGATCATTTTAAGTATAATTTTATAATTAAGAACATAATTAAGTACAATTTTATACTTAACCATCATTTGAAGTAGCCAGCTACTGTTATTTTAGAATGTATATTTCTTTTTTTTTGTTTCTTTTTAAAAAAATTTATTTATTTTTTATTATTAAACTTTTTCATAAATCATACATCCTTTCTCAATCAAATTTAGAGTCACTTCCCTTTCCATGCCCCCATCCCACCTGAGTCTCTACACTCTGCTATACATGTCTTGCATCTTTTTCTGAGTCTTTCCAGAGTTTTTTTTCCAGTTCTTTTGTTGTTGTTGATCTCTCAAACTTGTATTGCTTCAATATATGTACATATATACATAGTTATATATACATGCATACATACATGCATACATACATACATACATACATACACATATCACCTGAATTGGAGGATTTTTTTTTCTAAAAGATGTCATGTTTTCCTTAAGGAAGTGCTCAAAGGTTCCTCTTTGGCAAGCCCAAACAACCATCAATCCTGCCCTTGTGCTCCACACTGGGGTCTTTCCCTCCCATGGTACCCCAAATGAAGTCCGGTAAGCATGTGTCCTATCTTGATCCCCCTGTACTGGCCTCCATGATACAGCCCAGGTAGTCCAACAATGGCAGTCTATACTCTGACGAGGCTGAAATCCCCTTAGCTGCTTAGTCCACAAGCTGGGTATCTCAGTAGTTCCCATCTGGCATTGAAGGTTTGGAGGATTCTTGGAGTGACATGAGTCTTCATTCCATCTTGGAAGGTTAAAAAAGCTGTGTCTCATGTCTTTGAAGAGTGACAAAAGCAGTGGCAGCCACAGAGTAGAAGCACTTGCCAGTAAGAATTGAAGACAGGCCAAACTACAGTGCTCTCTCTTTTTTCTTTTTGTCTTTTTACTAAGATCTCAAGTTTTATGTCTGAAGTACAATTTCTCTGGTCTTACTGTTTGTTTCTGGTTTTACTTTCGTTTTGGATGCTTAAGGCCACACAGTTAGCCCAGATTAACCAAGGTTTTTGTTTTTTTGAGGTCAGTTGAGGATCTGGTCCTTGGGGGTCTCTTGGGATTTTTTTGGGGGGGATTGGAATATATATTTCTATCTTTCTGATACATATGCACATACTTGGGTTTTTTCTTCTTTCTTTTTTTTAAATTATTATTTTTTATGTATATGAGTGTACTGTCTGCATGTAGGTTGGTGCATCCATGTCATGCAATGCCGCAAAGGTCAGAAGAGGGCGTCAGATTCCCTTGGAACTGGACTTAAAGACGGTTCTTAGCCACCATGTGGGTGCTGGAGCAATCAATGCTCTTAACCACTGAGCCATCTCTCCAGCCCCTCTTTCTTTTTTTGAGTCAGGGTCACACTATGTAGCCTAAGCTGGCCTCAAATTTGAGATCTTCCTGCCTCAGCCTCGTGAATGCTGGGGTTACAGGCGTGCTCTGTCATGCTCGGCCAGGTTGGTTCCTGCTGTGGTATACACACTCACCTCTGCGGTGCCACACAGCCTAGTTTCACTGGCCTCAAATCTCTCTGTGTCCCACCTATTCATCCCTCCTCTCCTCAAACCCTGGTGACCACTGTCCACTCTGCCTTCATGGAATGTCATGCAACTGTCGCCTTCCTCGCCGGCTTCTTTCACTATTATTCATGGAAGGCTCCTTTATATTGTGATGGAGCGTCCCTTTGTAGTGCTGAATACACAGCATCATGACCATGTTCCGTCCTCATTTTAACCACTCACATACTAAAGGTGATTATGGATGAGGCTGCTGTGCACACTGGACAGCTTTCTGTGCTGGCATATGTTCTCAGCCTCTTTGGATAAGTATCAAATAATGTGATTTCTGGGTCCAGAGAAAGATTATGCTAAGTCTTGCAAGAAAGCATTTCCTTGAGAATTTTATACACAGTATTTTGATTATAAGCAATCCTACAACTCTTCCCAGATTCAACCTTTGCTACCTACCCACTTCATGTCATTGTTTTAAATCCTTAGAGACTAATTAATTGGTCTATGTGTTAATCTTCATCTACTGCAAAAAGAAGCTTCTCTGATGAGGGTTGGGAGGAATACTAACCTATGGGTAGAGTGATAAGTCATTAGGAGTTGATTTAATACTATGTTCATTAGCAGAATAATAGGTTCTCTCCTAGGGCCTATGACCTGTCTATCCACAGATTCTTCACAGGGCCATCCTCATATCAACAAATTGAGCCTACCAATCCATTGAACTAAGCCTGTTTTTTTTCTGTTCTTCTGATAGTTGATCATCTAATACATAAGATTATAGGTGCGAGTTGAGGAAGAAGCATGTAACTGTCAGAGGGCATGGAAGACTGCTGTGTGGATCTGCCTCTTGGACCTGACCCTGAAGGTACCACTTCTGTGATGGAACAGCTTTCTACATGTAGCATGTGTACAAGATACCGGTATGCACAGCTTCCAACAAGTACCAGAACAGAAGGCACAGAATACAACACGTGCTTGAGATGCTCTTACAGTGAGCTGAGCCTTCACCAAATTGGTCCCAAAAGTCACAGGTCAGTGGTAGAGCCCTTTGCCTGACAGCCGGAGTCTTTGGATGTGGCCTATGGTATGTAAAGCAGGGCACTAATATGCACTTCATCTGCTTTAGTTCTATTACTGAACTGACTTAAACTCTCTTCCCTTTCTGTAGGCTTTGTAGGTAACACAATGATGAGACCAGGAAAGCAGAGTGAGGGGCCTTGGAATCTTCATCTAGCCTTTGAGAAATCATGTGACAGCCTCTCTGCATGCCCTTCTCAGTGTGTGCATCATCTGTTTACTGGTCGTTTGCCCCTCCTTTGCTTTAAGGCTCTCCTTTCTACATGTACATCCATCTTAGGCCTTTCTGTATTGCTGGAAGAGGATTTTGGATCTTCAAAGTGTTCTTTGCAGTTCCTACTGAATTCTTCACAATTGAGAAGTCTGTTCCATTTACTGCACATCATCATTATCTGTATAAACTCAGGGAAGGATGGTCAGAGGGTTTGTACATCCGGTCCAGAGTTTTTTAATTTCTCATTCTTGTGACTGCTAATAATGCTAACTCTGTGTCATTGCAAGGCTGGCTGAGCCCCTCTTCAGCATTTCTCAAACTGGCCTTCTTCTGTTCAATGAGTTGGGACTGTGCCTTGCTTTAAGAGCTTAGTTGTTAACCTGTTGCTACTTTACTTCCACTTTCTCCTCTGCTTGTTTTTCCTTCCATCTTTTTAGTCTGTTATCAGCACTCTGGCAGTCCTTTCCTTCATTTCTCCTTGCTCATAGAGTCCTCTTTTACTTGGGTGGCATGGTGTCAGCGCCCCCATCCTTCCTTGCTAGGACAGTGTTGATTTCATTTCAATGTAATATGCTTGCCTCTGGCAATGGTTCAAGACTGGTTCAAGCTACTAATGACCACCATCCTTTCCCCTTATTGCCTACCTTATCTTGCAGCTAGAGGTAGCCATGAGACCCAGCTTTGGCCAATGAAATGTTAATGGGCATTGGATTGGTGAGGCATCTAAGAAATGCTTTGCCATTTAGTGGGCTTTTTGCCTTCTCTCCTTCTTCCTTCATAGAATGCACAAGTTTTGGCTCATGGATACCACAGGGCATCTTGTGGCCACACCATTTACATTCCCAAAATACATACTTCTTTTATTTATTTTTGTTTGTGTATGAATGTCTGTCTGCTTGTAGGTTTGTATACTCGTGTCGTGCAATGCCACAGAGGTCAGAAGATGGTGTCGGATTCCCCTGGAACTGGAGTTAAAGATGGTTCTCAGCCGCCATGTGGGTGCTGGGGATCGAACCTGGGTCCTCTGCGAGAGCGATTGGCACTCTTTTTTTTTTTTTTTTTGGTCTTTTTGAGACAGGGTCTCCCTGTAGCCCCAGCTGTTCTGGAACTCACTCTGTAGACCAGGCTGGCCTTGAACTCACAAAGATCCACCTGTCTCTACCTCCCAAGTGCTAGGATTAAAGGTGTGTGCCACCACGCCTGGCTGCGATTGGCACTCTTAACCGCTAGGCCATCTCTCCAGCTCCAATACATACTTCTTAATCATGATGTGTTACATTGTTAATGTGGTATTTAATTCTGTTTAGTACTGTTTTACTTAGGCTTTTGTAAGTAGGCCTTATTTTGTGTGTGTGTGTGTGTGTGTGTGTGTGTGTGTGCAGTATTTATTGTATGTATCTGTTACTCTTTTGTTGCTGTGAAAAAATACTTGACAAGAAGAAATTCGAAGGATGAAAAGCCCATTTTGATTCACAGTTTGAGGGTATAATTCAGCATGGTGGAAAAGTCACGGCAGCAAGCTGGAGGCAGCTTGGGCTCAGTTCCTGTTCGCCTTTCCTTTCACTCTGGGCCCCCAGGCCACGGGTGGCCACGGGTGCTGCCAAGTGGGCGGGGGGCCACGGGTGCTGCCAAGTGGGCAGGTCTTCCCATCTCAATGGGCCTAATCAAGACAACCCCTCACAAACCTGGATGGTCAGAGTTAACCTGACCAGGTAATCCCTCACAGGTGTGCCTGGAGGTCAAGTTGACAGTTGTGCTGGATAGCTTTAATGTCAACTTGACACACCTGGGTTGAGGGAGTCTCAGTTGGGGAATTACCCCCATTGGACTAGCCTGTGGTCACATCTGTGGGGTATTTTCTTGATGTTTGAGTGATGTGGGAGGGCCCAGCCCACTATGGGTGGTGCAACCCTGGTGAGGTGGTCCTGTACTGTATAAGAAAGCAGGCTGAGCATGGGACAGGGGACCAAGCCAGTAAACAGCATTCCTCCATGGGCTGTGCTTCAGCTCCTGCCTCCAGGTTACTGCTCTCTGTTCCTGCCTTGGGCTCCGTCAGTGGTGAACTGTGATCCAGGAGATGTGAGCCAAATAAACCCTTTCCACCCAAAGGTGGTTTTGGTCAAAGTGTTTTGTCATAGCAATTGAAGAGAAACTAGAACAAAGGTTAATGTTAATCACATTGTGTTTGCAAATCAATGGTACGCTTACTTCAGTAAAAGAATATAGACTTTTTCCTTTTTATATTTCTGGCACAGTATGACTCACATTAAAGTTACCTAATTTTTGAAGGGCTCTTAGAATTTTCCCATAAAACTATATTGGGTTTTTAAAATACAAACAGTAAATTTGTCTTTTATGGAAATTGATTTTTTTTTCTTTTGGTATTTTTTTCAGACAAGGTCTCCCTGTAGCCCCAGCTAGCCTGGAACTCGCTATGTAGACCAGGCTGGCCTTGAACTCAGAGATCTACCTGCTTTTGCCTCCTGACTGCTGGGATTAAAGGCATGTGCCAACAAGCCTGGTGGGAAATTGATTTTTTAGACTTTTCATCTCTACTAGGTTATTTTGGTAGGATGTATTTTCTAGAAATTCAGGCATTTGCACAGACATGGACACATCAGACATTCTCTCAGAATCCCCTCTTAGTCATCAGTTAATCCTCTGTTGTCATGTTTTAATTTGTGTTTGTTTTCTTCTCATAATGTTTATATATTTAGAAGATTATTTCAAAGAATTATCTTTTTAGTTTTATGTATTTGGATTTTAATTCAAGTAATTTCTGCTTTTATCTTCCTTAAATTTACTTTTCATTCCTTTTCTGACTTTTGAGATAGATATTTAACCTTATTTAATGTCACATTTTCAGTTTAATGCTTACAAATATTTTATCTGGGCATTTTCTTTCAGTCTTTGCTTTAATTATATCTTCAAGATCCTGACAGGTAGCATTTGTACCATTTTTCTTTAAAAGAAACTAAGAATTTTCAAGTATACTTTCCCTTTGAAGAGATGTTCATTTAAAAGAAATTGGTACTAATTTGAAAATAGCTGGGCATGGGGGCCCATGCCTCTAATCCCTGCACTCAGGAGATCTTTGTGAGTTCAAGGCCAGCCTAGTCTACGTAGTGAGCTCCAGGCCAGCTGGGACTAAAGGGAGACCCTGTCTGAAAATGACCAAAAAAAAAAAGAAAGAAAAAGAAAAAGAAAATAAACTGGTCTCAAAATTCCCATTAATATTAAAAATGACTAAAAATATTAATAATGACTATGAAAGGCCTCAAAACATTAGAAACACTGAAGACTTAAGAGCATTAAGTAAAATATTGCAAAGGAGAGAAAGCTTTTAATTCCATGATAGCTGACATGTGGATAACAGCTTAAGACTGGGTCACTAGGACAGTGGAAGAAGAATGTGTAGGAAATAATGAAGCCAGGGACAGAGCCAGCAAAGACATGCATGGCCCTGTGTGCGGTGTGGTCCTGGGTGTCTTATGCCTCTTATTCTTTATTCTTTTAGTTAGCATACAACATAGGGGATCATAAATATCAAGTACCTTGCTCTTACTCTTCCCAGCTACCTTCCTCCATTCCACCACCACCACCTCCACCACCACACAAATCTAGATTCTACATCTGAGATGAAATGCAATATTTGTCTTTTAGGGTCTGGCTTATTTTTTTTAATACCATGGTCTCCAATTCTATTTATTTTCCTGCAAATGATATAATTTTACTCTTCTTTATGGTTGAATAAAATTCTCTTTCTCTCTCTCTCTCTCTCTCTCTCTATATATATATATATATATATATATATATAGTTTTTTTCTGGTCATCTGTTGATGGGTATCTACTTCTTGGCTATTGTAAATAGTGGAGCAATAAACATGGATGTGCAAATGCCTCTGTAGTATGTTATCTTGGAGTCCTTCAGGTATACACTTAAGGTTGATACGACTGGATTGTATGGTAATTCTCTACTTTATTTTGTGAGGAACCCCCACACATGTTTCCATAGTGGCTGCACCAGTTTACATTTCCATCACTGGTGGTCTTTCTCCATATTCTCTCTCTCTCTTTTTTTTTTTTTTTGGTCTTTTTTGATACAGGGTAAACCCTGTAAACCCAGCTGGCCTGGAAATTACTATGTAGACCAGGATGGCCTTGAATTCCTGCCTGCCTGCCTCTGCCTCCCGAGTGCTAGGATGAAAGGTGTGCACCACCATGCCTGGCTTCTTCATATTCTTATTGCATTTGTCCTCTTCATAATAGCTGTTGTGATGGAGGCACATGGAATTAAATGAAGTTTTTTTGTGTGTGTGGTTTTTTTTAATTTTTTTATTTATTTCTGTATGTGTATGAATGTACTGTCTGCATGCAAGTGTGTGCACCCGTGTCGTGCAATGCTGTGGAGGTCAGAAGAGAGTGTCGGATTCCCCTGGAACTGGAGTTCTCCTGGAATTGGAGTTACAGATGGTTCTCGGCCACCATGTGGGTGCTAGGGATCGAACCCGGGTGCTCTGTAAGAGGGGTCGGTGCTCTTAACCGCTAGGCCATCTCTCCAGCCCTAAATGAAGTTTTATCTGCATTCCATTGATGACTAAGGATGTCAACCATTTTCTTCAAATGTTTATTGGTTTTGGTATTTATTTATTTATTTATTTAGAATAATCTGTTCAACTTATTTTCCCACTTACTGATTCGATGATTTCTCTTTTTGACATTCAATTTTTGGAGTTCTTTATATATCCTTGATATTAATCCTGTCAGATTTATGATTGGCAAAGATTTTCTCCTGTTCTGTGGGCTACTGCTTTTCTGTTGTGCAGAAGCTTTTTAACTTCATAAACCTCATCTGTCAAATTTTAGGGTTGTTTCCTCTGCTATTAGAAAGTCCTTGCGAGATCTCCTGAGACCAGCTGAAGTGCAGGAAGGCATCTGAAGAAGGCAAGCAAAGCAAGCCTTCAACACAGTGAAGAGGCATTTAGGACTCACATTGGAATACAGGCAAGGAGAAGCCCATATGCCAGGAACATGAAGAAGAGACAACATGGGAAAGGGGCAGGATAATCCCGCACCAAGCTCTACCAACCCTATGGAAGATTCCTACAGTGGGATCCCTCTGGGGATTCCCCAGGACACAGATATCAGAAACACAACTGGGAACATATTTAAAGAACTACAAGATTATAAAGAGCAAATCAAAGAACTAAGAAAAGAGAATGAAGAACTCAAGAAGGACCTAGAGAGAGAGAATGACAAACTCCAAAGGAACTGGAAACACTGAAAAGATCCCATGCTGAAAAAGATAAGAAAACCAACCAGCAAAGCAAAGAGCTACAGGAAGAGATTGAGAAGCTCCAAAAAGAAAGCAGGTGTTGCTATTCTAATATCGGATAAAATAGACTATTTTCTACATTTCATCTTGTCAGACATCAAGTTCACAAGCCCTCCTTTCTTCATGTGCATTGCCTCATATTGCTTTGCACATCCTTTTAATTTTGTTGTCTTTTCTTCTTTTCTTCAAGGCATCTTTTTATAGTAGAAAGCTGAATTTGGCCTGGTGAGCCAAGCTGAAATTTTTTTCCCCATAAGTCTTATCTCCATTTATGGTTTTCTTAATAGCCACAGTTATTTGTGCCTTATTTGGATGAAAGGTGTCTTCTAGATAAATCTCAGAAATGACTCATTTGTATAATTATTTCCTCATTTTTCATGTTTAGTGTTCTATAAAAACAAGCCCATGAGAAGATGCTTACCACAGTTAGTTATTAGGAAATGCAGATAAAAATCACAGGAAGTAAGCCTTCATTCTGTTGTTGCAGGGATGGGGAAACACTGCAACTCAAATATACCGCTGTAGTAATGTGTTATAAAATGGTTCAGTTACAATGGAAAATAGATCAAGGTAAGCATAGACTTGTCACATGGCCCAGCAATTCCATTTCTAGATCTATAACCCAAAGAGCTGGAAAAAAATAAGTCCTTTTATTTCAATGTTCATAGTGGCACTCTTCACAGTACCTCAAAGGTAGAGATAGTCGAAATGTCCATTAACTAATGAGTGGATAAAAACTGTAGTATATTCAGCCAGGCTTGGTGGCACATGCCTTTAATCCCAGCACTCAGGAGGCAGAGGCAGGCAAATCTCTGTGAGTTCAAGGCCAGCCTGGTCTACATAGCAAGCTCCAGGCCAGCCGGGACTAAAGGGAGATCTTGTCTCAAAAATACGAAAAAACAAAACAAAACAATTGTAGTATATTCACACATGGAATCTTATTAAGTCATAAGAAGAAAATACTGATACATGCGACAACATGGGTGAACCTGAAAACAATATTAAGTGAAAAAAGTATAGAAGATGATATATCACTCTATTTGTATGAAATATCCAGAGTAGATAAAGTCACAGACACAAAAAGCAGGTTGGCTAACAACGGGGAGAAGGGAATAATGGGGAGCAAAAGCCTGCTTGCTGTGTTTGGAGTAACTCGAGTGTTTCAGAAACCTTCTGGAAGGAGGTGTTTGTACAGCACTATAAATGAACTTAATGCCACTGAATTGTTTGTGCTGAAAGATGAGATTGTTGTTTTCAAAAAAAGTTTTAAAAATATTTTATTATTTTTACTTTATGTGTGTGAGTGTATTGCTTCATGTATGTGAGCGCATCCATGTCCTGCAATGCCTGTAGAGGTCAGAAGAGGGCATCAGATGCCTTGGAACTGGAGTTGTAGACAGATGTTAGCTGCTATGTGGGTGCAGGGAATCAAACCTGGGTCCTCTGCAAGAGCAGCCAGTGTCCTTTAACTGCTGAGCCATCTTTCCAGCTTCCCCTGCCCCCTTTAAAAAGACAGGGTCTCCCTGTAGCTCCTGTAAAGCAGGCTGGTCTCCATCTCTGCCATCTGCCTGCCTCTGCCTCCTGAGTGCTGGGATTAAAGGAGTGCTGCCCCATATCCGGCTTCTTGTTTGAGGTTTTGTATTAGCACTGATTCCTTGTTGCCCGCCCCCCCCGACCCCCTACTGGTCCCTCCAATTACACTTTTGTGCACACCTGTCCACTTTGTCATTTTCTCACTATTCTGTCCACTTCTTTATTTCAGCATCATTTCTTGGCTTCTTTTATTTCTAACCACTATCTTTTAGTCTATTTTTGGTTATACATATTTTTTTCTTTGGGTATCTTGTAATTTTGTTATTTCAAGGTTAATTTTTCTTTTTTTTCTTCAACTGCTTTCCTAAAACCACTTTCACATTTTATAAATTCCAGTTTGTAAAGCAGTGTGCGTTTTAAAATTCCTGATCTGTGTTTTCATGCCATCTGTAATTGTTTACTATTATTTAATTCAGACAGAATGTTGCATTCATTGTCAGTTGAGTCAGGGCTGCTCTTAGTTCTTTTGTTAAACTTGAAAGAAATGAAAAGCAATGTGAATTCACAGCGTAGCTGGCGAGCAACACTTCATTTCCTCATGCGCTGGGTTCAGCTCACCACTAGAATTCACCAGGTGAGGGTTTAATTCATGATCAGTTATCATTAATAACATATATTTTTGCCATACGAATAGTGAGTGCCAAACTTTCAGAGTCATGCCTCACATCCTGCTTTCTAGGGCCATTTCTGATGTCTGTTCTTTTGGCCTCTCTTTCTTGAAAGAAGGTCTTGAAATTGGCTTGTAGTCGCAGACAGGATCTAGAACCAGGGGGGAGAAATAGGGGGAGAAGTCACTGAGGCTGAGGCCCCAAACATCTGCTCCCAGAGGCCTTGATCCAGTCCCAACTGCTCCAGCCTACACCAGTGCTGGAAAACTTCACTTCAGTGACCTCCAGACACCTGCACCGGTACTTGTCCCCGGACCTGGTAGCAGCAGTCTTCAAAGTCAGACAGGAAGAGGAGCACTTTAGCAATAACTTAGCAAAAATCTTGCAATTGATGGGAAAGAGGCTGTGCTCATGGGAGGTTTGCATTGGTCCTTGTGTGAGGCACACGACTGGCGAAATTAGAAGCCACACTGACTGGCAGAGTTACAGTCTGAACACTGGCACCCCAGGCCCCCTTGCTAGCTGGCTTGGCAAGCTGTTCTTCAGTCTTCTCTTTGACTGGGAGAGTTCTCTTCTGTGCACTTGTTATTCCCCTTCCCCAGTGGTGAAGCATTCTTCCTGGCTTAAAGATGGTTCTTAGCCACCATGTGGATGCTGGGAATCGAACCTGGGCCCTCTGCAAGAGTAGTTGGTGCTCTTAACCATTAGGCCATCTCTCCAGCCCCCCCTTTTAAAATTTTCTATTGTTCTTTCCATGCATCAAAATGGATATTTTCTCTGATTTTTTTTCCTTTTTACAGTTCACTTCATCTCTCTTCAGTTGTATCTGATTTGTTATTAGACCATCCAGTAAATTCTTCATTTCAGTTGTAATTTTCACTTACAGATTTTATTCTTGGATCTCAACATAATGTCCAATCTTTGAAAAACTTCTTAGGATTGTCTTTTTTAAAAATATTTTAGTTATCATTATTTGGTCTTTTTGAAATGGTCTCCCTGTAGCCCCAGCTGGCCTGGAGCTCGCTATGTAGACCAGGCTGGCCCTGAATTCAGAGATCCTCCTGCCTCTGCCTCCCAAGTGCTGGAATCAAAGGTATGTGCCACCACACCTGGCAGTTATTATTTTTGCTTTATGTGTATGAGTGTATTGCCTGCAAGCACATGAGTGGACCCATGTCATGCACATGAGTGAACCCATGTCATGCACATGAGTGGACCCATGTCATGCAATGGCCGTGGAAGTTTGAAGGGGGGCATCAGGTCCCCCGGAAATGGAGTTATAGATGGTTGTTACTTGCCATGTGTGTGCTGGGAATCAACTTGGGTCCTCTGCAAGAGTAGTCAGTGCTCTTAACTCTCAGCCATCTCTCCAGCACCCAAGATTGCCTTTTAACATGGTCATATCAAATATTTGAAAGTATGACTGTTATTTAATTGCTGTTAAGGACCTTGTCTGTTGTTTTCTGTCATGTGGTCTTGTGTCCTTGAATTGTTTTCAGCATGTGCTTTGCAATTACTGTATATAAGCTGTGGGGATGTGAGGAGGTGGAAGTATCTTCTAGAGGAGACAGCTTTGCCTTTGCATCTGACACATGACAGGCTGTGTGGTTCTGGTATGTTAATACATGCACAGAGATGGGAAGAGTTAAAACAGAGCTTCATCTGTGCCTGGGCAGTCTGCTTCATCTTCTCCATGGCTTAGCCTTGACTCAAAGTTCTGATTCAAATCACGTGAGATTTACTTGGGCTTCTAGCCCAATTCCAACTTTGTCCTTTAAAGACCATAAGCCAACGAAGGCTCTGTGTAGCCTCTCATCCTTGTGTTTAGTTGGCAGCTGCCTGTGTGGGAAGACCAGTCTCAGTGCTGGGCCTATGCTCGACTCGCTGTAGCATGCTGGATCTTGCAGTTTGACAGCCCAGGTAGCAGAATGGCATTTTGCCATGTCCAAATTATGCTTAGTTCTTCTAGTTGTTTTCAACAGAAGGATGCTTCAGACCATCAGACTCATTAACACTGGGTAGAATATCATCCTGCTGAAAAGCTTTCACTCTAAAACCACAGACTCAACTATTATGCAATTGAAACACTGGAAACAAGGGTGGACCTCAAAAAAGATTGCTAAAAAAGTTATGTGGAAAGAAAAAGCTGTATAAACAATATCTGCAGTCTGACAAGTATGTAAATAAAAAGCAAAACAATTCTATACATATTTTGTGGGCGTGTGTTTACATAAAAATGGTAATGTGGAGGTGGGAAGTAGTTTAGATGAGGGTTGAATGTACAAGGGAACTTCAACCATCTGTATTCTGATTTTTAACGAAAATACAGTCATGTGGTACTTGTATTATCTAAAAGATTTTATTCATAAAAAGAAGATAGGAAATAAATATGCCAGATGTGGTGGTAATTCTGAATGGCGGGATAATGGGCAGCCACTCTTTCTTCTTCAGCTTCATTGCAGTTTTACTGACAGCTGCTGAAGTTTTGAACTTCATTTTGTTTTCTTATGGAAGATGGATGTAGGATTCCCTTTTTTATTAGAACCATGTATTTTGGATTTTCTTGGGTCAGCCAGAACAGTCACTGGTAGAGAAGGGGTTGGATGGCTTGCAACTTTCTTAGCTCAACATTGCCCTCTTCTGTTGATACAGTGAAGTTTAGTTTAATAAATGTCTTTTTTTTTTTTTTTTTTTTTTTTTTTTTTTTTTTTTTTTTTGGTGTTTTCGGGTCTTCCTGTAGCCCCAGCTGTCCTGGAACTCACTCTGTAGACCAGGCTGGCCTTGAACTCACAGAGATCTGCCTGCCTCTGCCTCCCGAGTGCTAGGATTAAAGGCGTGCGCCACCACGCCCAGCTTTGTTATTTTTTTTTTTTTTGAGGTCAGGGTTCACCTGGCTTTAGCCATTTTTTTGCAACCTGCTAGACTCTCATCATTTCCTTAACTGTTCTGGGATTATAGGGCATGCAATACCACACCCAGCTTAAATGTTTACTTCTTAAAAATTTTTTTTTTATTATTTTTTATGCGTATGAGTATTGTCTGCATGTAGGTTGGTGCAATGCTGTGGAGGTCAGAAGAGGGGGTCGGATTCCCCTGGAACTGGAGTTAAAGACGGTTCTCAACTGCCACATGGGTGCTGGGGATTGAACATGGGTCCTCTGCAAGAGTAGTTGGTGCTCTTAACTGCTGAGCCATCCTCCAGACCCAAATGCCAATTTCCTTTTAATGATACCATCTTGCTTCCTAACAGGTCCAGAGTTTCAGTTCTTTCCTCTTTCATTTCATGACCAGGTGTCCAAGGACTATTCCCTGTTCCAGAATGGCCCCCTCTCTCTCAGAAGTGCCTCTCCAGAACTGCTGCATCAGTTCCCTCAAAGTCCAAGAGCCACAATGCTCTGACTCACCAAGTGTACTAGTCAGCCTTCTGTTGCTATGAAGAAATACCTGTGTTCTGCTGTCACTGAGTTCTGTCAGTCATTGATGCTCAGCCCTTGCCTACAGTGGGCTTCTGAGCTGTTTATTCTTTTTACTTCTACATATAAAAGTATGTGTAGAATTTTCTTTTTCTTCTCTTTGTTATATAAGTTGGTTATTTCTCGTGCAGTAGGACTCCAAATAGTAACAGTATACTGAGGATTTTTTTCAATTGGACACACAATTTTAACTTTTAGAAATGATTTTGTTGTTGAGCATGGTGGCACATGCCTTTAAATCTAGCACTCGGGAGGCAGAGGCAGGTGGATCACTGTGAGCTCAGGGTCAGGCTGTTCTACAGAGTGAGCTCCAGGCCAGCTGGGACTAAAGGGAGACCCTGTCTCAAAAATACAATTAAAAAAAAAGAAAAAAAATTTTGTTTTAGTGATCTTTTTGCTGTTGCCTTCTATTTTCACTGTTTAAATTTCTTAAAATTTATTATTTTTTATGTGTGTGAATGCACTGTCTGCAGGTAGGCTGGTGTACCCGTGTCGTGCAATGCCGTGGAGGTCAGAAGAGGGCGTCGAATTCCCCTGGAACTGGGGTTAAAGATGGTTATCAGCTGCCATGTGGGTGCTGGGAATCGAACGACAGGTCCTCTGCAAAAGCAGTCGGTGGTCTTTTTTTTTTTTAACATTTTTTTTATTGATGCTTTGTGCATTTCATACATCATTTTCCAATTCAGTTCAGGGATATTTCCCTTTCCCTTCCCCCACACCCCCACCCCATCCCAGATCATGCATTCTGCCATAACTNGAGTCACACAAGCGTGCCTTTAATACCGGCTGGGAGGATAACTCCGCCCCCACAGCCACTAGATCTAATCAAGCCAAAGACCACACCTTTAATCCCAGCTGGGGGGATAACTCCAACCTCACAGCCACAAAGGCCAATCAAACCAAAGACAGCAGGACCAAACGATCAGCAATCAGCTCGCCAAGGCACCCAGTTCCTACCTGTCTTCCCCTCTTCCTGCCGCTGGGCTCAAGAGATCTCAAATCTCAAGAGTCACACAAGCGTGCCTTTAATACCGGCTGGGAGGATAACTCCGCCCCCACAGCCACTAGATCTAATCAAGCCAAAGACCACACCTTTAATCCCAGCTGGGGGGATAACTCCAACCTCACAGCCACAAAGGCCAATCAAACCAAAGACAGCAGGACCAAACGATCAGCAATCAGCTCGCCAAGGCACCCAGTTCCTACCTGTCTTCCCCTCTTCCTGCCGCTGGGCTCAAGAGATCTCAAATCTCAAGAGTCACACAAGCGTGCCTTTAATACCGGCTGGGAGGATAACTCCGCCCCCACAGCCACTAGATCTAATCAAGCCAAAGACCACACCTTTAATCCCAGCTGGGGGGATAACTCCAACCTCACAGCCACAAAGGCCAATCAAACCAAAGACAGCAGGACCAAACGATCAGCAATCAGCTCGCCAAGGCACCCAGTTCCTACCTGTCTTCCCCTCTTCCTGCCGCTGGGCTCAAGAGATCTCAAATCTCAAGAGTCACACAAGCGTGCCTTTAATACCGGCTGGGAGGATAACTCCGCCCCCACAGCCACTAGATCTAATCAAGCCAAAGACCACACCTTTAATCCCAGCTGGGGGGATAACTCCAACCTCACAGCCACAAAGGCCAATCAAACCAAAGACAGCAGGACCAAACGA
This sequence comes from Rhizomys pruinosus, assembly GCA_009823505.1. Classification (NCBI taxonomy): domain Eukaryota; kingdom Metazoa; phylum Chordata; class Mammalia; order Rodentia; family Spalacidae; genus Rhizomys; species Rhizomys pruinosus. Next base: position 3,430,946 of record VZQC01007915.1, read on the forward strand.
TCAGCAATCAGCTCGCCAAGGCACCCAGTTCCTACCTGTCTTCCCCTCTTCCTGCCGCTGGGCTCAAGAGATCTCAAATCTCAAGAGTCACACAAGCGTGCCTTTAATACCGGCTGGGAGGATAACTCCGCCCCCACAGCCACTAGATCTAATCAAGCCAAAGACCACACCTTTAATCCCAGCTGGGGGGATAACTCCAACCTCACAGCCACAAAGGCCAATCAAACCAAAGACAGCAGGACCAAACGATCAGCAATCAGCTCGCCAAGGCACCCAGTTCCTACCTGTCTTCCCCTCTTCCTGCCGCTGGGCTCAAGAGATCTCAAATCTCAAGAGTCACACAAGCGTGCCTTTAATACCGGCTGGGAGGATAACTCCGCCCCCACAGCCACTAGATCTAATCAAGCCAAAGACCACACCTTTAATCCCAGCTGGGGGGATAACTCCAACCTCACAGCCACAAAGGCCAATCAAACCAAAGACAGCAGGACCAAACGATCAGCAATCAGCTCGCCAAGGCACCCAGTTCCTACCTGTCTTCCCCTCTTCCTGCCGCTGGGCTCAAGAGATCTCAAATCTCAAGAGTCACACAAGCGTGCCTTTAATACCGGCTGGGAGGATAACTCCGCCCCCACAGCCACTAGATCTAATCAAGCCAAAGACCACACCTTTAATCCCAGCTGGGGGGATAACTCCAACCTCACAGCCACAAAGGCCAATCAAACCAAAGACAGCAGGACCAAACGATCAGCAATCAGCTCGCCAAGGCACCCAGTTCCTACCTGTCTTCCCCTCTTCCTGCCGCTGGGCTCAAGAGATCTCAAATCTCAAGAGTCACACAAGCGTGCCTTTAATACCGGCTGGGAGGATAACTCCGCCCCCACAGCCACTAGATCTAATCAAGCCAAAGACCACACCTTTAATCCCAGCTGGGGGGATAACTCCAACCTCACAGCCACAAAGGCCAATCAAACCAAAGACAGCAGGACCAAACGATCAGCAATCAGCTCGCCAAGGCACCCAGTTCCTACCTGTCTTCCCCTCTTCCTGCCGCTGGGCTCAAGAGATCTCAAATCTCAAGAGTCACACAAGCGTGCCTTTAATACCGGCTGGGAGGATAACTCCGCCCCCACAGCCACTAGATCTAATCAAGCCAAAGACCACACCTTTAATCCCAGCTGGGGGGATAACTCCAACCTCACAGCCACAAAGGCCAATCAAACCAAAGACAGCAGGACCAAACGATCAGCAATCAGCTCGCCAAGGCACCCAGTTCCTACCTGTCTTCCCCTCTTCCTGCCGCTGGGCTCAAGAGATCTCAAATCTCAAGAGTCACACAAGCGTGCCTTTAATACCGGCTGGGAGGATAACTCCGCCCCCACAGCCACTAGATCTAATCAAGCCAAAGACCACACCTTTAATCCCAGCTGGGGGGATAACTCCAACCTCACAGCCACAAAGGCCAATCAAACCAAAGACAGCAGGACCAAACGATCAGCAATCAGCTCGCCAAGGCACCCAGTTCCTACCTGTCTTCCCCTCTTCCTGCCGCTGGGCTCAAGAGATCTCAAATCTCAAGAGTCACACAAGCGTGCCTTTAATACCGGCTGGGAGGATAACTCCGCCCCCACAGCCACTAGATCTAATCAAGCCAAAGACCACACCTTTAATCCCAGCTGGGGGGATAACTCCAACCTCACAGCCACAAAGGCCAATCAAACCAAAGACAGCAGGACCAAACGATCAGCAATCAGCTCGCCAAGGCACCCAGTTCCTACCTGTCTTCCCCTCTTCCTGCCGCTGGGCTCAAGAGATCTCAAATCTCAAGAGTCACACAAGCGTGCCTTTAATACCGGCTGGGAGGATAACTCCGCCCCCACAGCCACTAGATCTAATCAAGCCAAAGACCACACCTTTAATCCCAGCTGGGGGGATAACTCCAACCTCACAGCCACAAAGGCCAATCAAACCAAAGACAGCAGGACCAAACGATCAGCAATCAGCTCGCCAAGGCACCCAGTTCCTACCTGTCTTCCCCTCTTCCTGCCGCTGGGCTCAAGAGATCTCAAATCTCAAGAGTCACACAAGCGTGCCTTTAATACCGGCTGGGAGGATAACTCCGCCCCCACAGCCACTAGATCTAATCAAGCCAAAGACCACACCTTTAATCCCAGCTGGGGGGATAACTCCAACCTCACAGCCACAAAGGCCAATCAAACCAAAGACAGCAGGACCAAACGATCAGCAATCAGCTCGCCAAGGCACCCAGTTCCTACCTGTCTTCCCCTCTTCCTGCCGCTGGGCTCAAGAGATCTCAAATCTCAAGAGTCACACAAGCGTGCCTTTAATACCGGCTGGGAGGATAACTCCGCCCCCACAGCCACTAGATCTAATCAAGCCAAAGACCACACCTTTAATCCCAGCTGGGGGGATAACTCCAACCTCACAGCCACAAAGGCCAATCAAACCAAAGACAGCAGGACCAAACGATCAGCAATCAGCTCGCCAAGGCACCCAGTTCCTACCTGTCTTCCCCTCTTCCTGCCGCTGGGCTCAAGAGATCTCAAATCTCAAGAGTCACACAAGCGTGCCTTTAATACCGGCTGGGAGGATAACTCCGCCCCCACAGCCACTAGATCTAATCAAGCCAAAGACCACACCTTTAATCCCAGCTGGGGGGATAACTCCAACCTCACAGCCACAAAGGCCAATCAAACCAAAGACAGCAGGACCAAACGATCAGCAATCAGCTCGCCAAGGCACCCAGTTCCTACCTGTCTTCCCCTCTTCCTGCCGCTGGGCTCAAGAGATCTCAAATCTCAAGAGTCACACAAGCGTGCCTTTAATACCGGCTGGGAGGATAACTCCGCCCCCACAGCCACTAGATCTAATCAAGCCAAAGACCACACCTTTAATCCCAGCTGGGGGGATAACTCCAACCTCACAGCCACAAAGGCCAATCAAACCAAAGACAGCAGGACCAAACGATCAGCAATCAGCTCGCCAAGGCACCCAGTTCCTACCTGTCTTCCCCTCTTCCTGCCGCTGGGCTCAAGAGATCTCAAATCTCAAGAGTCACACAAGCGTGCCTTTAATACCGGCTGGGAGGATAACTCCGCCCCCACAGCCACTAGATCTAATCAAGCCAAAGACCACACCTTTAATCCCAGCTGGGGGGATAACTCCAACCTCACAGCCACAAAGGCCAATCAAACCAAAGACAGCAGGACCAAACGATCAGCAATCAGCTCGCCAAGGCACCCAGTTCCTACCTGTCTTCCCCTCTTCCTGCCGCTGGGCTCAAGAGATCTCAAATCTCAAGAGTCACACAAGCGTGCCTTTAATACCGGCTGGGAGGATAACTCCGCCCCCACAGCCACTAGATCTAATCAAGCCAAAGACCACACCTTTAATCCCAGCTGGGGGGATAACTCCAACCTCACAGCCACAAAGGCCAATCAAACCAAAGACAGCAGGACCAAACGATCAGCAATCAGCTCGCCAAGGCACCCAGTTCCTACCTGTCTTCCCCTCTTCCTGCCGCTGGGCTCAAGAGATCTCAAATCTCAAGAGTCACACAAGCGTGCCTTTAATACCGGCTGGGAGGATAACTCCGCCCCCACAGCCACTAGATCTAATCAAGCCAAAGACCACACCTTTAATCCCAGCTGGGGGGATAACTCCAACCTCACAGCCACAAAGGCCAATCAAACCAAAGACAGCAGGACCAAACGATCAGCAATCAGCTCGCCAAGGCACCCAGTTCCTACCTGTCTTCCCCTCTTCCTGCCGCTGGGCTCAAGAGATCTCAAATCTCAAGAGTCACACAAGCGTGCCTTTAATACCGGCTGGGAGGATAACTCCGCCCCCACAGCCACTAGATCTAATCAAGCCAAAGACCACACCTTTAATCCCAGCTGGGGGGATAACTCCAACCTCACAGCCACAAAGGCCAATCAAACCAAAGACAGCAGGACCAAACGATCAGCAATCAGCTCGCCAAGGCACCCAGTTCCTACCTGTCTTCCCCTCTTCCTGCCGCTGGGCTCAAGAGATCTCAAATCTCAAGAGTCACACAAGCGTGCCTTTAATACCGGCTGGGAGGATAACTCCGCCCCCACAGCCACTAGATCTAATCAAGCCAAAGACCACACCTTTAATCCCAGCTGGGGGGATAACTCCAACCTCACAGCCACAAAGGCCAATCAAACCAAAGACAGCAGGACCAAACGATCAGCAATCAGCTCGCCAAGGCACCCAGTTCCTACCTGTCTTCCCCTCTTCCTGCCGCTGGGCTCAAGAGATCTCAAATCTCAAGAGTCACACAAGCGTGCCTTTAATACCGGCTGGGAGGATAACTCCGCCCCCACAGCCACTAGATCTAATCAAGCCAAAGACCACACCTTTAATCCCAGCTGGGGGGATAACTCCAACCTCACAGCCACAAAGGCCAATCAAACCAAAGACAGCAGGACCAAACGATCAGCAATCAGCTCGCCAAGGCACCCAGTTCCTACCTGTCTTCCCCTCTTCCTGCCGCTGGGCTCAAGAGATCTCAAATCTCAAGAGTCACACAAGCGTGCCTTTAATACCGGCTGGGAGGATAACTCCGCCCCCACAGCCACTAGATCTAATCAAGCCAAAGACCACACCTTTAATCCCAGCTGGGGGGATAACTCCAACCTCACAGCCACAAAGGCCAATCAAACCAAAGACAGCAGGACCAAACGATCAGCAATCAGCTCGCCAAGGCACCCAGTTCCTACCTGTCTTCCCCTCTTCCTGCCGCTGGGCTCAAGAGATCTCAAATCTCAAGAGTCACACAAGCGTGCCTTTAATACCGGCTGGGAGGATAACTCCGCCCCCACAGCCACTAGATCTAATCAAGCCAAAGACCACACCTTTAATCCCAGCTGGGGGGATAACTCCAACCTCACAGCCACAAAGGCCAATCAAACCAAAGACAGCAGGACCAAACGATCAGCAATCAGCTCGCCAAGGCACCCAGTTCCTACCTGTCTCCCCCTCTTCCTGCCGCTGGGCTCAGGAGATCTCCAGTCGGTGGTCTTAACTGCTGAGCCATCTCTCCAGCCCCGTGTGTTTTTAGCTTAAGGAAATGTATGTAGTCTGTAAGATTTGAGACCTTTGGAAATTGAGATTTCCTTTGTGGTAGAATACACAGTTATTTTCCTTTGAATGTTCCATGTATATTTAATATTGATTCGGGTTGAGTAATTGTGCAAACAAATTTAGACTTTTCTAAATTTCTGATCTGTCACCCTCTAGTGCTGAAACCCGTTGCTGTAATTGAAGCAGCTGTTGCACTTCCTATAGTCCATACGTTGCTGTATTTCCAGGCTATTTTCTTTAGTGCACACATGAGGAAGTGTGCATAGCCTTGGACAATTGTTCCCTTTAATAGGACAACATTTTTGTCTCTTGTTTTCCACTGTGACAGTCTGGTATGAAAACCATTAAGCTGACCTCATGGTTATATACTATATATGTCTATCTTGTGTTTGGCAAGATTTTTCTTTCCTATTTTAGTTACATAGAAGTTTAACATCTTGGCTGTTTGTATAGTACTACATAGTCGGTATGTCTGTCTTGTGTTTGATAGCGTCTTTCTTATTTTGGTTATACAGAAGTCTTCCTAGCATCTCAATTGTATGGACAGCATCTTGAATTTTCTATCACAGTTTTTCTTGTTTTCCTTGCCATCAGTAATGTGGCTCTATGTCAGAACGTATCTATACCAAAGAAAGCTTGAGTTTAAAAACAAAGTATTTTCTTAAAATTAAAAAAAAAAAATGGGGCTGGAGAGATGGCTCAGCAGTTAAGAGCACCGGCTCTCTTGCAGAGGACCCTGGTTCAATTCCCAGCACCCACACATCGGCTAAGAACCGTCTTTAACTCCAGTTCCAGGGGAATCCGACATGGGTGCACCAACCTACATGCAGACAATATACTCAAACACATAAAAAATGATAAATAAATAAAACAAACATTAAAAAATTAAAAAAACCCTTCTTTATGTTTCCTTACCAGTGAGTCCTGAGAACCTCTGGAGTTCCTGCCTCTGTGACTAAACAGACATAAAAATTAGCTTCAAGGGCTGGAGAGATGGCCTACGGGTGAAGAGCTCCGACTGCTCTTGCAGAGGACCAGGGTTCAATCCCCAGTACCCACATGGCGGCTGAGAAACCATCTTTAACTCCAGTTCCAGGGGAACCTGATGCCCTCTTCTGACCTCCACAGCATTGCAGGATACGGGTGCACCAACCTACATGCAGACAGTACATTCATACACATACAAGAATAAATTAAAAAAATATAAAAAATTAGCTCCAAAAGGGGTAAAAATGCCCCATCATGTTAATTAAGACAAGTCTGTGTCATGAACAGTGGCATGTACCTGTCACCCTAGTTACTAGGGAGGTTAGTTAAGGCAGGCAGGCTATGAGTTCAAGCATGGAAGGCCAGATTGGTTTATATACTGAGTCCTCCCAATCTCAAAAAATGTATAAAAATTAAAAAGAAAAAAAGAGACAAATCTTGCGCTGATGAGATGGCTCTGTAGGTAAACTTACATGCTGCCACGCCTCATGACTTGAGTCCAATCTCTAGGTGGGAAAACCATCTCCCATAAGTTGTCTTCTGACCTCCATGTGTGTAGTGGCATACACTCTCCCTGATAAATGTCTTTAATAGCTGGGCCTGGTGGCGCACACCTTTGATCCTAGCACTCAGGAGGCAGAGGCAGGTGGATCTTTGTGAGTTCAAGGCCAGCCTGGTCTACAGAGTGAGTTCCAGGACAGCTGGGGCTACAGGGAGACCCTGTCTCAAAAAGATAAATTCTTCACACAAAGGAGTATTTGGAGAGCTGGAATGGATATAGATGTGGCTACCTAAAGAAAGAACACCAAGAAAAGAAAAAGCAGGAGGTGTTGAAAAAGGTGCCTTGGGGTTGGAGAGATGGCTCAGCGGTTAAGAGCACTGACTGCTCTTGCAGAGGACCAGGGTTCAATTCCCAGCACCCACATGACAGCTAAGAACCGTCTTTAGCCAGGTGTGGTAGCGCATGCCTTTAATCCTAGCACTGGGGAGGCAGAGGCAGGCAGATCTTTGTGAGTTCAAGGCCAGCCTGGCCTACAGAGTGAGTTCCAGGACAGCTGGGGCTGCAGGGAGACCCTGTCTTGAAAAGACAAAACAAACAAACAAAATAAAACTGTCTTTAGTGCTGGCTGTGGTGGCACACGCCTTTAATCCCAGCACTCAGGAGGCAGAGGCAGGCAGATCTTTGTGAGTTCAAGGCCAGCCTGGTCTACATAGCAAGCTCCAGGCCAGCTGGGACTAAAGGGAGACCCTGTCTCAAAAAGATAAAAAAAAGAAAAGAAAAAAGAAAAAAGAAAAGGGTGCCTTAACTTTCAAAATAAGTAGGTAGACTAGGCATGGTGGTACACATCTGTGATCCTGCACTCAGGAAGCTGAGGCAGGAGAGTCACAAGTTCAAGGCTAGCTGAGGCTGCATAGTGAATTTCAGGCCAGTCTGAGCTGCATCATGAGATTCTGTCTCAACAAGTCAACCAACCAACCAACCAACCAACCAACCAGTAGGTAGACAAATGGGTGATGTTCAGTTGAACAGGGGTGTGAAGAGACTAGAGAACAGAACCATAAAAATTAAGACGCTAATTTTTTTATTTTTCTTTTTTTTTGGTCTTTTCGAGACAGGGCCTCCCTGTAGCCCCAGCTGGCCTGGAACTCGCTCTGTAGACCAGGCTGGCCTTGAACTCACAAAGATCCACCTGCCTCTGCCTTCCAAGTGCTAGGATTAAAGGCGTGCGCCACCATGCCTGGCTTAAGGCGCTAATTTTTTTTTTAAAAAGAAAACAAATTATCTTTAGTGAACAGAGAAATGATGCTGTTAGAGTAATGAGATTGTGCATCTTTGTAGAGTAAGGAGGCACAAAAGATGGTGTCTATCTCAGAGGGGAGTCTGACAGCAGTAGATGTCACTTCCAGAAGCTGAAGGAAAATCCTGGCACATTTCAGTGAATGTCATCTGGAAGACAGCCAGGTAAGGACAAAGGGTGCCAAAACCTGTAAAGTGCCTGGACTTCCAGAAGGCCAGTCTATGAGTTGCCATCCACAGGTAGCCCTTTGAAATGGAAGCTAACATTCTGTCTTGCAAGATGAGAGATTAACACAAGGGGATGTTTTCTTTTTTTCTTTTTTTTTGGTCTTTTCGAGACAGGGCCTCCCTGTAGCCCCAGCTGTCCTGGAACTCACTCTGTAGACCAGGCTGGCCTTGAACTCACAAAGATCCGCCTGCCTCTGCCTCCCAAGTGCTAGGATTAAAGGCGTGCGCCACCACGCCTGGCCCACAAGGGGATGTTTTCTAATTTTGTATTTTTAGTTTTAAAACACTTGTTTCTATTACTTTAATATTTTCTAGCTTTCTGGTTGACCTAGAGGCTGTTTATGTTTGGAACAAAAGGGATATAAAACTGTTTGCTCCCATTCATGGATTTAATTAGGCATGTTGGGCAATCTATAACAAATCATGGCTTTTGTTTCTCTTTGTTAAGGTAGTCAGAGGCCTTTAGGCATGAGTGACTTACTAAAATGTACTTGTCTTGCAGGGGATGAACTATCATCCCGATACTGTCGGGATTTTACATCCTCCATGATTTTACATCCCCAAGCCTCTTCTTTGGTTGTTTTGTATTACACAAAGATGACATTTTATTCTCATATTTGTTCACAGATATGATTCACTTTTTGCTATTTTGTACATAAGGAAATCATTCTAAATTCAGCAACAGTGCCAGTCTGACTAAAAAAAAAAGTTATTTTCCATATCCACAAAAATGTTAATCAGATTCTTGTTAGAACATATGTAAGAACTGGTTTTCATTGTCACAGTTCTTGATGTCAGATTACGAAAATAATTTATGTTTTGTTGTGGGAACATGGGTGCACGCAGAGCCTCCCAAATCACATGACCACTTCTCCGCCCACACTTCTTCATAACACATAGAAATTATTTGTGTTTTGTGGTAACAAATGAATGGCAGGAACAGCAGAATTTCAATGTGGGCTTTCTTTATTTGATTAAACATAGTCTCTATTTATTCTTAAAAAAACTAATTTAAGTTAAATGGCAACAAACCATGATAATTTAGAAAACATGTGGAAACCGAGAGTGAAGAGAAATGTTCTCTATGTAAACCACACTGCAAACCATAAAACTTATTTTTGTCAACTGCTTCTCATGACAGTGGCTGGGAATTTGACATTTCTACTACAGTAGGCAAAAAAACATGTAAAATATACTCTCCCACACACCACATCACATCTCTATTTATATTTCCAAACTAAAAGCATTACAGCTCCCAAAGTGCTGAGAGGATTGTGCAGAGTTAACAAGAGTTGGAGGTTCACCCAAATTTCACCTGCAATGGCTACATTTGCATGGCTGGCAGCCCTAACATCCCAGCTGTCCTTACCAGCCTAAGCTGGCTCACAGAGAAAACCATTGCTTTTCAATCCAAAAGGAAGTGAACTTTTCAATGAACTCTGTTTAACATATGATGAAACAAAGATCCCAGTGGACTTCAGGCAAAAGCACTCATTACGACTTTCCCACCTCAAAATGTGTCAGTAGCCATTATGTGTGAAGTGAGTGTTAGGAAAATTCGCAAGAGTTTGAGGTCAGGAATTGTAAGGCTAGGAAATACAATGTGAGAGAAACCTGGCCAAATCCCTAATTTTACTTGAGGAACAGATTCTACCCAGTTGACTAGCTTGTGAAAGTTTCTTGATGAAAACTTCCCCTGTCTACTTATAAAGATCCTAAGAAGTCAGCACAATCCTGTTCTTTTCCCTGCAGAAAGGGTTATTTAGTTTGGGATATAACATTTTAAAACAATAATGCAAGCCTCCTGGGAGAATACCACAATAAATGTTTCACAAACCACTCAGTTAATCCCAGGGTATAATCTGGCTGTTTTAAATTACTGTAGGGAATATTATGGGCCGTAATGACACTGTAACTGCATAAAGCCAAAGAAAGCTAGAAAGAAAGGCCAAAAAGATGAGCTCAGAGCCAGCTAAAGTGACAACAAACATGTGGTTGTTTACTAGGATTGGAGAGGTTTTCTCTGCAGATGTTTGTGGTCACTAGAAGGTTCCAGAGGAATGAGTTGTTATGAAGATTTGCAGAGTTTGATGAGAGCAAGATTCCTCTTAGAGATAGCAGGCCCCAGGACAGGAAGGCCCAATGGTACAGACAGACTTTATAGAATTCTGTGGTCAGATCATCCTTCACTGGTCCCACAATGTACGTCAACAAATTAATATTGTACGGATGTCATTTCAAAGCTGCCTAAAGATGAGAGTCATTATTGAAGCCAGTAGAGCACAGATGGTTCAAACTATATGCAGATATTCATACTTGCATTTTTGCATTATAGCTGCTTTTTTCCCCTGTTGAACTGTAATGAATTGTCTCATAATCTATTCCATCTTCTTGCCATTAGCAGGCTTTGAATGTTCACAAATAGGAGCAAAGAACTCATTTTCCAGAGCTTTAATCACACAAAGAGGGAATGCCTAATTCTCTAAATGAAATGGTCTGTGATCACTGAAGCAGAGATTTAATATATCACGGCAAATTAGGTAGATTTTAATAAATTACTTATCTCTCTGAATACTTTACATATGCTTAAGAAGGAATAGCCTGTTTGCAAACAGTGAAAACCCACAGCCTATAAAAATCCTTTGAAGAAAATGACAAATAAAAAAGTAAATTAAAAAATGAAATGCATTATATCCTAGACCTCCAGAGACAATTCCTTTGCAGCACTGATTCACAGCTCCATTAAAAATATCAATTAAACCGTTCAGCAAGATTGGGTAAAAGCTAGAAAATTAACTTTCTGAGCTGCTTTTGAGGATCTGGCTATCCAGATACATCCCAGCATTGTATAAGCTTGATGTAAGTTTAAAAAAATGATAAAAGCTTCTCCTTTCATGTTTAACTAAACACTTCAGAATTTGGGACATACTTAATTTTTTTTTTCTATGTCATAACTTAAATTTATAAAGTGTTAAGCCTCTATCTATCTATCTATCTATCTATCTATCTATCTATCTCTTCTTGGCATGTGGGTTTGTTTTTTGTTTGTATTCTGATGCGAATCTCAAATGTTTCTTCACTGTGTTGAAGGCTTGCTTTGCTTGCTTCCTTCAGATACCTTCCTTGTTTTCTCCTTGTTTGTGGAGTGTTGACTTGTCTAGGTTTCAGGCTCTCAATTTTGGTTATATATTGGAAGTCTAGCTCACTCTTCCCTTTCTGTTCTGAAGGTTCTCCAAAAACTGGGTAGGTAACAACCAGGTTGGTACCCTGCTGAGCACTGTGCTCACTCTGCTTCCTGCCAGCCAGTTCCTCTAGGTTGGCTGTGGGTATCTCTTCTTTATATGCATATAACCAGGGATCCCACATCACCATTACAAATACATGGCTATCACCATTAGAAGTACATGAATACCCATACAAACAGGAAGTACATTTTAATAAAAACAAAAAACTTGGAGTAGTTTAGTAAGTCTCCTTTATATTTAATTGATGGAAAATGTATGCATCAAAGAAAATGCATACTGAGCTTTAATGTGCATAAAATGGATATTAGCATTTTAAAGAGGAAGATTAACACATTAATCCAAGTAATTTTCATGTATTGCTCCTAATAAAATCTTCACAGTATAAAACTCTTAATGAGGCTAATCAGAGGCATTCCATTTAGTGGACCGATTAGGGATAATATAAAACTATTTTTTTCATAGATTTCCTAAGATTTATGCTTCTGCTTATGAAAAATAAAAATGGGAATTACATCCATTTCTTCATAAGAAAATGTTGAAAATGCAAATAGATGTTTTTATGCTATCATGTAGGTATAAATTATTGAGAAGGTATTGCCCATTTCGGAGAACTGAAGTCTTAAGGGGTGGCAGTCATGGAAAGGAGGGGATAGAAAAATAAACAAATGAAAAACTACACAAAATTCCAACATTTCAAGCCCCAACCCAAGCGCTCCCTCCTAGTTTCCCATGAATTATAGATTACATACACCAGAGTGATTACAAAAAAACCTTCAGCTTTTATGTGGGCATTTTCTCAGAAGTAGGAGACGCCTCTGGAGCAGTTTCTTTTAAGCCTCCAAGTCCTGTCTGTATTGCTCATAGACAGACTGGAGGGCATGGAGAGCTTGCACGGTCACCTTCAGCTTGCCAATACTGTCACCATCTGCTCGGGCATCAAAAACTAGGGAGACAATAGCAGCAAAGGGTCAATACTGTTCAGCAGTATTGGATGTGAGCTCAAACAATTGTTGAGAAGATGAACACAGTTCTGTGAAAACTCCACATTCACACAAAACCCCACCATGTACATAAAGATACACATTTTAGATACACTGCAGTATGTGCTGTTTTTAGAGTAAAAACAATTAATCCTTAAGTTTGTATAGTGAAAAGGCTATACAGTACTGATTCCCACACAGTCAGAATTTCATCCAACTTACTGTGTGAATATCAAATTTCAGGCCAGCAAACTATGCTAATGTGTTCCATTTCAAGTAAGATTAGAAAAATGAAACAGAAAACCCCAAGACATTGAGGTCTGTGGATTAGTTCACAGACTTCTTCAATATACATGGGCTTTCCTTAGGAGAGGTTTCAATAGTGTCTCAAAGGCAGACTACTTAACTGAAACCCTGGGGTTGGGGGCTTCTCTGAGTACAGCCTGGTGGGATGTCAGTTCAAGCCCCCTGGTGCCACTGGCTGGGAAGCGACATTTGCTAGGGACCCAAAGCCAGAATCCTGGAGTCTGAGTTTAATAGTGCTTACCAGCCTTGTAGTTTCTTGTTATTTTCTTAAGGGTTTCCTTGAATTTTAATGATGTGTACAGGGTTTTTCAAGTGTTCCTCTTGCCTCAGCCTCCTGAATAGAACTTTGGGTACTCCAATTACCTGTGTGTGTGTGTGTGTGTGTGTGTGTGTGTGTGTGTGTGTGTCACTTCAAAGAAAATTTGTGGGAAACCTTAAAAGAAGACTTGATGGGACATGGGGGTGGAGAGAGCAGCAGTTGGCAAGTAGAGTGGCCCAGTGGTACTGAGCTGCTCCTGAGCTTTCATTGTTTCATGGAACTGTTCACTTCTCTGTGAAGCAGCGCAAGGCGTTAACACGTTGCTGGGACCAGTGCTTCATCATATGACTGGGTCTCCAACATGGACCTGACAGTGCGGTGTCAATCCAGAATGGTCTCTATGGACTCCTAGAGCAGGTGGGCCACGAATTTTGGTTATTTCTGTCAGACTTTCTTGGTCCTGGAGTCTTTAATAGGGGTTAAATTAGTACTTTTTGTGTTGTTTTCTTTTTTTGAGACAGGGTCTTACTATGCAGCCCTGGCTGGCCTGAAACTCCTTATATAGACTAGGCCTGCCTCTGCCTCTTGTGCTGGGATTAAAGGTGTGTACTACCACACCCATCTTAGATTAGTATTTTAATCCAGTCATCTTTTTCTCTTGTGCCAAACAAGTATAACCAACTACCCCCAAATTAGAGAGGCTTACTTTAAATAGAATTCCAAACAGGTGTCTGATTGTTAATCTGGTCTAACTTGGACAATCATTTGGATTGATCATGACTTCCAAGTGCCTGTCATCTGTCCAGGACTAGTAGCTTCACAAAGGCCCCAAGTGCTGCAGAATACCTGGCCCCTTAAAAGGTGCTCAGAACGTGGTTTGACTGGCCTGAATAAGTAAATCAAGAAGTAAAGTACACCTCTGAGATGGCTCTACCAACTTAACCGGTGAAAATCACTGAGTGCGTGTGCCCAGGCCTTCCTTGTGATTAATAACATATAAATCCTTGGGGCTGGAGAGATGGCCTAGCGGTTAAGAGCGCCGACCGCTCTTACAGAGGACCCGGGTTTGATCCCCAGCACCCACATGGCGGCCAAGAACCGTCTGAAACTCCAATTCCAGGAGAATTCCAGTTCCAGGGGAATCCGACACCCTCTTCTGACCTCCGCGGCATTGCATGACACGGGTGCACAAACTTGCATGCAGACAGTACATTCACACATACAGAAATAAATAAAATAAAAAAAAACACATTTAAAAAAACAAACAAATCCTTCCTAATGTTATGTGTGTGTGATAAGAACAGAAAGCAGAAATCAAGCAGTGCTGGGACTCACACCTGGACGAGGCACATTTTGTGAGGAATCCCCTGTCATGGGAATCCTGCCAGGAAAGGAGCTACCTGAACTACCTAGAGTGAGCTGAGGAAACAAATCATATTACAGTGCTGCAGCACTGAACTAAAGGGAAGCCTTGAGAAGTTGCTGTCATGATTCAGAGTAACACACTTAAGGCCAAGCGCCTTAGAAGAGGATCCCGCACAGAATAACAATTAAGGGCAAGCACCTTAGAAGAGGCTCCCGCACAGAATAACACACTTAAGGCCAAGTGCTTTACCCCCAATACTAAAAAATGCATAGTTCCTGTGAAGTTCAATTATTTAAAAATTCCTATCAGCTACAGGGGTAGGGGTGGGGGTGAAGGGGAGGGTGCAAAGACGGGCTAAGGCTGCAGCAGATGTTAGCTTGAATGCCAGGCTGCTGCTAGGGTATGGCAGCCCCCTACAGGAGGCAGGAAGAGGACTGAACAGAGTATAGGCTTTGGCGGTTGTTGGCTATGCAAACTGAGCTTCACTTGCATTCATACCATCAATATTTTGCTCGATGATATCCCTTCCTTTCTGAAACATGTCAGCAAGGTCAACGTGAGCAACACCGATGTCCTCACACTCCAGATCCTGCTCGTCCTCGGGAGGGTCACTGACCACAGTGAAGCGAACACTGGGAAGACACAGGACAGGGAGGCTTACCATAGTGGGGTAGGACACTGCCACCAAAGAAGACTGCCACATGGGGTTTTATGACTGTACATGGAGTGGTGATGCTTTCAATGATGGCACTAGAAAGGGTGTTAGGGAGATTCTTATCTGTACTATTAAAACTGCACAGCACATCCAGACTTTGAATGGGCACCAATCTCCTTTCTAAGCACGGAAGGCAATTACCTTGAGAATTGAAGAAAATGACCAGGCAAAGGGAAGGACTATCAAGTCCTTCATACTATTACACAATATTTGATATTTTGACACTTCAACTTTTAAGACCAATGGAAAAAGTGCATAGATTACAGAGGTTAAACAGCATTTTCTGAAGAAAGATATGTTTTCTTTAGTAGTGTACAACTCTAGGGCTGGTAGCAAGCAATCTACCCAGTTCTATGTGTTGTTCTACAAAACACAAAGGCTGCCCTGCCTGAGGGGCAGCTTGAATCCTGACAGATAACGGCTATAGCTCTGCCCAGCAGCTGTATCAGATGTTTGGATTGCTTCAGCAATCTTTTAACTTACAACCATTGAATCCAAGTTTTATTTTACTTTTAGACACATAATTGCAGGGTTCTGATGGAACTGATTTGAATTAGTGGCTTGTGCTTGGGCCAAACACACTTGGATTGACCAAATGACAGGAATTTACAGTTAAGTACTCTTTTGATATGTCTTGGCAGCCTAGCCTAAACCACGGGTGCTTGTAAACCTTAGCATTTTAAACTCTGTGAAACATATCTATCACAAATCAGAAGAAACAAGAAACAGAAAAATCCAAGTCTCTGTGAAATCATGCCTTGAGAAATATAAATAAAATCCTTTCCAAATGCTTACAGGTAAACATGACAATATTTTTAACAAATTTGCTAAAGATAAACATTCAGCATTTCATTCCTTTACTAAGTCTGTTTTTAGCTAGGAAGAAATTTTGAAGAAATTAGAAGATAAGTCAAAATGAAAGTTCACATCTATTCATACAACATTCAGGATGAGTGCAGATCCTGACTGTCAAGTGGTTTGGGTACTTTACATGATGCACAGGTTACAGGGAATCAGACGGAGCGAGGGTATTCATTCTCAGTTCACATTCTGACTTTTTCACTTATTTAGCTGTGAATGTTGGGGAAATTACTTAACCTCCCTGATCTCAGTTTCCTTCTCTGTACAATGAGGATAATGAATAAGGAGGGCTCCTGTGAGGATCAGAAGAGATGACACAGTGAGCAGTGCTTCAAGCACAGTTAGCTGAGTAAATGGAAAAAGTCTGTTTCAATGGAAAACTTGGTCAGATTCCCAAATTATATACCAAATATTAGACAAAAATGACCACTAATGAAGAAAACTGCCCTAAAATGAATGCACTAGGAAGAGGGAGAAAAGTGTCATGTGACCCCTGCTTCCTGCTGCCTGCTGGGTAATGCCCCAGCCTCTAATAGTGCCAGTGAGTATAACAGCAGGAGACACAGAAAGACAAAGGCTCTCCAGGGATAAGAGAAATGGGCTATTTTCAGGTACTTAGGTACCTTGACTATATATATGTATATATATATAAAATATATATGTGTATATATATATATAAAAAATATATATATATATTAAAATTTTTTTTTTTGGTCTTTTTTGAGACAGGGTCTCCCTGTATCCTGGCTGTCCTGGAACTCACTCTGTAGACCAGCTGGCCTCTCACTAAAGAGATCCGCGGGCTCTGCCTCCCACGTGCTAGGATAAATAAAGATTTATTCTGTATGTGTATCAATGTACTGTCTGCATGTAAGTTTGTTGCACCCGTGTCGTGCATGCTGCGGAAGTCAGAAGAGGTGTCTGATTCCTGATGAAGTGGAATTGGTTTCAGACAGTTCTCGGCCACCATGTGGGTGCTGTGGGATCGAACCCTGGTCCCTCTGTAAGAGCAGTCGGCGCTCTTAACCACTAGGCCATCTCTCCAGCCTTTTTTTTTTGTCTTTTCGAGACAAGGGTCTCCCTGTACCCAGCTGTCCTGGAACTCTCTCTGTAGACCAGGCTGGCTTGAACTCACAAAGATCCGCCTGCCTCTCCTCCCAAATGTAGGATTAAAGGTGTGCCCCACCACGCTTGGCTAACATTTTATATATTATATATATATATATATATTTTTTTTTAATTTATTTCTGTATGTGTACGAATTACTGTCTGCTGCAAGTTTGTGCACACGTGTCGTGCAATGCGGCGGAGGTAGCAGAAGAGGTGGTCGGATTCCCCTGGAACTGGAGTTTCCTGAATTGGAGTTTACAGATTTCTCAGGCCGCCAGGTGGGTGATGGGGATCGAACCCGGGTCCTCGCTAAGAGTGGTTGGCGCTCTTAACCGCTAGGCCATCTCTCCCAGCCCCACTTTATGATATTTTTACCTCATATTTCAGCATGATATGCAGATCACTTTATAAATGTAGGTTGTTAACTTCATTGAGCATATGAGAATTTTGATACAAAATGAGAAAACCCCCTCTAACTTCTATAAAAAGGTCTAGACATGTAATAATGGAATATTTCTGGCTTTAAATTCTATCAGATTTAAATTCTATGGATAGTAAAATGAGATGTCAAAAATAAAGTTAACAGGCTTGGTGCAACTGCGTGGTAGATGCTTGCCTGGCATGTCAAAAGGCAAAGGCATGGGTCTATCCCAACACTGAAACAATAAAAAGGAATTAAAGAACTTTAAGGTTAAACTCAGAGTGGAGAAGTTCACTAGGCTAATCTGGGCCCAAGCAACACCTTCCTATCTTAACTTTAGCCTGTCAGAATCTAGGATGAGGCTTGGTGCATAGAAGCTCACAACTTACCCTAGGGCCCCCCCACACACCTTGGTGGGGGGCATGTAAACATCCTGTCCTCCCCAGTACCTTCCTGTGACCTTCTACTGCTAAGCCTAGTCTTGACAGCTCTTCCATCCACCCCAGAACATCCTGGGCCTCATCTTTCCTGCCCAGTACTCCCTCAGCATGGAATCATCTGATCCCCTCTCCCAGGGCAATTATGACTTGACTAGGTTCTTCTGTCCTTCATAATCAGCCTCAATGTCACCTCCTCAATCAGCTTTCAGTGTCATTTTCTGTTTGGGTATTTAACTTGTTTAATGTTCTGTTACTAATAATGACAATATGTAATTGGTTTATTTGTTTACTTATTTAATCTGTCTCTTCATGGGGTTCTGGTCATCATAACTGCTAAAGAGAAAGAAAATGGAACCAAAAGGATCTTTGAATCGGTGTTAAAACATACTTCAAGAAAATAATTTGCAAAGTCCCATTTCAATGATGTTAGTGTTTAAATGACACCTATTTCCCAGTACAGTATGGAGCAGTGAGCAGGGTTCTACAAGCAATTCATTATGCAACGACTACTACTCTAAAGAGGCCAAGCAAGAATGTTGACCACTGTGGCTGGTAAGCTGTTACCATGACTGAGTGAGCTGCTGCCTAAATAAACGAGTTCTCGCAGACTAGGAGCCATTTTAAGAATGTAGCAATGGGTAATCGAAAAGGAGAGAGTATTCCTTAGAGTGACCCCTGGCTTTGATTGTGGGGAAGGATATGTTTCCTTCAGCGTGCAGAGCTGAGCAGCATTCCCATCATTCATACAGCACTCGGTTTGCATGTGGGGACTAACTCTAGCCTTTTCTGAAGAAATGACACCACATCTGTGTCTCTAAGGGACATTTGGACATATTTAAAGAAACAATGAAGGTAGGTAGGAGTTACTTGCAGTTATAGTGGCCTTTCTTCCCTGCTTCTGCAGTGCTGGGAATGGAACCCGACCTTGCTCATGCTAACCAAGCACTCTAGCACTGAGCTAGATCCCTAGCCCTATCTATGTCATTTCATGTTGTAAACCAACACTTTGGAGGTAACAGAACTGTTCTTTCCTAAGTGGAGGTTTTAGAAACAAAGAGGTCACAGGCAATAGGGCCTGAGCTGCTACGCATGTCTATCCCAGGACCTGTAGTGACCAGCAGGCTTGCTGGGTGCGGGGCAGTATGCTCAGTGGTTCTTATGCACTAGCCCCAGAGCCAGTGGGCTTTGAGAGGCTGGTGAAGGAAGAAAGTAGATTACTAAATAAACTTGAAGGACGGTCTGGAAAGCAGAAGCTTGTGACAGGGCTTCTCCTGGCTCCTCAGGAACAAAAGAGATCCAAAGAGAAAAGGGCTCTTCTGAGGACCCATCGGACAAGCTGCTCTCTGATGCCATGAGCTAAGATCCTGTGAACTTTCTTGGAAATGAGAGCATGTGAGTTAGGAAGCTCTTCTGAAAAAATCACAATGTCTTTAACATTTACTACATGCCTGTGGAAAAGCAACGTGAGACTGTTCAGACTGGAAACCACCATTTCTGAGCAGTGAGAGGTGGCCAAGGGAGGCACAGAAAGAAGGCAATGGCAGAGGAATGTTAACCAGAGCCAGTGCCAGCCAGCAAGGTGGTGGGGGAGGTGAGCTAGGGCTCTGACATATTGGTGCTAGCACTGAGATGTGTCCCGCGGTAAGCATTCTCTTAAGAGCAGCTTGGCTTTCTTTCCAAAAAGGATTTATTTTCTCTACTGAACCAGATTTTAAGTGTCCTATTCAAATTTTTTAAAATGCACTCGAGCCAGGCATCGGTGCACACTTCTTAATCTCAGCACTGGAGGCAAGGCAGTGTGATCTCTGTGTTCAAGCGACAGCCTGTCTACATAACAGCTCCAAAGCCAGCTGGACTAAAGGGAGACCCTGTCTCAAAAAGACAAAAAAAAAAAAAAATGCAGCAAGGCATGGTGGCAAACATCTTTAATTCCTAGGCGCTTGGAGGCAGAGGCAGGTGGGATCTCATGATGAATCCAGGCCAGTCTGTCTATTTAGGAGTCCAGCCAGCTGGGCTACAGGGAAACCCTGTTTCAAAAGACCAGATAAATGCACTCAGATAATTAAAAAAGAACTCATTATATATACTGAGAGTAAGGTTGCAGGTGGTCCTGGTGAGGGTGCCTGAGCATGCTGAGATTGTACGTTTTCAATAACATGGACTTAAATTGGGGGTCGGACCTCCAGTGTGTGCAGATATCTATTCTGTCTGTGGATGTTCCTAATTTTTCTCATTTTATTCCTCATAACAACCATATTTGGCTCCATCTTCATGTCCCAGATGAAGCATAGGGAAGCATAAATTAGCCTTAAGTAAGGCAAGAAGGCAACAGCACAGGAATTTATACCCAAGCAATGGCACTCTCAGGTCCCCTTTTCCTTGTGGCTATGTACCAAGTGTACCATACTATGCTAAGTGGTCCTTTAATCTCCAAGTGCTATAGAACTTTGTAGTTATATGTAGTGGGAAGAGACCCAGAGGTCAGGTAGTCAGTTAGGATGGTGGTGGAGAACCAGTGTTCTGATTCCTTAGCACACCACTGCAGCACTCTGCTTTCTATAAACTTGCTGTAAGCGTACCTTCTGTGAGGCAGTTCTTGCTTCTGTAGTATGGCTTTTATGATTTCTCGCTCCACTGGGTTGTTTTCTTTATCCAAGTAGATCACTATACCAAAAGAGAAAACGTTCACAGAAGGAAGTCACTCAGGGGTATGCTACATGGGGACTATTCTGTACTTCTGTAAATACCTGTTTTTAAAGACACAAGTCATACCACCTTGCTTGTGTGCCTGGGAAAAAAAAACAGTTCCAGAAACCAGAATCAAATCTGAGGAGTCATGTGATCTAATGTCATACCACTGGCAGGTTTATGTGCACATTGTCAGAAAAGATACAGGTAACATCCAGGAGTGCCACATCACTGTCACTGCCTGTCAATGGCACTGGCAGTCATGACAGTAAAAGCCAGTGGTCTTTATTGCTTTGTATTTGAGGGATTTACTGCATTTTCTTTCACCCAAGAAGCAGTGATAATGATAATGTGTGGCAGCATGCGTGTCCTTCCTGACAGCCCCTCATTTAATCCTCCTCTCCTGCCACACATGCAATAAAAGAGGCATCTAGTGTGTAGGCAAGGAAATCCAGGGTTGGTTTCCTCTTGTGGGGAGGAAAGAAAGGGGCTTTGCTGTGTGAAGGACTGTTTTGGTATTTGAAGGTACTGATTCAGGAAGAAGCTGAACAGAGATTAGCTGAGGTCTAATAGGCACCAGGACAAAGTAGTGTAGACACTGAATCCAATGGTTCCTAGTAGCAGATCTGAGACGTGACCCTTGCTGCTCGGGACATCCTTATCAGATGCCATTCTGGACGTAAGGCTCCCTCGTTCCTGTGGCTGGAGCTTAACAATCATCAAAAGTGCTCCCAGGGATGGTACGTGATGATTCTGGAGTTGGGTCCTCAGGTCTGCTGGGAAAAACACTTTTTATGGTGGAAATGTTTCCCAGGACACTTTCAGTTCAGCTCTAAATTATAACACTATTATAACACTATTAACTTAAACTATTTGGCTCACTTGGGCAAATAATAACTGAGACCAATAGATATGCCCTGTAGGAGCTAGGCACATGGAGTAGGAGATAGAAGATGCCCACATGGAAGTGCCTTAGTGGCTCAGAAGTAGGAATCACTGAAAACCAAGTAAATCACTTAGCCAGCTCTGGAGAACAGGCCAGAGTGCAACTCAGGCTCACTCTCCTTGTGTGATGCCAGAGCATATGTGGCTTGCCATTCAACACAAAGGGTTATCAGTCCAAAAAGTCATGTTAATAGAGGAATTTCATTAGTGCTGGTACACGGTACCTCACTTTTTAGAGGTTGCTAATATATCAAAGTATGGCTTTTTTTTTTCTAATTCAAGATGTGGTACACCATATGCTCTTCAGAGGCCTAAGCTTTCAGGTCATATTTGGTCTGTATCATTTGAAGACCAGAGCAACGAAAGTGAAAAAAAAAAAAAAAAACTGGGGTAGGCTGGGAGATGACAGCAGGTAAAAGACTGGGGTGGCTGGGGACATGCACAGCAGGTAAAAGACTGGGGTAGGCTGGGGAGATGCACAGCAGGTAAAAGACTGGGGTAGGCTGGGGAGATCGCACAGCAGGTAAAAGACTGGGGTAGGCTGGGGAGACGCACAGCGGGTAAAAGCGCAGTAGGCAAGCTTGGAACTGGAGTCGATCCCTGAAGCATGGGAAGAAGGAGCAACTTCCTTCCAAAAGTTGTCCTTTCCCTCCACACACATGCTGCAATGTGTGCGCCTGCGCTCTCTTACACACATCACATGCACACACACACAATAACACTAATTTTAAAAAGGGCTAAGGTTTAAACAGTGATTATTCTCTGTGGCTTTTCAGGCTGATTTATGTCTTGACATGAACACTATCACCCTATTTTATTACAGTCTTTGATACACAAATGAAAATAAATCAGATCATTCATTTAAACCTAGAACAGTTTGATTAATTTCAATGGCTTAAAAATTTTTAATGTGTAGCTAATTTTTTTTTTGGATCTGCCATGCCTTTAATCCCAGACTTGGAGGCAGAGGGACGGCGGATCTCTGTTGAGATCAAGGCCAGCCTGGTCTACATGTTAGCAAGTTCCAGGACAGCAAGCTAGAGGAGACCCTTGTCTGAAAAAGCCAACCCGCCTCCCCCAATTTTAGACAACATTCCTTCACTCTGTTGTAAATGGATCAAGAATGATGAACACTGTGTTCAATACTGTGAAAAGAGAGACACTTAGCCACTATGCTACTAGGGCAGCCATGTCCTGGTGAACTACTTCATGTTGGAGACTCTAAACAATGATATGGTATAATCTTTTTAGAATTTCATTTTAATATACTAATTCAAAAAGATAATTAATGGTAAACACTAAAAGTATCAGAACACTTCAAAAATTAATGCTTTCAACTTTTCATTAGAAATCACATTTGTTTAGAACTTGTTAGATTTTGACATAAAACTTAATGAAAGCATATGCTTCAAAAAGACAGGCCAACCTCTTAAGTTCATCTTCAATTACCACCACAATTTATAACATTCAGTCACAAGAAAGGATGAACTCTGTCAACTTGTAGCAAATAAATGGAACTGAGATCATTATGTTCAGTGCAATAAGGTGGGGCTAGCAGATGTGGACTCTAAAGAAGCTGATCTCACAGAAGCTGATAGTAGAGTAATAGTTACCAGAAGCTGAGGAGATCAGGTAGGTGGGAGGAATGTGGAAAGCATGGCCAATGTGTACTACGTTATGGTTAGAAAAAGAGAAGTAAGTTCTGGTATGTTAGTGTACTACAGATAATGTATATTTCAAAAGGAGAAAAGGATTTTAATGCTATTTAGCACTAGGTAAATTGATACATGCTAGTGAAGAACAGCAGGCTCAAATATGATTTTAACAATCAGAGATGTGTACACATGTATATCACACTGTACCACATAAAGATATATAACTAGTATTATTACTNTTCTTACAGGTAACATGGACAATATTTTACAAATTTGCTAAAGATAAACATTCAGCATTTTCATTCCTTTGCTAAGTCTGTTTTTAGCTAGGAAGAAATTTTGAAGAAATTAGAAGATAAGTCAAAATGAAAGTTCACATCTATTCATACAACATTCAGGATGAGTGCAGATCCTGACTGTCAAGTGGTTTGGGTACTTTACATGATGCACAGGTTACAGGGAATCAGACGGAGCGAGGGTATTCATTCTCAGTTCACATTCTGACTTTTTCACTTATTTAGCTGTGAATGTTGGGGAAATTACTTAACCTCCCTGATCTCAGTTTCTTCTCTCTGTTCAATGAGGATACTGAATAGGAGGGCTCTGTGAGATTCGTAAGAGATGACACAGTGAGCAGTGCTTCAAGCACAGTTAGCTGAGTAAATGGAAAAAGTCTGTTTCAATGGAAAACTTGGTCAGATTCCCAAATTATATACCAAATATTAGACAAAAAATGACCTACTAACGAAGAGAAAGAAAATCTTGTTTCCTTCTTACCACTAACTGACTGCACTAGGAAGAGGGAGAAAAGTGTCATGTGACCCCTGCTTCCTGCTGCCTGCTGGGTATGCCCCAGCTCTAATAGTGCCAGTGAGTTAACAGAGGAGACCGAGACAAAGGCTCTCCAGGGATAAGAGCAATTGGGCTATTTTCAGGTCTTAGGTACTGACTGTTCTGCATTATTAACCACTATTTATATTGTTATATATTATATAAAAATATATTATTATTAAAATTTTTTTTTTTGGTCTTTTAGACAGGGTCTCCCTGTATCTCGGTGTCCTGGAAGCTACCATTGGAGACCAGGCTGGCTCGATAACTCACAGCGCTCCGCGTGCCTTCTGCCCCAAGTGCTCAGGATAAATACAGACTTTATTTCTGTATGTTGAATCAATGTCACTGTCTGCATGTAAAGTTTGTGCACCCGTGTCGTGCTATGCTGCTGAGGTCAGAAGATGTGTCATTTATCCTGGAAATGAGTAATGGATGGTTTCAGACAGTTTCGGCCACATGTGGGGTGCTTGGGATCGACCCTTGGTCCTCTGTAAGAGCAAGTCGGCGTTTTAACACACTAGGCCATCCTCTCTAGCCCCTTTTTGTTCTTTTCTGGACGAGGGTCTCCCTGTACGCCGCTGGCTCTGGGAATCTCTCTCTGTCTACGAACAGGTGGCTTGAATCACAAAGGATCCGCCTGCCTCCCTCCCAAATGTAGGATTTAAAGTGTGTGCCCACACGCTTGGCTCAATTTACTATATATTATATAATATATATTTTTTTTTAATTTACTTTGTAATTTATTTCTGTATGTGTACGAATGTACTGTCTGCATGCAAGTTTGTGCACCCGTGTCGTGCAATGCTGCGGAGGTCAGAAGAGGGTGTCGGATTCCCCTGGAACTGGAGTTCTCCTGGAATTGGAGTTTCAGATGGTTCTCGGCCGCCATGTGGGTGATGGGGATCGAACCCGGGTCCTCTGTAAGAGTGGTTGGCGCTCTTAACCGCTAGGCCATCTCTCCAGCCCCACTTTATGTATTTTTACCTCATATTTCAGCATGATATGCAGATCACTTTATAAATGTAGGTTGTTAACTTCATTGAGCATATGAGAATTTTGATACAAAATGAGAAAACCCCCTCTAACTTCTATAAAAAGGTCTAGACATGTAATAATGGAATATTTCTGGCTTTAAATTCTATCAGATTTAAATTCTATGGATAGTAAAATGAGATGTCAAAAATAAAGTTAACAGGGCTTGGTGCAACTCAGTGGTAGAATGCTTGCCTGGCATGTACAAAAGGCAAAGGCATGGGTCTATCCCCAACACTGAAAACAATAAAAAGGAATTAAAGAACTTTAAGGTTAAACTCAGAGGTGGAGAAAGTTCACTAGGCTAATCTGGGCCCAAGCAACACCTTCCTATCTTAACTTTAGCCTGTCAGAATCTAGGATGAGGCCTTGGTGCATAGAAGCTCACAACTTACCCTAGGGCCCCCCCACACACCTTGGTGGGGGGCATGTAAACATCCTGTCCTCCCCAGTACCTTCCTGTGACCTTCTACTGCTAAGCCTAGTCTTGACAGCTCTTCCATCCACCCCAGAACATCCTGGGCCTCATCTTTCCTGCCCAGTACTCCCTCAGCATGGAATCATCTGATCCCCTCTCCCAGGGCAATTATGACTTGACTAGGTTCTTCTGTCCTTCATAAATCAGCCTCAATGTCACCTCCTCAGATCAGCTTTCAGTGTCATTTTCTGTTTGGGTATTTAACTTGTTTAATGTTCTGTTACTAATAATGACAATATGTAATTGGTTTATTTGTTTACTTATTTTAATTCTGTCATCTTCATTGGTGGTTCTGGTCAGCATAACTGCTAAAGAGAAAGAAAATGGAACCAAAAGGATCTTTGAATCGGTGTTAAAACTATGACTTCAAGAAAATAATTTGTAAAGTCCCATTTTCAATATGTTAGTGTTTAAATGACACCTATTTCCCAGTACAGTATGGAGCAGTGAGCAGAGGTTCTACAAGCAATTCATTATGCAACGACTACTACTCTAAAGAGGCCAAGCAAGAATGTTGACCACTGTGGCTGGTAAGCTGTTACCATGACTGAGTGAGCTGCTGCCTAAATAAACGAGTTCTCGCAGACTAGGAGCCATTTTAAGAATGTAGCAATGGGTAATCGAAAAGGAGAGAGTATTCCTTAGAGTGACCCCTGACTTTGATTGTGGGGAAGGATATGTTTCCTTCAGCGTGCAGAGCTGAGCAGCATTCCCATCATTCATACAGCACTCGGTTTGCATGTGGGGACTAACTCTAGCCTTTTCTGAAGAAATGACACCACATCTGTGTCTCTAAGGGACATTTGGACATATTTAAAGAAACAATGAAGGTAAGGTAGGAGTTACTGCAGTTATAGTGGCCTTTCTTCCCTGCTTCTGCAGTGCTGGGAATGGAACCCGGGACCTTGCTCATGCTAACCAAGCACTCTAGCACTGAGCTAGATCCCTAGCCCTATCTATGTCATTTCATGTTGTAAACCAACACTTTGGAGGTAACAGAACTGTTCTTTCCTAAGATGGAGGTTTTAGAAACAAAGAGGTCACAGGCAGATAGAGGCCTGAGCTGCTACCATGTCTATCCCAGGACCTGTAGTGACCAGCAGGCTTGCTGGGTGCGGGGCAGCTAATGCTACAGCTGGTTCTTATGCACTAGCCCCAGAGCCAGTGGGCTTTGAGAGGCTGTGAAGGAAGAGGAAAAGTAGGAATTAACTAAATAAAACTTGAGCAAGGACTGTCCTGGGAAAAGCAGAAGCTTGTGACAGGGCTTCTCCTGGCTCCTCAGGAACAAAAGAGATCCAAAGAGAAAAGGGCTCTTCTGAGGACCCATCGGACAAGCTGCTCTCTGATGCCATGAGCTAAGACTCCTGGACTTTCCTTGTGAAATGAGAGCATGTGAGTTAGGAAGCTCTTCTGAAAATCACAATGTCTTTAACATTTACTACATGGCCTGTGGAAAAGCAACGTGAGACTGTTTCAGACTGGAAGACCACCATTTCTGAAGCAGTGAGAGGGTGGCCAAGGGAAGGCACAGAGAAGAAGGCAATGGCAGAAGGAAGTGTTAACCAGGCCAGGCCCAGAGCCAGCAAGGTGGTGGGGAGGCTCAGCTAGGGCTCTGACAATATTGGATGCTAGGCAAACTGAGATGCTGCTCACGCGGAAGCATTCTCTTTAAGAGCAGCTTGCTTTCTTCCAAAAAGGATTTATTTTCTCTACTGAACCAGAATTTTAAAGTGTCCTATTCAAATTTTTTAAAATGCACTCAGAGCCAGGCATGGTGGCACACTTCTTTAATCCCAGCACTCGGGAGGCAGAGGCAGGTGGATCTCTGTGAGTTCAAGGCCAGCCTGGTCTACATAACGAGCTCAAAGCCAGCTGGGACTAAAGGGAGACCCTGTCTCAAAAAGACAAAAAAAAAAAAAATGCAGCAAGGCATGGTGGCAAACATCTTTAATCCTAGCACTTGGGAGGCAGAGGCAGGTGGATCTCTGTGAGTTCAAGGCCAGCCTGGTCTACATAACGAGCTCAAAGCCAGCTGGGACTAAAGGGAGACCCTGTCTCAAAAAGACAAAAAAAAAAAAAATGCAGCAAGGCATGGTGGCGAGCATCTTTAATCCTAGCACTTGGGAGGCAGAGGCAGGTGGATCTCTGTGAATTCCAGGCCAGCCTGGTCTATAGAGCGAGTTCCAGGCCAGCTGGGGCTACAGGGAAACCCTGTTTCAAAAAGACCAATAAAAATGCACTCAGAATAATTAAAAAAGAACTATTATATATACTGAGAGTAAGGTGCAGGCTGGTCTGGGAGGGTGCTGAGCTGCTATGATTTGTACTATTTATGAATGCAGTGGGCTCACTGTGTACCTCCAGTGTGTCAGAGACTATTCTGTCTGTGGTATGTCTATTTTCTCATTTTATCCTCATAACAACCATATTTGGCTCCATCTTCATGTCCCAGATGAAGCATAGGGAAGCATAAATTAGCCTTAAGTAAGGCAAGAAGGCAACAGCACAGGAATTTATACCCAAGCAATGGCACTCTCAGGTCCCCTTTTCCTTGTGGCTATGTACCAAGTGTACCATACTATGCTAAGTGGTCCTTTAATCTCCAAAGTGCTATAGATACTTGTAGTTATTTGTAGTGGGAAAGAGACCCAGAGGTCAGGTAGTCAGTTATGGATGGTGGTGGAGAACCAGTGTTCTGATTCCTTAGCACACCACTGCAGCACTCTGCTTTCTATAAACTTGCTGTAAGCGTACCTTCTGTGAGGCAGTTCTTGCTTCTGTAGTATGGCTTTTATGATTTCTCGCTCCACTGGGTTGTTTTCTTTATCCAAGTAGATCACTATACCAAAAGAGAAAACGTTCACAGAAGGAAGTCACTCAGGGGTATGCTTCATGGGGACTATTCTGTACTTCTGTAAATACCTGTTTTTAAAGACACAAGTCATACCACCTTGCTTGTGTGCCTGGGAAAAAAAAACAGTTCCAGAAACCAGAATCAAATCTGAGGAGTCATGTGATCTAATGTCATACCACTGGCAGGTTTATGTGCACATTGTCAGAAAAGATACAGGTAACATCCAGGAGTGCCACATCACTGTCACTGCCTGTCAATGGCACTGGCAGTCATGACAGTAAAAGCCAGTGGTCTTTATTGCTTTGTATTTGAGGGATTTACTGCATTTTCTTTCACCCAAGAAGCAGTGATAATGATAATGTGTGGCAGCATGCGTGTCCTTCCTGACAGCCCCTCATTTAATCCTCCTCTCCTGCCACACATGCAATAAAAGAGGCATCTAGTGTGTAGGCAAGGAAATCCAGGGCTGGTGTTACCCTTTGTGGGGGAGGAAAGGAAAGGGGCTTTCCGCTGTGTGAAGACTGTTTTGGTTTTGGAAGGTACTGAATTCAGGAATGAAGCTGAAACAGAGATTAGCTGATGGTCTAATAGGCACCAGGACAAAGAGTGTAGACACTGAATCCTAATGGTCTCCTTAGTCAGCAGACTCTGAGACGTGACCCTGCTGCTCATGACATCCCCTTTCAGATGCCATTCTGGACGTAAGGCTCCCTCTTCCCCTGTGGCTGGAGCTTAACACATCATCAAAAGTGCTCCCAGGGAATGGTACTGTGATGATTCTGGAGTTGGTGCTCCTCAGGTTCTGCTGGGAACAAACACATTTTATGGTGGAAATGTTTCCCAGGACACTTTCAGTTCAGCTCTAAATTATAACACTATTATAACACTATTAACTTGTTAAACTATTTGGCTCACTTGGGCAAATAATAACTGAGACCAATAGATATGCCCTGTAGGAGCTAGGCACATGGAGTAGGAGATAGAAGATGCCCACATGGAAGTGCCTTAGTGGCTCAGAAGTAGGAATCACTGAAAACCAAGTAAATCACTTAGCCAGCTCTGGAGAACAGGCCAGAGTGCAACTCAGGCTCACTCTCCTTGTGTGATGCCAGAGCATATGTGGCTTGCCATTCAACACAAAGGGTTATCAGTCCAAAAAGTCATGTTAATAGAGGAATTTCATTAGTGCTGGTACACGGTACCTCACTTTTAGAGGTTGCTAATATATCAAAGTAAATGGGACTTTTTTTTTTCTAATTCAAGATGTGGTACACCATATGCTCTTCAGAGGCCTAAGCTTTCAGGTCATATTTGGTCTGTATCATTTGAAGACCAGAGCAACGAAAGTTGAAAAAAAAAAAAAAAAAGACGGGGTGTATTATATTAGGTGTGGGAGAGGGGAGCTCCTGTGCCCGGAGAGCTGGGTAGGATGCACAAGCAGCGTAAATAACCCCCAAGGGAATGGCGGTGTAGGGTTATTAGGCTGGGGACATGCACAGCAGGTAAAAGACTGGGGTAGGCTGGGGACATGCACAGCAGGTAAAAGACTGGGGTAGGCTGGGGAGATGCACAGCAGGTAAAAGACTGGGGTAGGCTGGGGAGACGCACAGCGGGTAAAAGCGCAGTTAGGCAAGCTTGGCAACTGGAGTTCGATCCCTGGAATCCATGGGAAGAAGGAGACAACTTCCTTCCAAAAGTTGTCCTTTCCCTCCACACACATGCTGCAATGTGTGCGCCTGCGCTCTCTTACACACATCACATGCACACACACACAATAACACTACATTTTAAAAAAGGGCTAAGGTTTAAACAGTGATTATTCTCTGTGGCTTTTCAGGCTGATTTATGTCTTGACATGAACACTATCACCCTATTTTATTACAGTCTTTGATACACAAATGAAAATAAATCAGATCATTCATTTAAACCTAGAACAGTTTGATTAATTTCAATGGCTTAAAATTTTTTTAAATGGTGTTAACAGCTAGGCATCATGGCACATGCCTTTAATCCCAGCACTTGGGAGGCAGAGGCAGGCGGATCTCTGTGAGTTCAAGGCCAGCCTGGTCTACATGTTGAGTTCCAGGACAGCCAAAGCTATAGGGAGACCCTGTCTGAAAAAGCCAACCCTCCTCCCCCAATTTTAGACCAACATTCCTTCACTCTGTTGTTAAATAGGATCAAGAATGACTGAACACTGTGTTCAATCCTGTGGAAAAGAGAGACACATTAGCCACCTATGCTTAGCGCAGCCTATGATCCTGTGAACACTAACTTCATGTGAGACTCTGAAACAATATATGGCTAATAATCTTTTTAGAATTTCAATTTTTAAATATACCCTTCAAAAAGTAATTATGGTAAACACTAAAAGTATCAGAACACTTCAAAAATTATGCTGTTCAACTTTTCATTAGAAATCACATTTGTTTAGAACTTGTTAGATTTTGACATAAAACTTAATGAAAGCATATGCTTCAAAAAGACAGGCCAACCTCTTAAGTTCATCTTCAATTACCACCCAATTTAATAACATTCAGTCACAAGAAAGGATGAAACTCTGTCACTTGTGACAACATAAATGGAACTGGAGATCATTATGTTCAGTGCAATAAGGTGGGGCTAGCAGATGTGGACTCTAAAGAAGCTGATCTCACAGAAGCTGATAGTAGAGTAATAGTTACCAGAAGCTGAGGAGCAGGTAGGTGGGAGGAATGTGGAAAGCATGGCCAATGTGTACTACGTTATGGTTAGAAAAAGAGAAGTAAGTTCTGGTATGTTAGTGTACTACAGATAATGTATATTTCAAAAAGCTAGAGGAAAGGATTTTTTAATGCTTTTAGCACTAGGAAATGATACATGCTAGTGAAGACAAGCAGGCTCAGTATGATTTTAACATCATATGATGTACACATGTATATCACACTGTACCACATAAAGATATATAACTAGTATTATTACTGTTATCTTTTGCCATTGAACCTAGGACCTCACATGTGTAAGGCAAGCTCTCTAGCTAGCACTGACTACATCCTAAGACCAAGATGTGTGATTATCCTGTCAGTTAAAAACACAGTAAAAATATCTCTCACTTCTGTGGGTTGGAGAAATCCTTATATTCTCTATTAATGTCAAATGCAAATGGTTAATAAGTTGATAACCTTGAATCTTAGATAACTTTTAAATTTATTTTTATGCATATGAGTGTTACACTTGCACGGATGTAAGTGAACTCTTGTCATGCAGTGCCCCTGGAGGTTAGAAGAGGGTGTCAGATCCCCTAGAACTGAAGTTACAGGGGTGGAGAGATGGCCTAGCGGTTAAGAGCGCCGACCGCTCTTACAGAGGACCCGGGTTCGATCCCCAGCACCCACATGGCGGCCGAGAGCCGTCTGAAACTCCAATTCCAGGAGAACTCCAGTTCCAGGGGAATCCGAGACCCTCTTCTGACCTCCGCGGCATTGCACGACACAGGTGCACAAACCTGCATGCAGACAGTACATTGATACACATACCGAAAATAAATTAAAAAAAAAAAAAAAGAACTGAAGTTACAGATGGTTTTTAGCTATCATGTGGGTGCTAAGATTTGAACCCTGGTCTTTGCCAAAACAGTCAGTGCTCTTAACTGCTGAGTCATCTCTTGAGCTCTGAATCTTAGATAACTTTTATATTATTAGTCTTCCTGTAATCTTTATCTTTGCCAAATTCCTATTAGTAACCAAATCTGATGTTCTCCATCCTTTCCATTTTCTGAATTGAACTCTAATTGCTGTAAAAGACAGACTTCTCAATCCTCAGAGACTAAGGACCAGAGCTGTATAAGTCTCATAAAAACTTTGGACGATTTCATTAATCTCTCTTCTTCTCACTGTCAATTGCCCATAAGGCTTTATTCAGCCCAGACAACATTCTTCAGGCCTACCATTAATCTTTCCCCTCAAACTATGTTCTTGCTTTCTCAGCATTCTGAGTAACATTTTCAAGCCCAATAAAATGCAAATATTTTATTCTTGATACCAATGTCTAGCAAGTGAATTCAACTTCAGTTTTTTCAGTGATAGTAGCCCAAAGAAGATACATTTTTGTGTGCAGGCAGAACTGGCATTAACACCTCTTCATAAAGACTGAATTTGATTATGAATAATTCTGAGGACTGCTAGTCTAGTCCAGTCATTTTATGAGGACTGCTAGTCTAGTCCAGTCATTTTATGAGGACTGCTAGTCTAGTCCAGTCATTTATGAGGACTGCTAGTCTAGTCCAGTCATTTATGAGGACTGCTAGTCTAGTCCAGTCATTTTATGAGGACTGCTAGTCTAGTCCAGTCATTTATGTACCTAATTTAGGCCCTGGCATTCAAATGCCTTTATTGTACATTCAAATTACAATGCAGACCAAAATCAGGGCTGGGTTCAGTGAACCTCTCTATAGGGAGGGTGTTCACACAAGAGATAGTGTGTCCTAACTGTGGCCTAAATCTTCTATTGAATTTCAAAAGCCGATTTGGAAATAAAATGACTTTCATTAACATTTAATGAGATTTAGATGGTGTAAGGCTGTATTAGATTGACTTTCTCTACCAAGTAACAAGTGAATGGTAAAACATTACAATAATCAGATGCAACAGTTTCCTAGTAACCAAAGATTCAATGAGATATCCTTGCAACAGGGATGCAAATATAATAACTTAAGAATAAACATTTCTGGGGCTGGAGAGATAGCCTAGTGGTTAAGAGCACCGACTGCTCTTGCAGAGGACCCAGGTTCGATCCCCAGTACCCACATGGCAGCTAAGAACCGTCTGTAACTCCAATTCCAGGAGAACTCCAGTTCCAGGGGAATCCGAGACCCTCTTCTGACCTCCACGGCATTGAACGACATGAGTGCACAAACCTACATGCAGACAGTACATTCATACACATACAAAAATAAAATTAAAAAAAAGAATAACCATTTCCATTGCTGTACTTAAGTGAAAAATAAAACTGTCAACAAGGTAATTATTTCTCAAACTTGCTAATGACCTAGGTCTTTAGTTTTTTGGGTAAAACATCAATTTCTAAGCACAGTGAATATTCCTTTCCCCTGTTTGCAACTAAATAATCTTACAATTTGTTCCAATAATTCTTGGTCAAATCTCTATAGGAATAAAAACTTAAGAAAAGTATAACAATAATTTCCAAAGAATTCTTTATTATAAAGAATTTTCCATCAAATGGCTAATTCATTAGAACTATGAGCAACTCTTTAAATAAAAAATAAAATAAAATAAAAAATAAGCAAAGCAACAAATGAACAAAACCCCAAACAGCAAATCTGTGCACACAGGATGCTTTAGCATATACCATAGGTTTGATCCAAAGCAGGATTGGACATGCTTTCTAGGCAAATGGAAACATCTGTTCTGCTACATGGCCAAGTTTCTTAGTGTACAATCAATTTCTCAGGTTTTGTTGCCAGTCTAGCTAAACATTGTACTGCTGACCTTTACACAGAATCTTTCTGTGGTGTATCCTCATTAACATTAATTGAACATATCTTTTACTACTACTACTACTGCTACTACTACTATTTTGATATGGTTTACTTTTTTGGTACTTGGCAATTAAGGATCTTTAGGAAGCTGGAGAAGATAATTTTGGAAATATTTCTTTTATATCAAGTGAATGAAAGGATGCACTCTGATTCTTTTACTTTTGTTTTTTTTGTTTTGTTTTGTTTTTTGGTTTTTTCGAGACAGGGTCTCCCTGTAGCCCCAGCTGTCCTGGAACTCGCTCTGTAGACCAGGCTGGCCTTGAACTCACAAAGATCCACCTGCCTCTGCCTCCCGAGTGCTAGGATTAAAGGCGTGTGCCACCACGCTCGGCTTTCTGATTCTTTCTTGACTACAGTACTTATTTCCCATATGATTTCTTAAGCCACCTGTTGAGGTGAGTCAGAAGGACTCTTAGACATCACTTTATTTTTTATGTAAGAAAATACGGTAATGAAATTTAAACATCTTGGGGCGGGAGAGATGGCTCGGCGATTTGCAGAGGACCTGGGTTTGATTCCCAGCACCCATATGGTGGCTAACAACCATCTTTAAGCCAGGTGTGGTGGTGTATGCCTTTAATCATAGCACTTGGGAGGCAGAGGCAGGAGGATCTCTCTGAGTTCAAGACCAGCACCAACTGCTCTTGCAGAGGACCTGGGTTTGATTCCCAGCACCCACATGTTGGGTAAGAATCCTCTTTTAAGCCAGGTGTGGTGGCGCACGCCTTTAATCCCAGCACTTGGGAGGCAGAGGCAGGCGGATCTCTGTGAGTTCAAGGCCAGCCTGGTCTACCTAGCGAGCTCCAGGCCAGCTGGGACTAAAGGGAGACCCTGTCTCAAAAAGCCAAAAAAAAAAAAAAAAAAAAAAAGAGAGATGGAGGCTTGAGATGACCTTTGTTTTCCCTTTGATTCTACACTGATCACATAATATTATTAAAAATTCCTGAGTACTGATTAATCTAAGGATTTACAGGGTGCTTATTGGGTCTGTGTTGGTCCAATAAACCCACATGTCAACTGGCTGATAGATCAAGCCCTAAGAGAGAAATGTGCCTGCTGCAGAGACCTGTATACACGGGCCAGCTAACAAAAAGGCCTGGTAAGAACTTAGGCTTTGCTTAGTCCAAATTTCAACATGGGTAGAAATCTTTATGTGATAAGAAGGATAAAATGATGCCAGTGAATGATTTGAATGCTATTACTAAAAAAAAAAAATTAGACCATTTCCTTCTTTTGGAAAGTCATGTTTTTCCAACTGAAATTTAACTTCAGACTTAGGCGGCACTTTTCTGTAGATGCTGTAATATAGAAGAAACAGCCAGACAAGCTGTTTTCTCACTGTCTTTGTTTTCTCTTTCTGAAAAAAAATTATCTTTATTTTATGTGTACAAGTGTATTTCCTGCTTGTATGTAAGGGCACCATGTGTGCACCATGCCTGCAGAGGGCAGAAGTTGGTGTTGGTTCCCCTGGAACTGAAGTTACAGATGGTTGGTAGCTGCCATGTGGGTGCTAGGAGCTGAACCTGGAGCCAGTGCTCTTAACTGCTGAGCCCTGTTTTTTCTTAACTTTGCAATTGCTTCAATATAATTTTCTTAATTGTTACATTAGAGTTGTGGCTATTATTAACCTATTCTGACAAGACTTCAGTGAATTCTTGTGAGCACCAGAGAATTAAAACTTTCTGCTTATTTCTTTAGCATCCTTCACTGACAAAAATAAAAACAAAACAACAACCTCCCCCAAACCAACCAAATAACAACAAAATCCAAACAAATAAACAAACAAAAACAACAAAATACCCACATAGAAATCCATATTATAAATAAGTCATTTGTACCATTGGTATAGTTGTAGTAGACCCACTGCCCATTCTTGGGCTTTGGAAGTGACATAGGTGTCTCTTCAGCAGGAAGACTATAGAATCGGCACTCAATGAACAGGCGTTGGATAGTGTTGTCCATGATTATTTGAGAATCACTGAGGCTCAGAGCTATGATCTCAATTCGAATTTCTTCTGATAGCTGTTTAAAGAGTAAAACAAACAAAAAATAATAGAAAAATAATTTATTCTTTTATACTAGTAGTTTAAAATGAGATGGCATAGCCAATAGGTTTCTGAAATAAAACACACGCTACTTACTGTATGTTACACATGAGAGATTATTTGAGAGAGAGAGAATGAGATTTGAATGCCCTGGGGTCTGAAGTTAACAGTGTCATGGCAATAGTCTCCTGATTTACATTTGAGGCTATAAATACCACTGTAATCTATGAGGAGTGAAGATTATGAGGTCTTCATCTCCAAGGCTTTCAGAATGACGAGTATCAGTTGGCCTTGTTTCAAACTAGGCAATGAAGTATGTATTTATCACTGCTTTGTTTAATCCACAGTACCTGAGAAACCTTCAATTATTCAGAGATCAAAGCCTGTTGAACATTTTATCGCTATTATGCTAATATATGTAGCCATATCAAGCTACAGTAACTAGAGCAGAAACTGCAGTTCATTATCGTATTTCTGTCACAATATATTTCACTCAATAAGAACATATTTTCAAATTAAAAAAACCAAAATCTTACATCTAATTTAACACATATTTTCTTGTAATTTATTTTTCACTTCATATTTATGGTATTACAGCTAAAATATTTGTTTAATTTTTCATTTTGATGTCACAGACATTATCATGGGACTTATAAATGTCTGAATATTGACTTCAAATAACAGACTATGAGTTAATGTTAGATCATACCACAATATTTCCTCAGGTTTTTTTTTAACTTAAAATTTGTTTTATAGTATCAAAATTCCTCTTTCCTATCAGAGTCATGCCACTGTCAGTCATATAATTTCGAAGAACACCCAGAAGAACATGAACATAGCACTGTTTACATAGTTGGGTTGTAGGAATACATTGTTAAATGTATGCCACCAGCAGGAAAACGCACCATAGCGATCATGTAGATATTACAGAACACAGAATTAAGCAAATTAAAAAACATAAGTATCCTATTGTAAGACAGTACCCACAAAGAACCATTTCCATTGCTGTCAAACACCTTCAATATTTGATGAAGTAATTTTACTCCCTTCTTTCAAAAGACATTTTCTTTTATTATGTATTCTAAGACACTTTAAGTAAAAACTCAAATCTGAATATTTCAATAAGGTTATTTTATTATTCAGTAGATTCATGGAAATTTTACTAGGATGACAGAGAAAATTCCACACCATTCTGTCTCCACTAATACAGGTACAAGGCTGCAGCTGGCAATATTACTAGGATTAGCATAGTATGATGAAATATTTAAAGGAAATTTTTTTCTAAAACCTAATAAATCAAATGACTGCCAAATGTCATTAAAGTGATGGTCTTTGACTTGAATATGCTTTTCATATTCAAATTTGAAAAGAAAGAGATGAAAGCCTGGAAAGGTTACTCGGTTTCAACTAATAACCTCAAGCCCTCTCTGTCACGTGCATAAAGAATGAAGTCGGAGCTATTGTCTAATCTCAGTCAGAAAGGCCCTTCTCTGTCTGGTGAAGACTACATGGTAAAGAAAATACTTCAAATGATATTATTTTTTCCTTAAAATGTGCCATGGTTGTGCAAATATCCATTTATTTTTATAATTCTGGTACAAGTATAGTACAATGCAAAGTTAAGCTGGGAATGAGAGTCTTAGAACTGTTGTAGCAATAATGTCTTATAAAATGGTCATACTCTGCACAAAGGAAAGGGAAAAAAGCTATAAAAAGAAAATCAAACACTTATTCTATTTTGTGAAGATAGGAATTTAAAAATGTTTACTATAGATGTAATGAAGAGATAAATGAGCTAAACTAGGAGAAGAATCTAATTTATTTAAGTGGTTACTTTATTAATAATACATTAAGTATAGAATTCCCATGTAGAAACTTACATTATTTTTAAGAACTAATTTAGGCTGTCAAGACCACATGGAACTCTCTAAAGTTTAAGATATAATTCTCGATCAAAGATACTTCAATCACAGCTCAAAAATCAAACAAATAACAAAACTAAAAATACCCCAAATCATAACTAAAAGGAAAGTGTGCTGTATTATTCAAAATGAAACAAAATATTTTAAATTCATTTGTCTGTTTTCTGATCTAGTTTTTTTGTTGTTATTTCTCTCTATCCCTGGTGTTTTAATTTTCTGATTGGTGCTACAAAAAGAAGTTATGCCTGCTTTATGCATTTGATGCTATATGAATTTAACTTACAATAAATCACCAAGAGAGTAAATTTCAAATCATATATATCCAGGAAAGCAAGTTCTGAATAAAGAATCTCCAAGCATTATAATTTTAGGTAATGATATGAGACCATTTATTTTCAACACTTGAATTGCTTTGCCATGGGTTCAGGCCAATAGTTACCCAGTTCATGTAGGAAGATTTGGAGATGAAGAGGTACAAAAGGGGTCAGAAATGAATCTGCTCTCTCTTCTCTCCCTAATCCCACTCATCTCTGGTGTTTCCTACCTCTGCTGAGAGTATCGTCCTTTGGCTGTTGTCATGTACAACCAAGAGATCTGGAGTCATTCTTGCCTTTCCCATTTTTCGCTGTATCTTCTATGTTTCTGCATTTTACTTCCTAAATATTCCAAGCCTCAATGAATTGTTGAATAGGATATGGTATTTCAGACATTGTGCAGCAATTGGAGATATAAAGAAAGCATGATCCAGTTCCTTTTCCCATTTATCTCTAGAGAAATTTCTTTAGGCTCTTATGAGGGGCAACTTACCTAAAACAACAGGTTTTAAGTTATTAAAAAGTAGAAACAAGATGGAATATGGGAGGAACTAGAAGGAATGAACATACTAGATAACTGTTATGTAATGGGAAGCAGCTGACAGTATCAGATGACAAGCTCAGTGATGGTGGTACATCACTGTGGAGGTACAAATACACTGTGCACACTTAGAGAGTGGCTCTATTCTCATGTCCATGAAAGACAGGCAAACTGACCTCTCATTTATCTCTTCCCCATAACCCCAAACATTCTCCTCAATGCAATCAAACCAATCATGTATCACCTTTTGCTTGCAAATCTTTCTCCCACTCTATATTCTGGCCATTGCCTTAAGCCATGTCGTGCTGCACACATTGCTTGGTTTTGGCACCTGTTGTTTATTCTGTCTGAAATAATTTTTCCATCAGACAAAATCTAGTCATCTTGGACCATGCAGGAATACAAAAAGTATTCTCCCATGGCCCTCACTGCTCTTCTCAGCTCCACTGCACTTCATGGATCTGTTCACCTACCTTTCTAGAGAAAGACTGTGGGCCCCAGAGGGGCAGGCCAGAACTTATCTGTTGTTTGACATCCTCTCTAGCATCTGGCACATAGTAGGCTCACGACAAGCATTCAGTGGAACAGAGGAGGCTGAGCATCTTTTATATGGACAGAGTATCTTTTATATTTTGCCAGAAGTACGTGAAGCTGCATTTTCTAGTCCTTTCTCATTTGAAAACTGCATGTGATACATTTGAGAAGAGGGGTGATTTCTAACCACTACAAAATATAGAGAAATCTTACAGTTTTAGAGTTTTAATTATGTAAGACCATCTGCAAAGTTATTACTTTAACTTTTTGGTATGTGTGAAATTTGTCACAATAAAAAATTGAAAAACACACTTAAATTAAAATAATTCTGCTGGGCATGGTGGCGCACGCCTTTAATCCTAGCACTTGGGAGGCAGAGGCAGGTGGATCTTTGTGAGTTCAAGGCCAGCCTGGTCTACAGAGTGAGTTCCAGGACACCTGAGGCTACAGGGAGACCCTGTCTTCAAAAGACAAAAAAAAAATAAATAAATAAAAAAATTCTAAGGATTAATAAATAATACACAGATTCAAAAGACAGTGACTGAAGCTGGACATGATGGTACATGCCTATAATTCTAGCACTGAAGAAGCTAAGGAAGGCAGGAGGATAACAGTGAATTTGAGGTCAGACTAGGCTGTATAAGTTTCAAACACACACACACACACACTCAGGAGACAGGGGTTGAAGCTAAGCCTTTTAAACAGATGCCCTCTAAAATCAATTTGGAATAAGTAAAGCAATGTGTTAGGTCCCATTGCTGTACAGCATCAGTGTCCTCCAGACACAGCACAGTGGCCAGATGGCACAGGCTGTCTTTAGATTTTCCTAGTCTGTTTCTTCTCTGTCTGTACCTCTCTTACTAGGTAAGTGATGCTTTTGCTGCTTTGTCTTCTTCACCAGCTGTCCCACTACCTTTCCTATTAGCAAGATGTCAATATCTGCCTGAGAAATTTTTTTACAAATTATGATTATGGTGAACAGAAGTGATAGAAATGATTCAAATAAGAACTACCTGGAACTTATTTTTAGTTGTCGATAGAGATGGACACTACATACCACGTGACTGAAAGATCTAGAAATGTGTTGACAGTTCACATTACTCACAGAGAAAAATAAACTCGAGCTCTCATGAGTTCACCTCAATTCCACTATTACTTCCTGACTAATGCTAATTCACATTTAGGTCATAGTTTCTATAGTGTTTACTTAGGTAAATTACTATAAGGCTTAAACTCTTCAAGTTTTATTTCAGAGCATCCTGTTTAATTTTACATCTGGTTTTGGTCATCGCACTAGGCACAGTAGAGTTAGTTTGGCTATGTCTCCCTCCCCCCCCCTCCGCCTCCTTCCTACTCCATCCCCTGTCCCCTCCCCCTCCCCTCTCCTCTCTCTCCTCCTCTCTTCAGTGCTGGACTCACTCTGTATTACTGGTCTGGCTTCTAAAAAGTAATCCAACCTGATCCCCTACACAGTATCTTGTATCTGAGAGCCTATTGTAAGAATGGTCTATGGAGGCTGGAGAGATGGCCTAGTGGTTAAGAGCACCAACTGCTCTTGCAGAGGACCCGGATTTGATCCCCAGCACCCACATGGCGGCTGAGAACTGTCTTTAACTCCAGCTCTGGGGGAATCTGATTCCCTCTTCTGACCTCAGTGGCATTGCATGACATGGGTGCACAGACCTGCATGCAGATAGTTCATTCATGCACATGAAAAATAAAAAAAAAAAAGAATGGCCTATGGTAAAGGTTTTTGGTACTTGTTTCAGATACTGAGACTTGAGCCTCTATTTGGTGAGATTATAGGTAAGTTTACTTTTATTCTAGATTTATATAATGAACTGGCATCTAACTTTTAAAATGTTTTGAAAATTAATTACATATTACATTTATTTAATGTGTGTGTGTGTGTGTGTGTGTGTGTGTGTGTGTTTAATACATGCCATAGTGTAAGTGTGGCCAGGGGACAACTTACAGGAGCAGTTGGTTCTCTCCTTCTACTATGTGGATCCCTAGAACCGAACACTTCAGGCTTGGCAGAAAGCACTTTTACCCGCTAAACCATCTTGCTGGTGCCACATTTCAATTTTAAGTTATTAAATATTCAAATATGAGAAAAGTATAAAAAATAACTCAGCTATGTATGTATTCATGGTCGTACACAGAAGGTACCATTTCGCTGTGAGTCAACCTTTTCATTGTTGAAGAAATGAAGACCACTAATACTAATAAAGGTAAAGCCTCCAACTAGCCTTGCTTTCTCCATCCCCTAGATGAGCCACTGCAATTAAGTTGGTAGTGTCATCCCAAAGCATGTGTTCATATTTTCTACTAAGTCTACATGTATCCATAAATAATATATAGTATTCCTTTATGTTCTTAGATTTTTATTGTATTTTTTATTTTTTGAGACAGGGTATCCCCTGTACCCCCAGCTGGCCTGCAACTTGCTATGTAGATCAGGCTGGTCTCAATCTCACAGAGATCTGCTTGCTTCTGCCTTCTTAGCACAGAGATTAAAAGTGCATACCACCTAGCTGCTGGGTTCTGTTCTTAAGATTTTTTTTTTGGCATTTTTGAGACAGGGTCTCCCTTTAGTCCCAGCTGGCCTGGAGCTCACTCTGTAGACCAGGCTGGCCTTGAACTCACAGAGATCCTCCTGCCTCTGCCTCCCAAGTGCAAGGATTAAAGGCATGCTCCACCACGCCCGGCCTGTTCTTAAGATTTTATACTAGTGGTAGTATACAATATTAATCATTCAGTAATTTTTTTACTCAATACTATGTTGTTAAGGTTTATGCATATTTATTACGTAAATATGAATTCTATTAATTCAATAAAGTATCGGCTCACTCTGTACACCAGGCAGGCCTTGAACTCACAAAGATCCACCTGCCTCTGCCTCTCAAGTGCTAGGATTAAAGGTGTGTGCCACCACACCCAGCAGTTTTGCTTTTTAAAAGATCATAACTCTTTGGGAGAAATAAGAATACACTTCTTGTACAAAAAAATATATATATAATTAAAAAAGTAAAAAAAAAAAGAAAGAATACACAGAAAGAGCTGGGCGTGGTGGCGCATGCGTTTAATCCTAGCAGATGTTTGTGAGTTCAAGGCTGGCCTGGTCTGCAGAGTGAGTTCCAGGACACAGGGCTACAGGGAGACCCTGTCTTGAAAGACCAAAAAAAAAAAAAAAAGGAATACACAGAAAGATGATGTATTTCCAGAAACTCATACTATCAACATAATGTTTTTAATGAACAAAACTAAGCAAAGCCAGTTTTCATCAGTGGCTAACCTTTCCTTTTTTTTTTTTCTCTCTTTTTAAAAAAAATTTATTGTTTTTTATTTATTTTTTATTTTTTTATGTAATTTTTATTTATTTCTTTGTATGTGGTAGTGAATGTACTGTCCTGCATGCAAAGTCTGTGCACCTCCGTATCGCTGCATTCTGCTCGTTGGAAGGTTTCAGAACAGGGTGATCGGATTTCCCGCTGGAATTTATTGTTTTTTATATATGATTCTAATATTACAAGATTAAGTTTACCAATCGAACTAATAGATCCGTGTCCCCCTCACTAGTGCCCCACCCCACCAGATTTCACGGTTTTCAGTCAGTTCTTGTTTGACTATCAGTACTTTTCTGTTGTTGGTGTTGTTGTATGTGTCTTTCCATATCGCATCACTCCCACCAAGAATATTTACAATGCTGGGTTTATGGTGCTAGCATCCACAGAATGAGGGATTACGCATTCCTTGTTTGTTTTTTAGAACATGTGTTTACTTCACTTAACATAAACTTCTAGTTCCATCCATTTACCTTCACAAAGTCATCATGATCGTCTAGTCTTTTTTTTTACCTGCTAGCATAAACTCCATTTTGTAGATATACCCATCTTTTCTCATATCCCTCAT
Organism: Rhizomys pruinosus; assembly: GCA_009823505.1. Classification (NCBI taxonomy): domain Eukaryota; kingdom Metazoa; phylum Chordata; class Mammalia; order Rodentia; family Spalacidae; genus Rhizomys; species Rhizomys pruinosus. Next base: position 3,474,085 of record VZQC01007915.1, read on the forward strand.
ACAGTTCGGTGCATTTGGTGTTGTCTCCAGCTTTTTGCTATTGGTGAACAGCAGCTGCCATAAAATAAGCTGTGCAATGTATGCTCTGCAGTAACGCATGAGTCGTGTGGGTATATACCTAGGATGTTTAATGACTGGGTCAGGTTGTGTAAGATCATTTGCAGTACTTCCAGGTTCTCCCAACATCGCTTTCCATAGCTGAGCTGTAAAGTTTACTCCACCAAACAATTGGGAATGAAATGTTCCCCTCTTCCCCACAACCTCTCCAGCACTGTGGTATCATTGTTCTTCTTGATCCTAGCCACGTTGTTTGAGCAGATATCTTTTTTTTTTTTTTTTTTTTTTTTTCTTCTTTTTTTTTTCTTTCTGAGACAGGGTCTCGCTGTATGCCCACCAGCTGTCCTGGAACTCACTTCTGTAGACCAGGCGGCTTGACTAAAGATCCACACCTAGCCTTCCTGACGCCTCCCAAGTGCCGTAGGATTAAAGGACGTGCGCCACCATGCCTGGCCCAGAGATGATATCTATAAAGTGGTTATGTAATTGCACTTTCCTATTAATGTAGTGATTGAACCAGTTCTTTAAGATAGATTCAGTTTGGCCATCTCTAGATTCCTCCATTGTGAAGTCTCCATCAGTCTTTAGCTCCATCTTTGGATGAATTCAATTTGTTTTCCTTTCTCTTTTTTTGAGATAGTTCTTTCTGTAATACTCTGGAAATCATGCTTTGTCAGCAATGTATCCAGTGAAGTTCTGCCTCCCACTCGTGTGGGTTTTTCTCTCGCACCTCATCTTATTTGTTTCTTATTGATGTACAGAAACGCTTTTGAGTTTTAATGAGGTCCCATCTTGTCAATTGTTGATCTTAAATTCTTGCACGAGCTCTGTCTGATTTAAGGAGGTCTTTTCCACTCAAGCTATGTCCCGTAGTGCTGTGCCAACTTTTTCTTCTATCATCTCCAGAGTTTTGGTTTCATGTTGAGGTCTTATCCATCTGTAGTTGACTCTTTGTACAGGTGCAGGGTGAGGGGTTTAATTTGCATTTTTCTAAAGTGACTCCAGTTTTTGCCAAGCACCATTGCTGAACGATGCTGTCTTTTTCTCCATTGTGTCTGTTCGTGCCCCTTGTCAAATATGAGTGGCTGAAATTGTAATGTGCTAAGTTGGATCTACAGTTTTGTTCCATTGGGTCACAAGGTCTCTTTTGTGACCAGTACCAAGCTTTTTTATGACATACTAGCCTGATAGACTATATCTTGAAGTCGGGTATAGTAGATTCCCCCCTGTATTGCATCTTCTCACTCACGGTTTGCTTCATGGGTATTCAGGTCTCTTTTGTTTTTCCAATGAATTAAGGACTTTTTTTTCCCCCAAGTTCTGTGGAAGAACTCGTTTGGGGATTTTATAATTGGGATTGCATTAAAATCTGTATGAGCTTTGGTCGAATAGACATTTTTTACCTATATTAATTTTCCCAATCCATGAGCATAAGGAGGGTTTTTTCCATCTTCTGAGATGTCTTCTTCATATGCCTTCTCGGGGTTAAAAAATTTCATTCATTATAGAGTCTTTGGTGTATCTTGGGATGTTTGTTCCTAGGTATTTTATTGTTTTTTGAGCTATTCGTGATGGGAAGTCTCCTTGTATTCCTTCTTCCAGTTGCTTGTTGTGTGTAAAGAACACTGCTACTGATTTTTTACTAACGTATTTGTATCCTGCTCAACTTTATCTGAACCTCTTAATTGTTTCTAGGAGTTTTCTCGGTTGGGAGTTTTTAGCATCCCTAAGTAAATGAGTCAATATTATCGACAAAAAGGATAGTTTTGACTTCCTCTTTCTCAACTAGAACTTCTTTACATTTCCATTTTCTGTGCCTTTTGCCCTAGCAGATATTTCAAAGCACTAATTGAAAAGGAAGGGTGATCAGGGGGCACCTTGCCAAGTGCCTACTTTAGAAAGGCAAATGCTTCTGTCAATTTCCCATTTTAGGATAGGATCATTGCGCTGTGGCGCTTTCTTATATGGCTTTTGTTACATTGAAGAATGATCCCTCCAATCCAGTTCCGTCTAAGACTTTAAGCAATTGAACGGGATGTTGGATTTGGTCAAAGGCCTTTTTCATGTCTATTGAGAGGACTCGGTGGTTATTCTGTCTTTCAGTCCATTTTATATGAGATATTGATTATTATTCGGATATGAACAGCCCGTGCAATTTTGGTATGACCAAAAACTTGGTTAAGGATGGCATGAGCTTCTAGATTATGGGCTGCAAGTACTTTGTGTTAGAAGTTTTGCAGCTGTGTTCAGTAAATGAGATGGGTCTATAGTTTTCTCGTTTTGGTTGTATCTTTGCCTGGTTCTTGATATTAGGAGTAATGCTGGACTTCATAGAAAGAATGTTCTGGAGCAATGGCTTCGTTTGTAATTCTTCTAAACAATTTGAAGTAATAATGGTTGTAGGTCTTTTTGAAATGTTTTATAGAATCTCTGCCGTAAACCACTCTGGCCCCTGGCCTGCTTTTCTAGTTGGGTAGTTCTCTATATACATCTTCAATTTTTCATATTATTGGATCTTTTAACTGTCGATCTCTTCTTGGTTGGAGCTTTGGTGACTTCCCATTATTTCTATATTCATACTCATTCTCTTCTCAGGTTTCAAGCTTGGATAGAGTATAGGTTTTTTGAAGTATTCCGTATGATTGTCTGGATCTATTTCAATTTTGTGATATTCCCCTTTAAGTCATGCGATGCATGAATTTGGAGTTATTCTTTCTTTGAGTTTACCTGGGCTAGAGGACTGTCTATCTTGTTTCTCTCAAAGAACCAACTTTTGGATTCATTGATTTTTTTTTTGGTATTTTTTTTTTTTTTGTCTATTTCATTGAATTTCTGCTCCTGATTTTTGTATATTTCTTCATTCTGTTGGCTGCATTATAGGGTTCATTTTTTGTTGTCTCTCAAGTGTCTTTTAGCCGTGCACTTGTTTAGATCATTCATTTGCTCTTTCGTTTTTTCTAATGTAGGGCACTCAGGGCCTATAAGACTTCTCCCTCTCAGGATTCGGATTTTATAGAGTGTCCATAGTTTTGGTTGGGTATTATTCATTGTCTACTAGTTCCGGAATGCTTTTAATTTCTTATTTCTCGTCTTGACCTTATTCATTAATCAGGAGGGTGTTTGTTCTAGTCCTCTATATGGTCTTGTAGGTATGATAAGGGCTTACTATCTGTGTGATTTGAGTTTATTGTACTGTTGGTCAGATAAATGCATAGAAATTATTTCAATATTTTTCTCACATTTGTTTGAGTTTTTCTGTGTCCCAGATATGGTCATCATTTGGAAAGTGTCCGCTGGGGTGCATGTAGTAGAAAGTGATCTCTGGTGTTTGGTTGGAATTATTCCAGAGATGCCTGATTGAGAGTCCATTGGTGTATTGCTATCATTCAGTCAAGATGTCTACTCTGTTTATAGTCTGTTTGTCCTGCGTTGATCTGAGTCCAAAGCGACTAGTGAGGGTATGAAGTCCCCTCTGACATATTGTGTGCTGGGTTAACCTATGCCTTGACAGTTCTGGAGAATTGTTCTATATAAAGTTTCGTGCACCAATTGGTGCATATATATTCACTGATTGTGAAGTCATTTATGGTCAATTGTTCCCTCTTGATAGAAGATGTAACCATTGCGTCTTTCTTTTGGTTATCCATTTGCTCTGGAATATATGTTTTCCATCTCTTCACCTTGAGTTGGTGGCCTATCCTTAAAATGAAGATGGGATTGCCTTCATACACAGCATATAGCAATGGAGTTTTTTTTTCCTAATCCAATCTCCAAGTCTATGTCTTTTGATTGGGAGTTTGTCCATTAATTTTAAGGTATGATAATTGGAAAGATGCTTGTTGCTTCTTTCACCTTATATCCATTTGCATTTGGTCTAGGTCTACTCTCTGTAGTTATGTTTTTATTGTTTCTTACTTTCTAGGTCTTGGGGATAGTTGCTCTGCTCTTCTGTCCTTTGAAATTGCTTCAAGTAGTTATCTATGGAAGGTTTGTTTTCTCGGACATGTATTTCTATCATCTTGTTTATGTGCATGGAGTTATTCTCTCTCCTTCAACTTAATTGACAGTTTTGCTGGGTAGTAGTAACCCTGGGTTGGCATCTCATTTACTTTAACACTGGGAATGCTTTGCTCCATGTTCCTTCTTCTTCATGAGTTTGCGCGAGAATTCAGTGTGTAAACTTCATTGAGGGGTTTTCCTTTATTTGTGACTTGTTGTTTTCTCTCGTGGCTTTCAGAATTTTTTTTTTTTTTTTGTTTGGTGTTAGCATTTAACTATGATATGGCATGAGGGATTTCTTTTCTGATCTTGTCTATTTGCGACTTCCTATGTGCTTCTGTTTGAATGAGTTTGTCTTTTTTAAGTTTGGGGACCATTTTCATCTATTATTCTGGTGAAGATCTGATCAATGCTATTCTCTTGGGATTCTTTTCATTCCTCTATCCCTATGATCTAGAGGTTTTTTTGATCTTTTCATAGTGTCCCATATCTCCTGGTTGTTCCACTTTTTGTATATTTAAAAATTTTTCATAATCTTTAATTTAGGTTTGTTAGTTGCTCTGGGTTATCTTCTAGGTATGATATTCTTTGTTCTGCGTCCTTCATTCTATGTCTGAGGCTTTTCCATTCCTTTCCTCTTGATTGGATGAGTGTTTTATTTCCTTTTTCATTTCATCCTGTGATTTCTTTAGTATTTCCATTTCTCTTTGGAACTTCTCAATCTCTTCTTGGTGGTCCTTACTTTGTTGGTTGGCTTCCTTTTTCAGTGTTTCCACTTCCTTCTGGATTTTGTCATGTTCTCCCTCTAGTTCTTTCTGGAGTTTGTCATTCTCTCCTTTTAGTTCTTTCCGAAGTTTGTCATTGTCTCCCTCTAGGTCCTTCTTGAGTTCCTCATTCTCTCTCTTTAGTTCTCTGACTTGTTCTTTATATTCTTTAATTTCTCTGAATAGGTCTTCAATTGTTCTTCTGAGATCTGTTTCTTGGGTAACCCCCAGGGGGATCCCACTGCAGCAATCTCCTACAGGGTTGGTAGAGCTTGGTGTGGAATTATCCTGTACCTTTCCCATGTTGTCCCTTTGTCATGTTCCTGGCATGTGGGTTTCCCTTTTTTGGCCTGTATTCCTATGAAAATCACAAAATCCTTTTCACTGTGTTGAAGGCTTGCTTTGCTTGCCTCTTTCAGATGCCTTTTTTTTTTTCTCCTTGTTTATGGAGTATTGACTTGTCTAGGTTTCAGGCTTTCAATTTTGTTTATATATTGGTAGTCTAATTCACTCTTCCCTTTCTGTTCTGAAGGTTCTCCAAAAAAATCCACTTGGATACTCTCTCAGCAATTCTAGTTGTTGTTGGTGGTGGTGTGGGGGGGATATACTCTCTGCTTCCGGTGCTCCTGACAAGTCCCTGATCTAACCACTGTGCACTCAAGTCTCACAGTGGCAACAGGCCCACTTTTCTACAAGGGCAACTCTGCCCCAACAGCCACACCAGACAAGGATTTAATAGGCCCACCTTTAATCCCAGCTAGCAGGGCAACTCCACCCCACCAGCCTCGCAAGACAAAGATTTAGCTAGCCAACAAACCAACGAATCAAACATCCAATAACCCAGGAGTAGATCTATCCTAAAATCTGTCTGGCTGAAGCATCCAGCTCCTACCTGAGCTTCAGGTGGTCCTGGCAAGTCCCTGATCTAACCACTGTGCACTCCTAACCTTTCCTTTGTAACATGTTCTAGTAAAATGAACATCACTGGGGCTGGAGAGATGGCTCAGTGGTTAAGAGCATCGACTGCTCTTGTAGAGGACCTGGGTTCAATTCCCAGCACCCACACGGTGGCTGAGAACCGTCTTTAACTTCAGTTCCAGGGGAATCCGACCCCCTCTTATGACCTCTGTGGCATTGCATGACACGGGTGCACCAACCTGCATGCAGACAGTATACTCATACACATAAAAAAATTAATTAAAAAAATAAAAATATTTAAAAAATGCACAACATTGAACAAATATAAATACTGAAAACTTCAGTGATGGGGGGGTCGAAGTGGTACTAGGACTAAGACTGTTTACTTTTAGAACACTGTCCTTGTGTCCTTCACATACCATGTAAACTACTGTGTCTATAATGGCCAGCCAATTGTAGACCCTTTTTATTAGATGCAAATTACAGACCATAGGTTCTACGGCAATGGCTTGGAAGATTTCTTTTTGTGTCCTAGGACATCTGAGGAATAATCATTAATCATGGTTTATTGTGGTGGCATGTGAAGGAAAGAGAGACGTCTGGAAAGCACACTCACCTGCAGCATCACAGGGCAGAAGTTATATGGTTGCCATCAATTGAGGCTGCTCATTAGAATCCCTATGGAGCTATGGCATTATTCTGATTGAACTCCTCTGGGTGGAGGCTGGACCCTGGCACTGAAAAATGCTCCCTAGGTGATATTCATGGGCATACAAAGGTGAGAAATACGGATTTACCTTATAGCTGTTTCTAACCCTTTAGTTACCCCAGAACTATATGATAAAACAGATATTTGGGGACCCATCCTAGAGCTTCTAATTCATGTATCTGGGGATAGGCCAAAGAGCTGGCAGCTCTCACGAACTGTCAGGTGATGTGGATGCTACTAGTTTGGGACTCACCTTTGAGAGATATTGCCCCAGCCCCCCAACACTCATTGTGCCCTTCTCTGATATGTAAAAGCTTTCACAAGGAGCACATGAAATGGTTCTTTAGTAACAACATTTTCTACAGGAGTAGTTAACAAATTATTTCCTTTTTAGAGGGAATCTATGTCATTTATACAATACATAACAGCTTTTTGTTTAATCTTTTTTTAATTTTTATTTATTTATTTTTATTTTCTGTATGTATGAATGTACTGTCTGCATGTAGGTTTGTGCACCCGTGTCGTGCAATGCCGCGGAGGCCAGAAGAGGGTGTCGGATTCCCCTGGAACTGGAGCTCTCCTGGAATTGGAGTTACAAGACAGTTCTCAGCCACCATGTGGGTGCTGGGGATCGAACCCGGGTCCTCTGCAAGAGCAGTCGGCGCTCTCAACTGCTAGGCTATCTCTCCAGCCCTGTTTAATCTTTTAAAAGCAAAAGTTCCTTGGACATTAAATCTAGTGGAGTTTATTGGAACAAACCAAAGCCACACTGACTCATGCACTGGGCAGCTCCAAGAACCAGGGCAGGTTCTCAGAATGCCAGCCAACAGTGTGAGCAGAACAGCTGCAGAAAATGAGGTAAAACCCAGAAAACAACTTAACTGACTATAATTTAGTCAACAGCTAAATGGTTACATCTTGACTAATTGTCACAATTGGTTAGTTAACTGACTATAAGGCCTTTTAGTACTAAAAATAACAAAAGAAAATAAAACTCAGTTACTGTGGTTTAGTCTATGTTGGTTTAGTGTTTTCAGCCTAGTATGGGTGCCCAATACAATCTTTGACCTTCTAGAAAATTTCATTTAGCATATCCCATCTAATAACTTGGTTGGTAAATTTTCTGTAAAGGCCCAGGCAGCAAATATTTTTGCCACTTCATATTGTAGTCTCTGTTGTAAGCACTCAATTTGCCCTTTCAGAAGAGATAAACAACACATCAGTGAGCAGGTATAACTAAGCACAGTGAAACATGATGTGGAAAAGCAGGTGGAGAGCTGGTCATGGTGCTGTATAGGTAGGTAGAGTTCTTTGAGTTCTAGGCTAGCCTGGACTACATGCTGAGTTCCAGTCCAGCCAGGTCACATACAGACCATGTCTCCAAAACAAACAATAACAAGAACAACAACAAAATGCCAGGTGGGGCTAATCCAACCTAACTCAAGTCTAAAGCAAACCAAATCAAACTAAATCCAACCCTAAATGAAATCAAACCATCACACCAAACTAAACCAAACCCTACCCTACCAATCTAACCCAAACCAAATCCAACTCTAAACCAATCTAAACTTAAACCAAACCACGAAGTGTTTTGATTTTTTTTTTTACTTTTTTAAATTGAATTTTTGTGTATTTCATACATAACTTTTCAATCAGTCTTAATTGCCTTTATAGCTCTCCTTCTCCATTGGTACTCTCCCACACCCCCCCATCCCCTAGAGTTCATACATTGTATCATTTGTGTTAGAGTCTATTGTGCCATATTACTCTCCCTGGCCATTCCTTAGTGCCAATTCATCCTCTGAGCTCTAGTCAGCCTATCCAGAGTCCCTCTCTTAAAGAAGGCCAGTTCTTCCTCACCCAAATCAGCGGCCAGTATTTTTTCAGCCAAGATTGGGTTCTGCTACCCATTTCTGCAGTTCCATGCTGGGTTTTTGTCTGGTTGAGGTTGCAGGGGCCATGTACATGCTGATACCAACCCTGTAGGTTCATATGAACAGGGTCCCAGGAGCTTGTAGAATTCATTTTCATATGGTCTTGCACCACCTCCTTGGCTCTTACAAGCTTTCTGCCTGCCTCTTCTGCAATGTTCCCCGAGCCATGGGTGAGTGAAGCTCATGTCCATGGACCCACACTCTGTAGACTCCTAATCACCATGGTTTGGCCATTCATACCCTTTTGAATTCCTGGCTTCCTGTTGCGTGGGGGAGCTTCCTTAACGAGAGTTAAGAGGTTACTTAATGTCCTGAGGCCCTTATTCTATGTTGCATGAGCCTTAGGTGTACAAATCAAATTTTTAACTAAACCAAATGAACCTTGCATGCCTCCCTGGTCTGAACTGTGCTTACCATTTCAGCCAGTTTTCCTGGGGCTCCTCACATGCACATGAATTACTGTTTGCCAACTCCTGCCACAGCCCTCTGTAAACACAATTTGAGGTATGCCTTCCAGGCATTCCTATTGTTTATGAATATTATATCTGTATGTTTATAAAATTATATGAAATAAAGCTGAGTGTGGTGATGCACACCTCTAATCACAGCAGTAGAGAGACAGAGGCACAAGATCAAGGCCAGCCTGGTCTACATAGCAAGTCCCAGGCTAGCTGGGGCTACAGGGAGATCCTGTCTCAAAAAACCCAATATATACATGTGCGTATATACATATATAACATTTGTATAAATATACCTTTTAATTTCATTTTATTTTATTTTTTTTAATTTTATTTATTTCTGTATGTGTATGAATGTACTGTCTGCATGCAGGTCTGTGCACCCGTGTCGTGCAATGCCGCGGAGGTCAGAAGAGGGCGTCGGATTCCCCTGGAACTGGAGTTCTCCTGGAATTGGAGTTTCGGACGGTTCTCGGCCGCCATGTGGGTGCTGGGGATCAAACCCAGGTCCTCTGCAAGAGCGGTCAGCGCTCTTAACTGCTAGGCCATCTCTCCAGCCCCTTAATTTCATTTTAAATACAATTACTGGTGAGACATAAATTCCTTTTTTTTTTTTTTTTGGTCTTTTTGAGATAAGGTCTCCCTTCAGCTCCAGCTGGCTTGAAACTCACTAGACTAGGTTGGCTTTGAACTCACAGAGATCCACCTGCCTCTGTCTCCCAGATGCTAGGATTAAAGACATGTGCCACTATGCTTGACTCATAAATTCTTTTCTTAAAAATGTTTTAAATTTATTATTTTTATTTTATGTGTATGAGTGCATTGCCTCTGTGTGAGTGTGTGTGTGTGTGTGTGTGTGTAATTGCACCTGTGTTGTGCAGTGCCTGTGGAAGTCAGAAGAAGGCATTGAATCCCCTGGAACAGGGATTATGGATGGTTGTTAGCTGCCATGTGGGTGCTGGGAATTGAAATCAGGTCCTCTATAAGAGTAGTCAGTGCTCTTAACTTCCAAGTCATTTCTTCAGCCCCGAGACATAACTTTTTATTCACGAGTTTGGCAAAGGGTTGTAATAGGAGGAAAAAGAAGTCTTCACACTCTATAATGCATAAAAAATGTTCATTTTAATTAAGAGTTTATATTAGTAAAAACTGATAAACACAAGGGTCCATAAAAAAGGGTTTAAATAAATGTGGAACTGCTACATTATGGAATATTATGCACATGCTAAAGTATACTTCTTTTTTTAAAAGTATACTTCTATGGAAAGATGTTCATAGTTTATTAGAAGTTAAATTGCAAAACATAAATGTAGTTTTAAGAGTGACTGTCAAGGAAGTCATTGAAGAGCTCTGGTATTATAAAAAACACACTTTAAAACCTGCCCTCTGGCTAAAATTTCTCTATGTAAAACACCGAGAGGGGCTAATTCCCCAATGGTAGGATTCAGATTAGATTATCAAGTGATTTCATTTTTCATACATGAATTCTAAAATGGGTGAGTTGTTTTTTGCATCTTGGCCTCCAAAGCTTTAAAATGCTTTTGCTGAGTCTTCCCACTGCAGCAGCTGGGACTGCTGGCTTACTGGCTTACTGCTCAGAGCATGGCTTACTGCTCAGAGCATGGCTTTCCAGGTGGCACTGAAAGTTAGTCCAGTTGAATGAGGCAGCTTTCACAAAACTGCCCCCAGCAGCACCACAGAGAACGGTGCCAATGTGCCCCACAGAGAAGAGCCTGTTGTCTCCTGGTTTGCCATTCTCTCCTTTAAGCAACCAATGAGCTCATAGCAATACATTTTATCATGAACAATAGAAGCCTTTAAATTACAAATTTGGCAATGATGCAAAGGATTAATTTCTTTAATGCCATGGCAAGTGCAAATTCTGTTTTGCTATGTATTTTGAAACCCTGAAACAAGGCTTTTAATCAATGTATTATATATCAAATTGATACTGTTAACTTCTGATTATTCAAATTAATAAAATATTCATAGAGAAGTGTCCAAAGTTTTACATTTCCCAGACTTCTGTTCCCCATCCCCATTAATTATCATGCCTAGAAGCTTTTTAGCAAAAGCTGCAGTCATCAGGCTGAGGGAATCTGACAGGCCAGCAAGGCCAAATTACACTTGCGCTCTGTGGCACTTTGATGTCCGGGAAACGAAGAGAGATAGGGGCAAATTGGGTAGCACATTATGTTAATGACTTGATTTAATCCCGCCACTAAACTTTATGTAGCCTGTTAAAAAAGATGCTAACACTAATTATACCACTTTAGAAAGGAAAGAAGGGGACAAGCATTTCATACTGACAAAGTGAAGCTCATAAATGTTGTAAATGAAATGAAACAAAATGAAATAATCTATGATTAATTATACATCACAGACATGAGAAAAGAGAACAAACCAAGAAATATGTCAAAGTCCTGGGAAATCCATTAGATTCCTTTTAAGGATCAACAGTCTTAGAAATAACTATGAGCTGTCAGGTTTTGTTAACATGAAAAGAAGAAACTAAATGATCTTAAATTGCTTACACAAATGATACCAGATAATTCAAATTCACAGTGTAACTGGTATAAGTGATATTTATCTACAACACTACTTCTAGACCTAAATTTGCAACATTATAGAAGCAAGGCAGTTAAAAAAGGTCTACAAAGAAGGGGTAAGTACAGAGTAGGGTTACTTTTAACTTTACTGCTAAACTACTCTTTACATTGAGGTACCTTTGAGAATGCATTACAAGAATGCAGGCTCCTTAAGAACAGGAGCCCATTTCTCTTCCTCATTGCTAGTCCCCAGAAGAAGCAGCGCATGTCTCTTTAGTGGAAGAGTGATTCTTTTCCCCTCATTTTCCAAAATTACCAGAGGAAGTGGAGTATGCTGGCACTTACCTGGAGACCTACTTACTCAGGAGGGTGAGGCAGGAGTATTCCTTGAGCTCAGGAGTTTGAGGCCAGCCTAGGCAACATAATAGTATTCCAGTCTCAAAATCTAATCCAGCCAAACCCAAGCCAACCCAAGCTAACTTAACCACAAAACAAACCAAACACTAAACCAAACCAAACCTTATCCTAAGCCAATCTAAATTCTAGATTAAACCATACCATACACTAAACCAAACCATCAAAACAAAGAAAACGCTAAATTAAACTAAACTGAACCCAACCCAAACTAACCCAAACCAACCATCCTCGGCCCACAGATGCCAGTAGTAGTTCCTCCCAGTGTCACAATCAATGAAGGTTCCAGACACTGCCAATGTCCAGTTGAGATGGCTGAAGATAGTAAAATTTAGAAACTATTTTCTATGCATTTAAAGTTAATTTTAGATGATTGAAAATATTTATAAAATAAAAATATTCTGCTATCTCCTCATATCTATTGGAGGATAATATCCAAAACATTTGTTGGTTTGCTGCATTGTGACTGACCTCTTCAAACAAAGGCTGCAAGTTAGTGTTCTTGCATCCATTCCTATAGTAGCTATGCACAGGGTTTTCTCACTTCCTTGAGGGTACAGTAGGACACTCTTTACTGTGTAGAGGAAGGATGATGATAAAGATGGATCCAGTCCAGAGGCTAGATGTGGCTAATCAGGTCTCTTTCCTTTGGAGATCAGCATTTATTTTTGTGTGACTATTCTTGGGCAAAAAGCAAGAGAGGCAGAGAAATTCAGCCAAATGACAGAAAAGGAAGGGTATATGTGTACCAGCTTAGGGCATATCCTTTAGGATGCCTATTTAAAAAATTGGCCCAAATTTATCCTTCCTCACAACTTCCTCAACTAGGGGAATGACTGTGGGCAAGTTTCTTTTTCTTAGTTTAATCATTTCAAAACAAGGAAGATGGAGCTGAAATTAGCTAAGAATTCTTGGGTTTAAGTATATGACTTTGCCTGACATTGTTTGCAATTATAATTTAACTTATCAATTATTAATACCAGGTGGCTTTTCAGAAGCACATCTTCCCAATTCATGTGAGGTTTCCTGAAAGCAGGAACAGAGTACTGTATTTACTCATTATTGTAGGGAGTAACTCCCTGGAGGTAGGAGTGCTATTTATAAACTGACGAGATAAAAAATTAAAAAAATAATAAACTGACAAGATAAATATATCCTTAGACTACTGTCTTCATAGACCCAGGACAGATTCAATATCTCATTTCATATATTCTTTTCTTCAAAGACTAAATCATTTTTCTAACCCAAACAACTGGCTGAAGTAGGCACTGTCTTGCAGAAGAATTGCTAATACAAGACAGAGAAATGCCTGAATCAAACACGCAGAATTATATAAATGGAGGGTTCTTAGTGAAATGGTATGATGGTTAATTTTATTTGTCAACTGAGCCATGTGGTACCCAGACATTTGGTCAATTTATAATAGTTGTTAAACTGCTTCTGAGTTGACTAAAATGAGTTTCTGTGAGTGTGTTTTTGAATAGATTAACACCTGAATGGGCAGAGTGAGTAAAGCAAGCTGTTCTCCCCCATGTGGGTGGTCCCTATCCAATCAGTTGAGGACATAGATGGCACCAAAATCTAAGTAAGAGGGAGCTCCTCCTGCCAGGCTGCTGTCTTCTAGGACATGTCTTCAAACTTGGTCTGAAACATAGATTTTTGAACCACTCAGTCTGGAACTATATAATTGGTTCTCCTCAGCAATCAGCTTGCTAACTACAGATTTCTATAATCACAGCAACCGATTCCTTTAATAAATATCTATCTATCTATCTATCTATCTATCTATCTATCTATCTATCTATCTGGCCTATGGGTTCTGTTTATGACTATAAAGCTAAATCTCATACAAGATGCTCATTTTCTCTCTGGTATTATCTAATTGTTCTAATGAAAGGTTGAGAATTGTTTTTCATTGGTTTGATAAAATTATTTAACAATTTAGCATGTGATTAAGCAAAGCTATTAAATTTCATTGAGTTCCATAATTAAAACTGTTCAAATAAGCATATGCAAAATTTCTTCTTTGATTTATCAATTTTGAACAATGTATCATGTTGCTACAGGTTAATGATATTATTATGAGTAATAATTATATACTAATCATAATTATATTATTATTTGGGGAGATGAGAGGCTTTCTCATAAAAATGTGTATCTTGCACTGAGCAGATGGCTCAATTGGTAAAGTGCTTGCTGTAGTCATTTGGATCTGAGTTCAGGTCCCGGAACTCTTAAAAATGCTAAGTGCAGCACTGGGGAGGTAGATGCAGGCCGTCCCTGGAGCTCCCCAGCCAGACAGTCGAGATAATTAGTGAGTTCCAGGTGGAGGGAGAGAGAGAGAGAGACCCTGCCTCAAAAAGTAAGGTGGAGAGTGATTGAGGAGAATGCTTAGTGTTGATCTCTGGCCTCTGTATGCACATCCAAAAATGTACATAAATACTCGTAAGCACACATGCATGCATATATACAGGAACATGCATACACATAATACAAAAAATGTATATTTCTGTTGCTCATGGTTTTCTTTTACAGACATATTAAGCTTAGAATATGTGAAATAAGAATTAAAAGAAGTATTAGATTTTCCTCAATAAAGTAGAGATTAAAAAACAAAAATTCAAGAAAGTTAACATAAATGGAAAATATTAAGGTTTTTCTGTTTCATTTTTATATTTATGTTTTTTTCTCCTTTCCCTCTGTTCCTCCTACCCTAGTGCTGGGGATCAAACCCAGGGACTTGCATGCTAGGCAAATACGGTACCATTGAGCCAGATCCATAGTCCTTGTTTCTTTTTTCTTTTTCTTTTGGACAGAGTCTTACTATGTACCCCAAGATGGCCTTGAACTTGCACTTCTTAGGCTTTATTCTCCTGAATACTCATCTTAGGCATGTGCCACCATGCTTGGTGCTATTTACATTTACTTTCTAAAACTTTCCCTGCTCTGATATATGATAAAAAAAAATGCTATGGTAGACAGTAAACTTCCCATGTGTATTTTAAAATATAATTCTATTTTCAAGGCTTCAATTTACATATTGCTGAAAAGCAATATGAAACAAAACAAGCAAAGAATTCCTGGACAAGTTTAATTACCTTCTGTGAACCTTTGTTTTTTCTTTTTTTCCCAGAAATGAAAAACAAGCTTAACAGTTAACCAGTGGATATATTTATATATTTAGATAGAATGCTCTATGAATCTGTGCAGGCAAGCCTAGTGCAGTTCAAATGTAACCCCACAGTTTGAACTCTCTAAGAGTAAGACTCAGATCTGCTTTAATGCATCTTTGTATACTGGAACTGAAAAGGAACAGCAGTCTGCTGGTTTTAGCCAGTTATAATCTATGCTACTGGTGTCAGGTATTCTTGGCAAAGTAATGGTTATATGTTGCAGTCCATTACAAAAGCGAAGTGTAAATAAAGGCTGAGGAGGTGGTTTAAGATGGTAAAATGCACCAGGCATGGTGGTGCACGCCTTTAATCCTAGCACTCGGGAGGCAGAGGCAGGCGGATCTTTGTGAGTTCAAGGCCAGCCTGGTCTACAGAGTGAGTTCCAGGACAGGTGGGGCTACAGGGAGACCCTGTCTCAAAAAGACCAAAAAAAAAAAAAAAAATGGTAAAATGCTTGTGCAAGCATGAGGACATGAATGTGATCCCCACTACCTACATAAAGAAAGCTGGGCAAAGCAGCAAGTGTCTGTAATCCCAGCCCTGGGAAAATGGAAACAGAAAGATCCTGGCTGGCCAAACTCCAAGTTCTGTGAGAGATCCTGTCTCAAAGATAAGGTGAATGGGGCTGGAGAAATGGCTGAGCAGTTAAGAGCATTGGCTGCTCTTGCAGAGGACTGGGATTAAGTTCCCAGCACCTGTGTGATGGCTAACAACCATCTGTAACTCCAGTTCCAGGGGATCAAACTCCTTCTTCTGAACTCTGAAGGCACTGCATGATATGGATGCACTTATATATTACAGGCAATACACTCATATATGAAATAAAAATAATAAAATATTTTTAAAAAGAAATGAAAAAATAAGGTGGCTAGTAGACCAGCAAGTGGAAGGCAGAGGCATAGGCAGGTCTCTGTGAGTCCCAGGCCAGTTGATCTACATGGCAAGTTTTGGGATTGCCAGGGCTATACAGTGAGACCTTGCCTCAAATAAATACATCAATAAAAATGAAAATAAACAAAGCACAGAACAGTCGAGGAAGATACCTGATGACCCTGGGGCCTCCACACATACATGCCTACAGGTGCACGTGTGCCTGCACATAAGCACCGGGAAAAACTGCATAAATAAAAGTGTCTTGCAGTAGACAATTACTCAGTTAAGATGATGACACATCAAAGCATTTCTGGAAATAGTTTTGCACCAAGGTTTCTATTTCTGTAGACTGATACAGCATGTATGAAAGTCAGCCTTAGTCAAAGCATTCCAGCTGGTATCAAGCTACTCACCTGTTTGTTATTCTTGGAGGCAGAATCTGAAATGATACAGTCATCACTATCAGAAGCTGATCTGTCTTTCTCATCTGTTAGAAAACATAATGGCAAATTTAACCAAGTAAGCAACTGTATTTGCAGCTCATGAAACAGAAATGTCCAGCCATAGCACAGTATCAAAGAACACAACATCCAGGCCTAGATCACTTCTAGCAGCAAGTGTGTCTGCACAGACATTTTTGGAAAAGAGAAGTGACTGGAAACTCCATGTTTAGTTTTGGTAAACATAAAGGAAATCAAAATTAACATACAGCTTGTTAAATTGCAAAATTAAAGAAAAAAACGGATGCATAAGGTAGCATATGTTTTCTTTCCCTTTAAAATATTTCTTATATTTAGTTACATATTCATTATTGTATGTATGTGTATATGAGCATGTGTTATCAAACATGGAGATCAGAGGACAACTTGTTTGAGTTGGTTCTCTCCTTCTACTGTGTGGGTCTCAGGGATTGAACTCAGATCATCAAGCTTGGTGGCAAACACCTTTATCTGCTGAGCCATCTCCCTAGCTCCATATTTTTTCTTTTTATTTCTGAACTTTATTATGCTTCAGAAGTCTCTCCAATTATTTAAAAAACATGTTTCTATATTTTGCTAATTGTATTTTGAAATGAGAAACAATTTTGGCTTCCATACATGATGGTAGCAAACAAGCACCAAAACATTCAAGTTTTACTTAATCCCAAATATAAGGTAATACAAGTAAGAGTCAGCACAACTAACATAAACATAAGAAAGGTAAACAACTCTTTAATAAAAAATAGGAAATATTTCAATGGAAAAACTATCAAAGACTGAAGGAAGGAGAAAATTTCCAAGGAGCATCTACACATTTTTGTCACAGTTTGTATTATTTGTGCAAACACATCATTAAGTAAATATTTATCTGATATTCACAAAATATAGGTGAGAGGGGCAGCAAATCTTTCCCTATTCTGTATACATCATTTTACACACCAGTTAAAGATGTGGTAATGAAATACATATAAATAAGAAAGCAGAAGACAGGACTAACAGGGAAAGGAGGGAGCAGCTGTGGAGCAGTGGGGGAGAGGAATGAATGCAAACAATATGGACAAAACGTCATGGGGAAGCCCATGACTTGGAACATTAGCCTAAAAATGTAATAAAAGTGTGATCTTTTTTTTTTTTTTTTTGGGTCTTTTTGAGACAGGGTCTCCCTGTAGCCTCAGCTGGCCTGGAACTCACTCTGTAGACCAGGCTGGCTTTGAACTCACAAAGATCCGCCTGCCTCTGCCTCCCAAGTGCTAGGATTAAAGGCGTGCGCCACCACGCCCGGCTAAGTGAATTGTTTAGATTAATTAAATTTAGGTGTAGGTTTTGGTGGAAATGGTAATACAATTGAACCAATCGGGAATATAAAATGTTAATTGGTCTTATTTATAATTTGTATCGGGTTAAGGTATACAAATGGCCTATATATTTTTTCTGAATAACACAATATCACATTATAACACTTTCTTTACTTGTAGGACAAGTTAAAGGAACTAAGCTTAAATTTCCTTCCCAAATAAGTAGCATACAGTCAATGAGAACCAGTTTGGGTAAATGTAATGAAAGCTTATGCCTTGGCTCCTGCTTATGGGTATGTGTAATACAACTTAGGCATCTATAGGTCAAAACAAAAACCTAAAAAAAAAAAAAAAAAGGAAGAAAAGAGGGAGGGGGGAGGTCGGGTACTATCCTTTCTGGGATACAAATGGAAAACTCTGTGTTTCAATCCTATTGATAAATTTTCAATTTTTCTGATCTTGAAAATAACAATGGGAGGAGAATTTTATGTTCCCACAGGTAAAAGTCACCAATCTAAATGCCTGAAAACATACAACTTATGGCTGTGCAGGATGAACTGGGGAATGTCAGCAGAGAGGTTGACCCATCTGAACACTAAGGAATGAGGAACATCAGACTGCCTGAGACACGGTCACTGAGCATCTCTCTGAATAATATTGGGGTTGACTGTTAATAATGGACCCTAATGCTGAGAAACCTTCCTACCTCTCCCCCCCCTTTTTTTTTCTTTTTTTTTTTTTTTGAAAAAAGGAAAACAGGATGGTAATGAAACCACTCCCAAACTGTAAACTAGAGCCAATTGTTACGGTGGTAATTTCCTATAAAACAGGCACAACGTATTAACTGATTGATAGGCATAGGAACTGTGAAAGGATATTTCTCTATCTAGAGCCAAATTCAATAGTAAAGTGTTTATAAGTTGTGTAATTAAGCAAAATATATTACTACAGGAAAGCTCTGACATCAGCAATGAATTATTCTGCCTAGGAGATGTTGGCTAGGGGATTCAAACCCGCCCCCCCAAATTATAAAGGCCTTTTGCCTATAAATGGGATATATGCAAGGAGAAAGGCAGTAAGTCCCTGTTGTCGAAGACCTGGTGTGAGCATGAAAAATGTTATGAGACGTCACCTGCTAGCGTACAACTGGCCTCTGAAATGCTAGAGAGCGTTACCAAAGGCCACTACAGCAATACAGCAAAATATTGGTCTCCCTGAGACAAACAAGACTCCTCCGAAAATATCAGCTACACCTCAACAGCCTGGAGATACAGTGCAACAGTGGCAGCCAAGTGTCTATATTATATCCCAAAACTATTTGGCTATTAGCTCTCTCCTTGGAGGAATAACTCACAGCGGATGCCACAAGCTTATGTCCTCTAGTGGTTAGGCGATGTTATAAGCCACAATAAGAACTTGTCACCCTTTATAGAGAAACCACAGTTTGCGGATTAGCATACCATCCAAGCATCTGTGTCTATGCTCACAGCTTAGCTTGACACAATAAGTGGTACTGCTTAAATGCCTGTACATCCAATAGCTTGAGCTTTGTTAGTATGACTGAAAAGGGTATCACTGTGAAAGCTGTCAATCCGTGAAGGGAAACAAACTGAACAGACCGGAGTCCAAAATGACAACTCCAAAGAAATTAGACTGTTTTCTTCTCACCCACTTGTGCCCCTTTCCCAAAGCCTAGGGAACAAACTGCGGAAGAGGAGGCGTGGTAGATTGTAAGGGCTGTGGAGAGATAGGGGTGAATCATGAGACTATAGGAATATAGTCTGGACACCTGATTGATCAACATGCCTGTGCATACAAGCTTCTCCAACTGGACTATGGGAACCTTGGGTTGTTCAAAATTTGGACATAGATACTTGCAAAATGCACCAATTACTTAATTGTATGACATACTGAATAACATCATTGTTATCTGCAAACAACTGTGTCATTGTATTGTAGAATCCCTTAAAAATAAAAAAAAATTGAAAAAAAAAAGTGTGATCCTAGTTAACTATAGTTGATAGCTTATCAATGGTTATCAACAGCAAAAACAAGAAGTTCATGTCCTGAATGTCCACTTTTTTCTTCATTTAGTAGTCACTGTTTTTGGAGGGTAAGATCTATATATCTGTGCTGACTACTGGTCAGTAGGTTGCATGGACATATGCCAGAAAATGATGTCACCCCTCAAGCCATGCAGCAATCTTTCAGAACTATATCACAGGCAGTTGTGGTATGCTTCTTTAAATAGTACCAAATGCAATACAATATTTCTGTGTAGTATTTTGATGTACTGTTCACTAGTCTTTTATCTCTGTTGCCTTTTTTACCCAATAGGAAGCTGATGAAACTGTGTCACTAGGCCACCTGAAGCTGTGGCTACACCAGTAAGAGCCAGCCCCTTTCTATCCATGAAACTGAGCCTGAGTAATATGCTATCTATCAAGGTTGGGTTCAACTAGGGTCAGATTCTACAGCTGTGTCACCAATTAGACAAAGAGCATCTCTCTTTTGTTTCACTACTGCACATTCTTTTAAGTTACTATATGAATGTGAAATTACTTAGTAATTAAGTCTGCTAGGTGCTAGGTACCCGCTGGAGTGTCTGGGCAAGTACTGCAGAGGCTGTGGGGTGGCAAAAGGAGACTGCTCAGCCCCAGCCAGGACATGGCACCAAGCCACCAAATTGAGAGGCAGTGGCAGGCAGATCTCTGTGAATACAAGGTCAACCTAGTCTATACAGCGAGTTCCTGTCTCTAAGAAAAAAAATGCAGCTCTATTGAGGTAAAAATACAGGTAAACTACGCACACATTTAAGCTGAAAAATTTGGTATTTGATATTTGATTCTGTAAAACCATCACCACAATTACAGGAGTGAATATGAGCCAGCAAAATGGCTCAGTGGGTACAGGAACCTGCCACCAATGCTCATGGCCCAAGTTTGAACCCTGGGACTTACATGGTGAAAGAAAAATAAAACCTGACTCTTGAAAGTTGTCCAGTTATTGCCTCATGTGCTCTGTATACACACAACCCCCCCCCACAACAAAAAAAAAAAAACAAAAAAACTACACTCACAAAACAAATAGATGTAAAAAAAAAAAACTTTAAAAGATAGTGACCCTAATGAGCCCCATCTGCTTTGAGGTCTCTTGTCCTCTGCCCTCCCTGCCCCCTCATGGTTCTCTAGAGTGTTCACATGCTCTGTCAGTACAGAATTAGTTTGCTTGTTTCACACTGTTATATAAATGAAATCAAGACAGTAAATTTTCTGGGCTGGAGAGATGGCCTAGCGGTTAAGAGCACCGACTGCTCTTGCAGAGGACCCGGGTTCGATCCCCAGCACCCACATGGCGGCTAAGAACCGTCTGTAACTCCAATTCCAGGAGAACTCCAGTTCCAGGGGAATCCGAGGCCCTCTTCTGACCTCCGCGGCATTGCATGACACGGGTGCGCAAACCTACATGCAGACAGTACATTCATACACATACAAAAATAAAAAATAAAGACAGTAAATTTTCTTAAGTAAAGATTCTTGATTTTATTTAAAAAAAAACTACAGAAAAATCTAGTTGATAACAATGAATCTAAGGATGTAAACTGCTTAGAACTTAAACTGAGGACGAGGCTGGAAATGACACTTGTATTTTACTGTGGACTCCAAGTTCACTTAAGACGGGCTAGACCAATATAGGCTCTTGGGACAGGTACCATGAGGTAGATCCCACTTCTAAATACTGATATTCTAGAAGGCATGCTCTCACAAAGCAGTTAAGAAAGTAACATTAGGGCGTGGTGGCTCACATCTTTAATCCCAGCACTCGGGAGCAGAGGCAGGCAGATCTTTGTGAGTTCAAGGCCAGCCTGGTCTACAGAACGAGCTTCAGGCCAGCTGGGACTAAAGGGAGACCCTGTCTCGAAAAAAAAACAAACAACCAAAAAAAAAAAGAAAAAGAAAAAGAAAGTAACATTAGTTTAAGCAGAAAGTCACCTTCTGGTTCCAATTCTTCTGTCACTTCTGTTTCATCTTCAGAGGAAGCTATGCTTTGTGACACAAGCTGGCCTTCAGATAGGAAAGATGCATCATCTTCTTTCCCTTGTGTTTTGTCAGTGTTCTCTTCTACCTGTGTTACACTTTTTCCTTGTAAAACCTGAAGAAACAGAAGCACACTGCTGTGTTTTTATAATGGCCAAAGCACTTGAAGAATGAAACACACACATATGAGACTTCAGTACACAGATATGTAGTGTGGTGTGGTGTCTCAGGTCCCTGATCATAGCACTTGGGAAGGTGTGGCAGGATGGGCTACATGGGGAGAATAGTGAGTTCCAAGCCAGTCTGGACTGCGAACAAGCCTATGTCTCAAAGCAACAGCATTCACAAACTCAAAACGACAAAACATACAAATAGATGAAAATGCATAGATCAATGCAAATTTGAATATATATTAAGAATAAAAGATGTAAGCCGCTATGGGTGGTGCATGCCTATAATCTGAGCATGTGGAAGTGGAAGCAGAAGGACATTCTGTGCTACATAATGAGTTTTGAGTTTGAGTTTGAGGTCAACTTAGGGTACAGAACAAAACAAAACAACAAAAGATGTATTAATCTCAAAATGAATTTTACACTGATTTTTAGTTTCTGTAACTACATATAATGTGCTAATGTACAGCCAGTTATAGCTGTTAAATCTGTCATACTTTTAATTTTCCTATTTCAAAGAAGTCACATACAAAAGTAGGATTAATACTATGATTTCCTAAATCATGCCTAACACAAGACAAAGTGTTCTAAGTGCCAAATTAAATTTCCTAAATCATGCCTAACACAAGACAAAGTGTTCAAAGTGCCAAATTAAACCTTTCAGAATAATTTTAATACAAATTCATACCGTGGATGTGTGTGGAACAACTGGCATGTTAATTTCTATTTCTGGAGTATGCTCCACTTCTGGGGAATTTTCCTTCATATCCTCTGGAGAAGTAGAAGTCTCCTTGGAATAATGTGAAAACACCAACATATGTTATTTTGTATTTATTACTAAATCCCAAATCATTTTAAGCTTTTTACACGTACACACTCTCATGAACTCACACATGTGCAGGTTGCACACACAGACAAATATACTAATAAAATTGGCAGTGAATATTTTTCTTTTTGTGTGCTGGAGATGGAACCCAGGGC
The DNA here is from genome assembly GCA_009823505.1 of Rhizomys pruinosus. Lineage (NCBI taxonomy): Eukaryota > Metazoa > Chordata > Mammalia > Rodentia > Spalacidae > Rhizomys > Rhizomys pruinosus. The sequence goes on from VZQC01007915.1 coordinate 3,496,895, forward strand.
TCTATGCATGATAAGCACCAGATCTAGCATTGAACTACATCCTCTTTTTTAAAAAAAAATTTATTTATTTATATGTGTATGAATGTACTGTCTGCATGTAGGCCCGTGCACCCATGTCGTGCAATGCTCAGAGGTCAGAAGAGGGTGTCGGATTCCCCTGGAACTGGAGTTCTCCTGGAATTGGAGTTACAGACGGTTCTCAGCCGCCATGTGGGTGCTAGGGATCGAACCCGGGTCCTCTGCAAGAGCAGTCGGTGCTCTTAACCAGGCTATCTCTCCAACCCAAGCTACATCCTCTTAAATGTGTATACAATTTGACAACTGCAAATGTAGTTTATTGAAACACTGCTTACCATGGCAAAAAAGAGAAAGCAGTACAAATGTCTAATGAGATATTGGCTACCATATGCTTTATCCAGACACCCAGGATCTGTGTAATTACGAGAAGACATTGATGGGGGTCTGTACTCACTCATGTCACAAACAGTAAGGCATATGGAAATAAGGCACATATACAGACATGCACACCTGTGTGTGTAGTTGAATGAACCAGCTATGAAATATATGTAAGTGTATACATCTGTGGGAAAAAATTATGGAAGGAAATTCACTAAAATGTCATGTTATAAGTTAGGGAAAAACTAATTTTAATTTTATGTTTTCTTTTTATTTATAGTTTTAATACTAGTATGATAATCATATATTACTAATGTAATTTAAAAATTGTATATGCCAGAACAGGTATGTGCCTTCCTCTGATCTGTATTATTTAGTACACCAAATATCAACTTACAGTCAACTATTTTTCTAGCACCCATAAACTGATGTTTACTTTTTTTTTTTTTTTTTTTTTTTTTTTGGTTATTTTTGAGATGGAAGGGTTCTCCCTGTTAGTCCCAGCTCTGGCCTGGAGATATCTCATCTGTATAGACCAGGCTGGCCTTTAGCAAAACCTCACAGAACTGCCCTCATATGGCCTCCGAAGGGCTAGATTAAAGGCCTGATACCCCTGGAACCACCCGACGGTCTTCTTAAGCCGCATTGTGGGTGCTGGTGAATTGAAACCCCGATCCTCTCTGTAGAGCAACTTGGTATTTCTAAACCACTGAGAGTCATCTTCCAGCCCACACTGATGTTTCTTTTAAAAACAGTTTCAAATTTTATTTTTTAAAAAAAATTTTTTATTTATGTTCTGTATGTGATGATAATGAATAGTACTGCTCTGCAGGCATCAGTTTGTGCCCGTGGTCATGCAGCTGCCACGTAGGTCAGAAGGAACGGTTTTTTGTCGGATTCCCATGTGAAACTGAGTTCTCCTGGAGAATGGGAGTCCCTCAGTAAGTTGTCAGACGGTTCTCGGCCGCCATGTGGGTGTTTGGGGAGGTGGAAACCCGGGTCCTCTGTAAGTTGGTCGTGGCCGCTCCATTAACCAAAGCAGGCCTCAGCTAGCCATCTCTCCAGCCCAACAGTCACAATTTTGTAAAGTAATGTACTAATTGCCCCCCAATTTATAGAAAATGTTTTAACAGATAATAAGGAAAATATAAAAATAATGCATACAATATAAAATTCCTATTATAAAGGTATTCTTCTAAGAACTTATTACATTTTTAAAAAATTTCTTTAATTTTTTGTTTTTTTTTTTTTTGGTTTTTGGTATTTTTGAGGCAGGAGGGTCTCCCTTTTTCGTAGTTCCAGCTGTCCTGGAGCTTGTCTGTAGATCAGGCTGGCCTTGAAACTCCAGAGATCCGCCTACCTCTACCTCCCCGCGTGCTGGGTGGGATTATGGATTAAAGGAGGTTGCACCACCACGGCCTGGCCTCTTTCTTTAAGTTTGAATTGAAGAAAAACTTTTTGGTTACAATACTGTATTATAAACATTGTATATCTTGTTACTTAAAAAATACAGTATTGGGGGGCTGGAGAGATGGCCTAGTGGTTAAGAGCGCCAACCGCTCTTACAGAGGACCCGGGTTCAATCCCCAGCACCCACATGGCGGCTGAGAACCGTCTGGAACTCCAATTCCAGGAGAACTCCAGTTCCAGGGGAATCTGACACCCTCTTCTGACCTCCGCGGCATTGCACGACACGAGTGCACACACTTGCATGCAGACAGTACATTCATATACATACAGAAATAAATAAAATAAATTAAAAAAAATACAGTATTGGGGCTGGAGAGTGGCTCAGCCGTTAAGAGCACTGACTGCTCTTGCAGAGGACCTGGGTTTGATTCCCAGCACCCACATGGTGGCTAAGAATGGACTTTAACTCCAGTTCCAGGGGAATCCGATGCCCTCTTCTGACCTCCATGGCATTGCACGACATGGGTGCACCAACCTACATGCAGACAGTACACTCATACACATAAAAAAAAAAATAAAAAAATTTAAAAAATACAGTATTAAAAAATGAACCAATTACCTATTTGAATGGCAAACTAAGCAATGTCAATATTATCTGAAAACAACTGTGCTATTATATTGTAGAATCCCTTAAAAAAATAAACAAGGGGCTGGAGAAATGGCCTAGTGGTTAAGAACACGACCCCTCTTGCAGAGGACCCGGGTTTGATCCCCAGTACCCACATGGCGGCTGAGACCGTCCGTAACTCCAATTCCAGGAGAACTCCAGTTCCAGGGGAATCCGACACCCTCTTCTGACCTCCGAGGTATTGCACGACATGGGTGCACAAACCTACATGCAGGCAGACAGTACATTCATACACATAAATAAAATTCAAAAAAATTTAAAAAATAAAGGAAAAAAAAGTATTATAACCATTTTCCTCTGATATCAAACTTTGGGGAACAATCTTAAATAACATAACATCACATTTCTGTATCATGCCTTAATAAACTATCTTCTTAGTCCTATTGGATATTTAAGTTGTTCACAATTTTAAGCTATTATTACTACTACTGAAAAGAACATCTCTATATATTTCATTTTATATTAATGGTTATTTACTTAGAAATCAGGTTACCCATACTTTGACTAGAGGCAAATTATTTAGCCTCTGTAATTATTACTTTCCCATTTTTTTTTAAATTTTATTTATTTCTGTATGTGTATGAATGTATGTCTGCATGCAAGTTTGTGCACCCGTGTCGTGCAATGCTGCGGAGGTCAGAAGAGGGTCTCGGATTCCCCTGGAACTGGAGTTCTCCTGGAATTGGAGTTTCAGACGGTTCTCGGCCGCCATGTGGGTGCTGGGGATCGAACCCAGGTCCTCTGTAAGAGCAGTCGGCACTCTTAACCGCTAGGCCATCTCTCCAGCCCTTACTTTCCCATTTTTTAGGTGGAATAGTTCTAGTATAAAGCACACAGCATTGTTTTGAAGATTAAATGAGTTCAATGCACATATGGCATTTGTATCAGTGCCTGGTATGTAATACGGACTCAATAAATGTTAAAAAACCTTTCTCTAGTTGTAACTATTGAATTTCATCTATTAGTACATATAAATTAAGTGCTTTGCATACACCAGGCAGTATGTTAAGTCTTGAGAAGACAAACTACTTGGATGTGGGTAGTGGTCACACAGTATATGATGTAAAAAATTCATCAAGCCACACGATTAAGATTTATGTCCTTTGTTATATAAATTTTATGTTAAAATGAAAAATGCAATGTGGATGAACTGGATGGGGGATGTAACAAGAGAAGAGTCATGGGAATGCTTCCAAAGATTCATGCTGTTTGACTAAGTAAATGCTTAGATTATGTCACTTATTAAGAAGAGGAAACACTGAACAAGGCCAAATTTCGGAAGGGTGTGAATGTAATCAGCCCAGTTTTTGACATGTTAAGTTTAAATTCCTATCAGAAATCCATTGCATATAAAATAAGTAATAAGAAAATGAATACAGAATTCAGCAGTGAGGTTGATGTTAGAGATTATAAATACAGGGATGCCAATACACAGATGCTATTTCAAGTGTTGGGACTGGATGAGGACTCTTAATGAAGATACAGATTGATAAGAGGGAAGTGGTCTGAGGCTTCACTGATGAGACGCTTCAACATTGAGAGATGTGATCCAGGAGAGTGAACACAGTCATTGGTAAAGCTGCAGGAAAACCAGCAAGGAATGACATCCAAGGAGCCAAGAGAAAAGGGAGAGATTTAATAGAGAACTCAATACTGAATAAGACCCAAGCAAGCACTGTGACCTTAGCAAGAAAAATTTTATGAAGATATAAGCTCAACTGGTATTAGACCAACAAACAGTGTGAAGAAAGCAAGACAGAATTTTGACAACTTCTTTGAGACTCTCGGTAAGTGGATGCAGAGGACTCGGCCAGTAGTACCTGGAGAGGGATACTGGGACCTGAAAGGGCAGATCAAAGAATATAAACTGGTAACAAGCAAGTCAAGTAGAGTATAATAAATGTCTATATTTTATTTCAAATATTTGTGATATGAAAGGAAAATCAGTATTTTGAGAATTTATTACTTACAGAACTCTGATGAAGCATGGTATCCACAAAAGACACCTTTTTGTCCACAGGTTTTGTTAAATGCTGTCTTGGTTTAGGTTTTGGTGCCTAAGATAAAATGATATGTTAGACTATGGTGATCATTGCATTTCAGAGAAGGCTTTAGCTATTTCTTTGGTGGAATTATTTGGCTATTATGTTTATGTTTAAAGTGTTATACTTAAAAGGAAATTGAAAGCACTGTTACTCACTACAGCTGATGTGACAGCAGGGGATGCTGGAGGTAGTCTCTGAACAACTATTGGCTCTTCTTTGCACATGAAATTCCCTAAGTCTTCAGTAGTTATTGATGTACTTGGTGGAAGGTAAGCAAATTTCCATTTTAATATAATATGGATGGTGCCTGCAGGATGCTTTTGATGATCTGTTAACTCAAATATCCCTGTAAGTTATGAAAATCATTTTGATCAATACTAGAGTAAATTTTTTTTTCCATAAAAATTAAAGAGAAAAAAGAACTAGTTTCAAATTTCAAAATAATTTTGAATATTCAAAATAATTTTGAAATTTGAAACTAGTTTTTTTTCTTACAACTCACAACTCAAATGTGAGAGTAAAGGCAAAAGACTTATTAAAGGTTTATTTCTCAAACAACTTTTTTTAGAAGTTAAGGTCTCACAGAATACTGATTCAACAATGACAATATTAATGAATGAGTATTTTATTTTATGGTGTATGTGTGCTATGTGTGTATGTTAGTGTGGGTGAACATATATGTGGGTGTGTATGGAAGCCAGTGGTTGACCTTGGGTATCATTCTTTAGGGGCTACCTATTTTGTTTTTTGAAATAGGGACTCTCCCCTCAGCCTGGGCCTTGCTGATTAGGATAGGCTGGCTGACCAGTGAGTCCCAGGGATCTGCCTCTCTCTGCCTCTCTTGTGCTGCAATTAGAGACACTGCATTTGGCTCTTTTACATGGATGCTGGGGATCAAACTTAGTTCCTCATGCTTACAAGACAAACACGTTGCTGACTAGCCCATCTCTGCAGCCCCTAATGTACAGATATTTTAAGTCATTGAAATTAAATTCAGAGGTCACTCAGATTTCTTAGCCTCTCTATAAGACATTATTCCTGGGTTCTGGCTCAAGTATCGACCTTCATTTTAACTTGAATATTCTTGGAAGAGACAAGTCTCTACAGCAAAATATTCTAAAACTTAAAAGTTTCAAGTAATTTAATATATAAAGTAGTCAAATTACTAAATATCTGTTGTAACTTTAAATTTTTACTAAGATTTAAGTTACTCCAAATACATAAGAGTCTATGAAATAAAAGTCTATGGCGTGGTGGCGCACGCCTTTAATCCTAGCACTCAGGAGGCAGAGGCAGGCGGATCTTTGTGAGTTCAAGGCCAGCCTGGTCTACAGAGTGAGTTCTAGGACAGGTGGGGCTACAGGGAGACCCTGTCTCGAAAAGATAAAAACAAAACAAAACAAAAAAAAGTCTATGAAATAAATTGATCACCCAAAACAAATAGCAGTAACACAAAATATCACTTAGTTGACTATCTAATAGTAAGTCATGAATTTAAATCATTGTATTAGATTTTAGGGATGAAAAATTTGTAGCTAATGAACCTATATTTTTGTTTAAGGGGATCCTTTGCTTGGTCCTCAAATAGTGTCATTTCTTTTAATAGCAAGCTGGGGGAAAACTCCCTACCTTCAAATATCCCAAACTCTAAGCTTTTGGGAAGAAAAAGAATATGGTTAGACAATAGAGAGGTGACAAAGTTCTATTATAAGCAAGGTTTGACTTCTCTTCCAAAAAGGCAAGGATAAAAGCAAAAAGGTGGTCAGTGACAATGACCTAATGGCTCTGGGATTGATCAAAGGTGTACGACAAGCCAAGAAGCATTAACTCAAGCAAGTCTGCTATGCAGTCTCTGTAAGAACTGCAGGAGTCCATGGGTCTACTCTTGCCTTCTCCTCTCTGTTTGGTACATTAGTTCTATTCCCTCTGTTGAGGAGGCTGACTATATTTGGAACAGAGTATAGACAGCTTCATTTCTAGAGGCAATATTTAAAAACAACAGCAATCTCAGTGCCAAACAGGCAGGTAAGCCAAGATCTTAGCCAGAATTCTCAAGCACAAAACCAGAAAAGTCAGGTGACAACTTAAAAGGTACAAGATATCCACAATGGGCCTTTATGAGATCCTTCTTATGCTCTATGGTATGGAATGCTGTGGGTGTATACCAAGCTATGTAAGTGCTGAGAAGAAACTCAAGAGAACCTTAGTAGACTCTGTTGCTAGCCAAATGAGAAGCCTAGCATGAGTACTAGCACTAGCTTTAGTAGACTTACAGACCACAAACTATACACAGACCCACCGACAAAGAATGGGAGACTTTAGACCCAAGGTGTTTAAGTATACTTTCTGAACAATCGTTGGCTGACTACTAAGCTATACTGATCTGTACTTAAAACTTCAACAAGTATAAAACAACTTATCAGGGATATCAGTGGCTACATACAATGGTAGAAATAGATAATTAGTTCAGATAAGCCACCAAGCAAACAAGCAAGCAAACAAACAGTAACAATAACTAGTCTAGGCATGGCACTACAATATATTATCCAAAATGTCCAGTTCTCAACAACAACAAAATGAGCCAACGGCTAGAGGTGGAGTTGCTTGACTGTCATGCATGAAGTCCTGGGTTTGCTCCTTTGTCTCAAAGAAACATAAATATCATGAGTCATATAAAAAGTAGGAATTTGTGATACCTAACAGGATAAAAAGCCACCAAAAACATTCGTTGAGGTACCCAGATTATAGACTTAGCAGGAGAAGACTCAAAAGCAACACTGTTAATGATTACAAGTCAAAGAACTAGAAATCATATTTCAAAAATAAAAATACTATGACAACAAATAATGAAATATAGTAAAGAAAATCCATCCATCCATCTAAAATGAGATTGGGGATGTAGTGGAAGTGGTAGACAGTAGTTGCTTAGCATGTGTGAGAGCTGGGTCTGACTCCCAGCACTGGGGGTAGGGATGGAGGATGGTACACCTACACAACTTCACCCTACACTCACATAACATCACACTACACCTATACAACATTACACCACACCTACATATTATACTATACCTACACAAAATTGCACTACAACCTACATAATATTATAGTACACCTATACCTCAATGAGGTCTAAGTACAATAAATACAAAAGGATCCACTTGTAGGCACATACAACTATTCAAAACTCAAACAAAATCCTGAAAACAGCATGTGAAACTCATGATAAGGTCATTAGAGTACCTTAGAAACAGTGAATGCCAATAGCCAGTAGTTTGATGGACTAAGCATGCTAGAAGGCAAAAAAACCTGGCAACCAAAATATAGCCAAAAATAACCATCAAGATTATTTATCAAAGAATAAAAGGAAAAGTAAGAATATTCCTAGATAACAAGTACTGAGATAATTCATTAGCAGCAGACAAGACTTACAACAAATATCCTATAGGAAGTTTTCTTCAGACTGAAAGCAAAAGACACAAGACAATAAATCAAAGCCACACATCTGAATAGGGACCAGAAAGGTAAACAAATGCAAAGGTAATTATAAAAGATAATGCAAATATATGTATTTTTCTTTTCTCCTATTAACTGATTTAAAGTATATTTATATAAACCAATAATTGTAAAATTATATTATTGGGCTCATAATACCCTATCATAAGAAATGAAATAAAACAGAGTTATGTGGAGTAAGGAAATGACATCAGAATAAGGAAGTAAGTCAGAGTAAGGAATGAAGTCAGCCCACAGAAGAAATAAATATCAGAAACAGTAAAGATGTAGGTAAATATAATTACATTTTTTGTCCCTTTTCTTAACTTAATTAAAGGAAAATTATTACATTATATAAAGTAATGATTAGAATACTGCTGTGTTTGTACATAGACAAAGGGGATAGGTGAGGGAAGAAAGAGAGAGCAATGGGAATGGGAGGAAATAGAACCACAGCATGTTATATACGTGTGTAAAATGTCAGAATACACCCATTGCTTTGTGCAATTAATATGCACTAATAAAAATGTAAAAAACCTAGGTATATTATATGCATATATATGACAATAGCAGTATAAAGGAGGGGGAATGAAATAATATTAAAGCTTTTATGTTTTAATGGAATGATGTTAGTATTAATTTTAAGTAGATTAGAAGGTACATATTACAATCCCTTGAACATTAGAGATGCTATAACCTCTAGCAATGAAATAACTAAAAATATGAATAGTACTATAGGCCTGTAGTTCAAAATCTGTCTGAAGGTAGGAAAATTAGTTATTAACAAGTCATAACCATAACTTAACTAGGGTATAATTTGGGTTTGATCTTTCAGAGAGATAGGGGTGAATCGTGAGACTACAGGAATATAGTCTGGACTCCTAACTGATCAACATGCCTGTGCATACAAGCTTCTCCAACTGGACTATGGGAACCTTGGGTTGTTCAAAATTTGGACATAGATACTTGCAAAATGCACCAATTACCTAATTGTATGACATACTGAGTAACATCAATGTTATCTGCAAACAACTGTGTCATTATATTGTAGAATCCCTTAAAAAACAAAACAAAACAAAACAAAAAAAACAACTACAGAATCAAGAACATAGGCTTACCTGAGATACACCTATCATGTGCCAGTGAAATCAGGGGCACAGTGACTTTTCCTATGTAAATATTCTCCTGGGTATCACTATCATCAAACACATAAAAGCTCAGAGATTCTGACTTAAGGTATCGATCCAACTCCATATTCATTGGCACTGGGAAACACATATGGTCATCAAACTGTGGATCATTGCTACTGGGAATGATGGCTGTATCATGGTCTGCAAAATCAAAAAACTTGTACACAACATATGCATGTGGCTGCAGGTGGCTTGCTTGGGATTGTAGGTTGCTGCAACATCTTACTGTAATGTGAAGTTCATTTAAGTTGCCATCTGTGGAATCTGTTGAACTGGGCTGAGCAGTTTTGGGTGCTTGTTGACTTAACTGGAAAAACATACATATTTATATTATAGAAATAATGCAATTAAAAGATAAATATCAGTTGCTAACCCCCAACAATATTTTGTAAATGGACAAAAACTGCATATTTTAATTTCAAAGTTATTTTCTCAGCAAAATTCTTATTCAAAATAATATGGTTAAAAACAGTATGTTCAAACATCTGGAATATGGGAGAATACATGATCCTTCCATGTTTGGAAGACCAAGGATATTTGTAGAAATTAGTGCTAACAGCAAATAAAACCAAGAAAGAAATTAATGTATTGCTCATTAATTGCATTTAATAACTGAAGAGCCAAGGCAGGGATGGGTCTGAGGAAGAATGTCCTGACTAAAGGAGAGACATCTGCTCACCCTGCATGTGGTTTGAAGAGGGAGATATCTGAGGCAAAGATCAGCCAGTACATCAAAGTCTGGCTGCTGTAAGAGCAACAGAATAGATATGCTCAAAGGATCAAAAGCTAGGATTGGGAGGACATTCCAGAAGAGATGAGCCAAGGTGTTAAAAATAGAGCTGGAAACTATTTTAAGGTCCCTTTGCAGAACATGGTAAGCACATAAGATGTTAGAAAACATCAGCAGTGGGGCTGGAGAGATGGCCTAGCGGTTAAGAGCGCCGACCGCTCTTACAGAGGACCCGGGTTCGATCCCCAGCACCCACATGGCGGCTGAGAACCGTCTGAAACTCCAATTCCAGGAGAACTCCAGTTCCAGGGGAATCCGAGACCCTCTTCTGACTCCGCGGCATTGCACGACACGGGTGCACAGACTTGCATGCAGACAGTACATTCATACACATACGGAAATAAATAAATAAAAAAAAAAAGAAAACATCAGCAGTAAAAGGTGAATCTTTCCCAGCTGACACAATCTGCAACAAAGACAATGCTTATGTTCTAGTCCCTTGTTCAGTTTGGTGCTGGGAAATTTTCTACCTTGCCTGGAAGAATCCTTCCTCAGTGCTGAATCTGGATTAGGGACCTGGGACCCCAGAATCCAAAAAGAAGTTTATTAGAGAGGAAAAACTAAAGTTAGTCACAATGTCCTTAGTAGAGACCTCTGGTGGTATGGAGTGGGGAAACCTGAGTGGGAACCACAGCACTGTTCTCCCACAGCTAGTCTGCATCAACTAAAGAAGGCTCAGTGGAACGATTTTGAAAGTACTCCTCTCTGCTTATCTCCCCAAATCAATCCAAGGAGAAAACCAAGCAAATAATTTTATATCTTTAGTTCAAATTCCCATTGCCATAACAGCTTCTACCGAAGTGTGTTATAACAAATACTAGTCAGAAAGATGATCTCTGGGAAGCAGGTGACACTTTCTTAAGTTTGAGAATTAATGTTTTATTAGTCATGGTTCTTAAATGAAGGTTACAGAAAACTCAGTGGAACTAAAAACAATTTCATGTACCATCATAGGGATATTTCATGGACCTGTACAACAAAAGTATGGTTGGCTTTAGGAAGGTAGTAGGCTTGGAAAAGCGCCAGAATTTAGTCTGTCCAGTCTCCATCTTTCTCTGAATTCTGGCTCATTATTCTTTCTTCAGACATTCTTTCCTTTTGCTGACTAACATGGCAGAAGATGGCTGCCAATAGCTCCTAATTTTACATGTTTCAGGATGAAGAGTCTTGCTTTCTCTTGCTCAGAAGGCAGTGTGGATATTCCTGAACCATTCTAATTGGGTGGATGGTGGGAGGAAATGGGATCGTCTAACATAAATCTTGTCATTGGAGTCCAAGCCTCATGGGATGGGATAAAGGCAGTTATAAAAAAAAAAGGGGGGGGTGGGGGTGGGGGCTGAAAAGATGGCTCAGCAATTAAGAGCCCTGGCTGCTCTTGCAGAGGACCTGGGTTCAATCCCCAGCACCTACATGGGGGCTAACAACCTTCTATAACTCCAGTTCCAGGGGATCTGACACCCTCTTCTGACCTTTGCAGGCACTGCATAACACAATGCATAAACACACATGCAGGCAATACACTCATACACATTAAAAATAACAAAAATAATATAAGAAAGAGAAAGGATGATTATGACTTGAGGAGGCATTCTAAAATATTTCTACCATATTCTCTTCTGTTAATATAAGTGTAGACTTTATTTTTTCATACTCAGGTTATACATATGAGGTCATAAAGTCTAGAATATTATCTAACTCTGCTCAATTCAGTGCTTTTTACATTTACTCATGGAGTTGGACTTAAGTTCCAAGTTCCTAGCAAGAAAATATTCATTTTGTATTTTTCAGAAATCAAATGGGAGGAAATGATCTGAAAGTACAACAAATGACAATCTAGTAATAACAATCAACAGCAGAGAGGATTAATCCAAGACTCTTCATATGTGATAACAGTAGTACAGTTATTTTCTGAAAGTGTCCTGGACAGCACAAGGGAATTCCTTTGTATCAATAGAACAGTTCTGCATCTCATAATGATGCCGATATGAATCAATAAAGCCAATAAAACTGAAACGAGTAGATGCCCACATAAACATAAGGTATATAGCTTGATCAATATTGTACAATGTCAAGTTCCTGTTTTATTTTGTTTAGTTTTTCAGTATATTAGGGAGTGAACCTTTGGGCTTTATACATGCCAGGCAAGCATTCTACCAGTGAACTACATCCTTAACTCTTAAAAAAAAAAACCATGTTATTTTGATACAGGGTCTTGCTAAGTTGCTTAGGCTGTCTTGAATTTGTATTCTCCTGAGTAGCAGGGGTACTGGTAACTCCACCCTGCATCTAGTTTAACTTCCAGCTTTCAGTATTATAACTATGCAAAATGTTACAACTGGGAGGAGGTGGGTAAAGCATACAGAGGCCAACTCTCTACTGCTGCTGCTACCCCTTGTGACTGATTGTTCTAAAATAAAAAGTTAAGAAGGGCACTTGATGGCTGTGAAAGGAAACAATCTCAGTTCACAGCATTAAACCTAAGGAAATACTATAAGCCACTTGATGGCTGTGAAAGGAAACAATCTCAGTTCACAGCATTAAACCTAAGGAAATACTATAAGCCACTTGATGGCTGTGAAAGGAAACAAGTTTACAGCATTAGATCTAAGGAAATAGTACAAAATTCCTTTGTTATTAAGAGTCTTATTTTCAAACAAGCTTACCCATTGCATTTTCTCTGGCTTCTTAAAATTCGATGTTATATATCCTAATGCCTTTGCTCGTTCTCTATAAAGTCGAATTGCTTGATCCATCGGAACTCTTAATCGGAACCAGTATTCTACTGTGCCAAAATTTGGGATGTCTCCTTTAGTCCCTACAAATAATGCATAGAACAGTTAAAATAATCACATACATGAGGATATAAAGGACTAAAACACACTAGTGATATTATACATGAAAAGTTTATACTTTGTACAGAGTGAAATAACAGGACTTGCATAAATGCTGTTTGATTGGCACAAAGAGCAGAAACAAAGAAAACTGCTTTTCTGAAGTATGAGGTTCATTGTATGTTAAATATTAAGAAACTGTCAAAATATGACTGAGATATTTCAATTGATATCATTTCAATTTTGAATATAAAGAAAGACCTAAACAGTGCATCAGATACTCCATAGATTCTTTTGCACACTGTAATACTTTTCTTTAAACAAGTTAGACTCAATCTAGTTTGACATTTACAATATACAACCTCAAAATTATAAATATGAATTCCATGTTTTAATTTGGCATTGATGATCTTTGGCATCTTCCCACCTCTGCACTGCACCACAAGTACATGGTAGTGCCCACAGCTCTGCTGAATGCACAGCCACTGTGCCGTTGTGTGGAACTTGCTGTTACACTTCACTGTGCCGTTGTATGGAACTTGCTGTGTACACTTCACTGTGCTGTTGTGTGGAACTTGCTGTGTACACATCACTGAGCCGTTGTGTGGAACTTGCTGTTACATTTCACTGTGCCGTTGTGTGGAACTCGCTGTTATGCTTCACTGTGCTGTTGTGTGGAACTTGCTGTTATACTTCACTGTGCTGTTGTGTAGAACTTTCCATGTACACTTCACTCAGCAGTTTTCCTTTTCTCTGTCAGACTTTCTTCTCTGGTTCCTAGAAGGTTTATTAGCTCTTTGTTTCCTTTGTGGACCTGTATGTCTGTATTACTGCACTGACCACTTCAATCTGTCTGTTCACAACTATGTGGTCTGTATATCACACAAAAATTTGAGGGCGAGGACTGCTGTCAAATTTCATCCCCTCTTTATAGCTGGATGAAATACCACTGTGTATAGGTATATTTTCTTTATGCATTCTTCTGCTGATGGACCTTGAGCCAGGTTCCATATCTTAGTTCCTGTGAATAGTTGCAGCAATAAACACTGATGTGCAGGTACCTTTGTGGTACATTGACATAGAATACCTGTGCTTAAGATCTTTGATCCATTTGAACTGACTTTTTTTAAAACATTTTTTTAATTTTATTTTTTGTGTGTATGAATGTACTGTCTGCATGTAGGTTGGTGCACCCATGTCATGCAATGCTGTGGAGGTCAGAAGAGGGCGTTGGATTCCCCTGGAACTGGAGTTAAAGATGGTTCTTAGCTGCCATGTGGGTGCTGGGAATCGAACCCGGGTCCTCTGCAAGAGCAGTCAGTGTTCTTAACCACTAGGCCATCTCTCCTGCCCACTGAACTGATGTTCGTGCAGAGTAAAGATATATGTAATTGCTATATCTTCTTGGTGAATTATTGATTAGTAACTACTTTTATGTGACTAATTTGGTTTGAATCTACTAGATCAGACATCAGGATGGTAATACCACCTGTTTTCTGTTTCTATCTGCTCCATAGATTGGTTTCTATCCTTTGCCTCAGTCTCTGGTTTTCTTTGCCAGTGAGGTGTGTTTCTTGGAGATGATGACTAATTTGATTTTTTTTTAATCCCATCAGCTGGAGTTTGTGTCTGTTTATTGGTAAGGTTATGCCATTTATACTTAAGGTTATTACCAAGAGATGTGTACTAATTCCTGTAGTTTTGTTGTTTTCCAGGTTTCTCCCCTATTAGCATTAGAGGTTTGCTGGTTTGCTCTGTTGGACATAATGGACTCCTTTCTAATTATTTATCTACTCCTCTCAGGAAATGTGCTCTCATGATTGAGACTTTCTTCCTACTCTATATGGTAAGTGTTTAAAGTAGATTATATTTTCCTGGCTTGGTGGTTATGAACTGTTGTAAGTTTTGCTTGTCTTGAAACATCATTATTTTTATGCCAATCTTAAATGATCACTTTGTTGGATAGTTATAGAAATCTTGGGGCTGGAGAGATGGCTCAGTGGTTAAGAGCACTGACTGCTCTTGCAGAGGACCTGGGTTTGATTCCCAGCATCCAGATGGTGACTAAGAACAGTCTTTAGTGCTGGGTGTGGTGGCACATACCTTTAATCCCAGCACTAGGGAGGCAGAGGCAGGTGGATCTCTGTGAGTTCAAGGCCAGCCTGGTCTACAGAGTGAGCTCCAGGCCACCTGGAACTAAAAGGAGATCCTGTCTCAAAAATACCCAAAACGAAACAAAACAAAAACAAACAAACAAGCAAACAAAAAAGATATAGAAATCTTGGTCAACAGTTATTTACTTTCAGGATCTGAAATGTGTTGTTCCTAGTTTTTAGGGTTGGTGATCAGAGACTGGATGATCTTCTGTTGAAGAGTTAGCTCTTCCCCATCACAGCTTTTAATGTTTATTTCCTTTGCACTTTTGACATCCTGAGTATAGTATATCATAGGCTTATTCTTTCGTCATCTCAATTTGAAACTTTAATATTTTATGTTTGTATGTCCATCCCTCTCTCTAGAACTGGAAAATTTCTGCTACAACTTCACTGAAAAGATTCTCTATGCCTTTAGTTTGTATTGCAGCTCCTTCTATCCTGTGGATTCATAGATTTGGTCTCCTGATTGTATCTTAGAGTTCTTTTGGGGGGGGTATTTTTGAGACAGGGTCTCCCTGTAGCCCCAGCTATCCTGGAACTCACTCTGTAGACCAGGCTTGCCTTGAACTCACAAAGATCTGCCTGCCTCTGCCTCCTGAGTGCTAGGATTAAAGGCACATGCCACCATGCCCAGCGTATCTTAGAGTTCTTAGTGGTCATGCTTGTCCACTACTTTTCTTTATTGACTTTTAAATGTAACATTTCCTTGACTTTGTTCTCCATTCCTTCCCTGATGTAATGTCTTCTGCTGGATCCAGTCTAGTGGTGATGGTTTCAACTGTTTTGATTATTATTGTTTATTTTGTTTTTTTTTGTTTTTTTTTTTTGGTATGTGTATCAATGTACTGTCTGCATGCAGGTCTGTGCACCCGTGTCGTGCAACGCCGCGGAGGTCAGAAGAGGGTCTCGGATTCCCCTGGAACTGGAGTTCTCCTGGAATTGGAGTTTCAGACGGCTCTCGGCTGCCATGTGGGTGCTGGGGATCGAACCCGGGTCCTCTGCAAGAGCGGTCGGCGCTCTTAACCGCTAGGCTATCTCTCCAGCCCCTGTTTATTTTGTTTTTGATTCATTGAGTTTTTCCTTTCTAACATTTCTCTCTTTTATAAAATCTCAATTTCCTTTTTTAGATTTTCTTATTCACCCTCCTGACTTTTTCCTTTTTGTTGCTATTTTTCTTCTATAGGTTCTAAGTTGAATTCTTCTGTTTGTCTGTATTCTCTTTATGATCACTGATGATTTTTATTAGTAAACTTTTGAAGTCTTTACCTGCCATTTTACCTATTTCAATATGTTTGAATTCAGCAGTTAAGAACTCACAATTGCCTTGCTTTTTCATGTTTTGTGTTGTAATTTGTGCATCTCTTTGTTCAGATATGGATTTCATTTTGGGGGGAGATTTTCTTATTGAGCAGCCTACCACTGAGGTTTCAATCCCTGCATACAGAGAGGAGAAAACAAACTGCTGTAACAGCAACAACATCAAACCATACATGATACAGAAGTACATTAAGTCCATTTAAACTTATTACAAGCCGTGAAAAGATGACCATAAGGAGCAAATGGAAAACTACTACAGGTTGCTATGAAGCTAATGAGACAAAGGAAGGAGGCAGGGAAAGGTTAAAACAGAGGAACTTCAGGTTTAAATAAAAGAAAGGGAAAAGAGGCATAGTGAATGCTGTAGTGGGGAAGAGTGATGAAAAACAGATTAAAAAATTAAAAAACAAAACAAAACCAAAAAGAGATTTCCTCCCAAATGAGAAAGCTTGAAAACATTAGGTATGAGAATAAGAATTAAAATACACCGCAGGGGCTGGAGAGATGGCCTAGCAGTTAAGAGCACTGACCGCTCTTACAGAGGACCTGGGTTCAATCCCCAGCACCCACATGGTGGCCGCATCTGAAACTCCAATTCCAGGAGAACTCCAGTTCCAGGGGAATCCGACACCCTCTTCTGACCTCCGTGGCATTGCGCGACACGGGTGCACAAACTTGCATGCAGGCAGTACATTCATACACATCAGAAATAAAAATAAAAACAAAATACACCCCAAACTCAGCAAGATAAAGTCATAATTCTACTAAAAGTATAGTGGAAGGGGAGGGTTATTCAAAAGTAAGGGTTGATGAGAAAGCCATATATAAACTTACCACTTTAAAACTAGAAAATGTAATTTGAAATGAGTTTGAACAGAGGTACTCTGCATGGATAGATAATGCTGCTCCTAGAAGTCAAAGATTTTTTATTATTATTATTTTTGTTTTATGTGTATGAGTGTATTGCCTACATGTATGTAAGTGCACTCATATTGTGCAATGCCCGCAGAGGTCAGAAGGTGTTGGATTCCCTGGAACTGGAGTTATGGATAGTTCTTTTTTATTTATTTCTGTATGTGTATCAATGTACTGTCTGCATGCAGGTCTGTGCACCCGTGTCGTGCAATGCCGCGGAGGTCAGAAGAGGGTCTCGGATTCCCCTGGAGCTGGAGTTCTCCTGGAATTGGAGTTTCAGACGGCTCTCGGCCGCCATGTGGGTGCTGGGGATCGAACCCGGGTCCTCTGTAAGAGCGGTCGGCGCTCTTAACCGCTAGGCCATCTCTCCAGCCCCAAGTCAGAGGTTTTTAAAATAAAAATTGCAGTGCTAGGTGTGGGATAGCTCCCTTTGAGCAGTTGTTCAGGGAAGTCTCTGGAATTCCTGAAACAATATAGGCCACTGTCATTGCTCTTGGTTGCCCACAGAACTAGATGATAAGACCCTATTGCTGAAGTCACCACATTCTTTGGATATAGGATATAGGGAAAATCACCTGAAACTGAGCAGGAAGCTTCCTCCCTCTTGACTAGTGTTCATAGTGTCAGAGGTGCTACAGCTGCTGGGGGAGAAAAATCATCAATGTCGTATCTATCTGTGGACCCTGCATGCTACAATACTGACCTGCCAGCCAAGAAGTGCCAACTGGTTCAACAGTGGCATGACCAGTTTGGGGTAACAAATCACTTTTTGACTGGATTTGAGGCCTGCTCTATTGGAGGCAATACATGCTTGGTACTGTAAACCTGGTCAAAAGCCTACAATTGGGGAGGCCACATGCCCTATGGGGGTGGGAACCTAATGTTGTTTTTGCAAAGTGGACATATAGGCAAACTACCTGTTGTGGTTTGAATGAAGGCTCATGTATTTGAATACTTGGTTCCTCACTGATGGTTATGGAACCTTTAGGAGATGGAGCCTTATTAGAAGAATTAGGTAATTGGCCATGGTCTTTGAAGATTTATATCCTCACTCCACATCCTGCTCTCCCTCTCTGTTTCCTGTGTGTGGATGAGAATGTAGCCAGCTCTCTTCCTGCTCCTATCAGCATACAATGACTTCCTTGCCATCAATGGACTCTTGCCCTCCAGAACTGTAAGCCCAAACAAACAACAAACTCTTCGTTAAGTTGCCTTTGGTCATTTGGTCATTTTTTTGTAATCACAGCAACAGAAAAGTAACTAATACATTGCCTTCTAAATATGTTTGTTTATATCCAAAGACTAGTGCTACACTCAGCCTTGGGCAGAAAGAGAAGCTACTTTCTGCAGTGGGCAGCAATTAATGCATACTCCTAACTGGTCAAAATGCTAGGTATCATTGACTGTTGAACGCTCAGACCTAAATTGAACATCTATATTAGCCCTTCCAAGGCTGAGAGAACACTGCTGAAGAATGGGCAGAAAGAATGTAAGAGCCAGAGGATAGGGAGAGATGTTGGGCATCACTGTCTTCTGGAGATGGTATGGTCATTTGCTCATGGTCACATAGCAGTTGTGGATACCTGCAATATTCAATCATGGATAGTGGCAGTGGGGTTAGCTCATGAGGCTCCACCCCTTCCTGAAGAGCTATTGCCAGTTAATAGTTGCTAGAGCAGAGGGTGTCATTTTCATCAGTGGTACAGCCATTAGTAAGTTGCCCATGATTCAGTGACTAACGCCATCCATGCGCATATAAACAACCCTAATTAAACTTACTGGGTTAAAAAAAAGACATAAAAATAGGAGAGGGACTAGTAGGAAAGAAGGGGGTCTAGCAGGAGGATGAGGGGTAAAGAGGGTAGTGGGAATGAATGTAATCATAGTATACTGAATACATGCATAAAGTCATCAGATTTAAAAAATAAATCAATTTAAAAAGTATTTTGCTGGTCGTGGTGGCATACACTTTTAATCCCAGCACTCGGGAGGCAGAGAGGCAGGTGGAGCTCTGTGAGTTCAAAGCCAGTCTGATCTATGTAGCAAGTTCTAGGATAGCTACAGCTACAGCTACAGCTACAGCTATAGTTACAGGGAGAGCCTGTCTCAAAAAGAACAACAACAACAAAAAATTTTGTAAAAATAAAAAGGGAACATGAACACATAAAAATAAAACAAAGGAAAAGAAAATATTATCAAATAAAACTGTGTAAAAATAGAAGGGAAACAAAAATTTAGTATTATAAAGTGAAAATACTACTAAAAGTTTAGTAAAAAGAAAAATATGGGAAGCACAAGGGGAAAATTATTGTAAAAGAACAAACAAGATGACCAATTTCTTCCTGGGTTTTGAGAAATTGGAGACTGCCAGTTTTATGGACAGTTTGGGAGTTCATTTGAAGTTGCGGACTCTTTCCGATGATTTATGCTTGTATTGAATATGTATTAGACAAGTGTCTGATGTCTGCCAGAGCTCTTTCCACTTTAGTAGCTTCCCTTCTTTGCACACCACAGGCCTCTGCTGGCCACATTTTGCTTTACACTCAGTGGACTGGGCAGGTTCTCTTCTTCAGATTCTACTGTGGGTGGTACCTAAAGTTGTAGGGGGGGGGGCTTCTCTCCTGTGAGGTAGGAATAGGGAAAGCAATCACAGGACGAATTCTGTACAGGTAGAGGACATGGCTTTGCACTTTCCAAGCCCCTAAGCACTGCTCACTGTTGGAGGGATACAGGTGTAGATGTCAAGTGTCCTGCTGCCTGCAAGTTCCGGCTTGTAGCATCTGCTCTTTTGGTTCCCGACTGCCTCTCAGGGCTATGTCTCACCCTGGGCTTTGGCAGGTTGAACTGAGGCTCTCTGACCTGGCTCTTCTGGTTCTCAGACCCTCAAGGTAGCTCAGTTTAAAATACTAAGTTCTGTCTTTCAGGGTGGCACTTGGCCATTGCCCTACAAGTCAGACAGTGATACATGGGATCACTGTAAAAACCTGCCACTGAATTTGAGGTTTCTGAGAGCTATGCGCTTGTCCTGGGAGGACTGTCAGTCTATTTACCAGCGCTCCCTTGCTTATCTCTTGGATGAGGATTTTGCGACCTTTCTCCTTGCTAGGGAACCCAGTAGCTAGAACTGTGATTTGGCTTGGCTTACTTCTTGGTGTGTCACCCCTCCTTTTCTCTGTACTTTTTAGCTGTTCTAATGGTACTTTTGTGAACTTCCAAACCTCTGACTTTTTCTCTCTGGAATAGAGTCTATGTTTTCTTGTCCTGATTCTTGTCCTTCACTAGGCTACATGGAGGCAGCTTCTACTCTGCTGTCTTACATGTTTCATTCCCAGCTTAATCCAAGCCATCATGGTCTTCCCACAGATCAATGCAAGAACCTAAGCATGGTCCATCTTGCTCTCTGAGGCTATTCTTTCATGGCCCTGAGGGTAATTTTTCTAAAAGCCCCCAAATGACTTATGAGTCTCTACAAAAGGATCTGGTTGCTGCTTATTGGTTTAGTTTCATCTTTGCTCCAGTCAGTGGCCTTCTTCTGGGTTCTCTCTCAGATCTTTGTTTTTGCTACTTCCCAACCTAAAATCCTGCTGGCATGGATCTTAATTAGGTCTCTAGTGGCATCATTCTCTCAGGGGAAACCCTCATTTGAACTCGCATCTTCCATCTCATAGCCTAAATATCTGATTTTGTGTGTATATGTACACCCTCCCACACACACCTATTTTAGTGCTTGTCTTCCCTTTATAAGGTTAGCTAAGTCACACAAAGGTACATACAGGCTTTGTCTGCTTCATTTACCACTAACATATATTCTTAGAACTAAGTAACAGTGTTAGCATGTCTTCAAAAAGTTTTGAATAATGTAGTACAATTCATGTTTAATTAAACAAGGATATCAGGAGGTTATATAAACATTTGAAGTTGTAAGTTTAACAGCTACTTATAATAGACATAAGTATTGATAATTATTTTGCTAACATCATCCATAACACTGAAGATAGCATAATTACCCATGGGTAAAGATCACTGTCCCTAAATATACATTTAATGTATAAGATAGGATACTAATGTAGAACACCAGTTAAAAGATAAGCTACATCGCCGGGCGTGGTGGCACACGCCTTTAATCCCAACACTGGGGAGGCAGAGGCAGGCAGATCTTTGTGAGTTCAAGGCCAGCCTGTTCTACAGAGCGAGTTCCAGGCCAGCTGGGGCTATAGGGAGACCCTGTCTCAAAAAGACCAAAAAAAAAAAAAAAAAAAAGATAAGCTACATTAGTAATTCAAACATCCAGAGCTTATACACTGTACTTACCAACCAAACTTGCTGTGCAGAATATCCGACCGCTTTTTTCTAGGATTTCATGGAATCTCAACTGACATGCTGCGATTGTCTCATAATCTGTGCTGTAGGCTTGATGGAGCACAAGAGTGATAGTGTTCTTCTGAATATATTGTAAAAACAAGTCATTTACATGGACAAGATATTGAGAAGTGAAGTTATATTCTGGGTGAAGGCCTTGCACTATGGGAGTTGTCTGTAGTTCAAAATCATAGAAAGCATAGGTACAGAAAGTGACAGGGTCTTTATCTCCAGATGCCTGCAGGACTTCAGGAGAAAAGATGATTTTGCTGATAGTGATTTCAAATAGATTTTCTCCTCGTTCTAGGTGGATGGTTTCATCAAATTCATCAACTGAGTCATCTGGCAGGATTTCTGGTTTAAATTTGTACTGCTTGGTGCCATAGGCAATATCATTTAGCTGGGCTGCAAAAGAAGACAGTGTTTAGAGAGGTTAAAATGTAACATGAGGATGCAAATTTGCATCAGAAAAGTGGCAGGATGATGCGTTCAGTGAATAGTCTCTTTTGGGAGGCAGAGGCAGGCAGATCTTTGTGAATTCGAGGCCAGCCTGGTCTACGGAGTGAGTTCCAGGACAGCTGGGACTACAGGGAGACCCTGTCTTGAAAAGACAAAAAAAAAAAGTCTCAATCTTCACTATTATTTTTTTGCAAATACAAAAAATGCATAATTTATTTTGACATCACTTATTTAACAAAATTACAACCTCAAAATATATACAACTATAATTTGTCAATTTACAGTTCAGAAAATAAAAAATAATTACAACTTCCATTGTAATATAGCCTTGACCAGGGAAAAGGAAAAAGAAAGACATCTTGGACTGAATAACTGAGGTCACTATCTGAATACCAGCCACTCCTTTAACTCTGCTATAGTCATTACCTTCTCTTCTACAAAGTTGATTCCTCTTTTTCCTGGGTCATCTCTTGAGCTTAATAAGATATATATGCTTTTACTTTAGCGGTGAGGGACAGGTATGATTATCATTTCTTTTATGGTACTGTTTCATAGTTGTGCATATTTCCCTAAACAACAAATTTATACTTTAAGAATTTTTTTATTTTATTTTTATTTATTTATTTATTTATTTATTTATTTATTTATTTATTTATTTATTTATTTATTTATTTATTTATTTATTTGTTTGTTTGTTTTTTTAGTCTTTTCGAGACAGAGTCTCCCTGTAGCCCCAGCTGTCCTGGAACTCACTCTGTAGACCAGGCTAGCCTTGAACTCACAAAGATTCGCCTGCCTCTGCCTCCCAAGTGCTAGGATTAAAGGCGTGCGCCACCACGCCCGGCTAGATACATATCTTTTTATATGTATATATTCCCTGAGTGTGACACTCAGGTTTTCTGGAAGGAATAATGTAGATATGTGCCTCCAACTTCTCATGTAAGACACTCCTGCAAAATATCTGCCTTACTTCTCTGTGAAGCTCCTCTTACAAAAGGCTAGCAGTGAGCAGCTGATCTGATCTTTGGACTCAACACTGTCAGCCTTTTGTTATGCTTTCCTTCATTTGAGGCTGATGAACACTCTGCTTTTTATCAACTACCATTTTATCTTGACTTCCACGTCACTGATCTCCCTGCTTCTCTTATTTCTCAAGGGGTTTTCTTTCTCTGCTAATTTTCTTAGTACCCCATATTTGTGTTTTAAATTCAGATTTCTTCTAAAATTCCAGACCATGTATTTGTTTTGTTTTATCTCCTGAAAGCACATCAAACTTAACATATCTAAACACAGAAGGTACCATGGCATCTTCTGCTGTTTTTGTACTTTGAATCTTAAGTGAAGTATTAGCATTTATTTGGTTGCCTAAGCTACAAAGCAGAGTGATCTGAGATTTCTTTTGGTTACCCACCTCCACCTCTCCATGCTGAAAGCCTTTCATTACTTAAAGGTGAATTATATGTGTGTATGATTTATAATGACCTGTTTACCTTCTGTGAGCAGTTGTCTCTGAATCTTAGGAAGGAATGGGCATTAAACCATCCCTGTTTCATTGATGCTTGCTATGGTATGAATATGTTCCCTAGAGTTCAGACATTGGAAACTTAATCCCAAATGAAACTGAGGCAATTATGTCAAGCCAGCTCTGCTCTCATAAATGGATCTGTGTCACTACCGTGGGAGTAGGGTTCATTATTATAAGAGTGGGCTTACTGTCAGTGAATGTGGTTCTCTCTTGCTTTCTTGTGTGCATGTTCTTTTGCCCTTCTGCCTTCTTTCATTGGATAACACAGCAAGAAAGACCTTGACAAAGACCTCTCAACTTGGACCTACTAGCCTTTATAGCTGTAAGAAATAAACCTCTGTAGCTCAGTGATTGAGTAACCTGCACAAGACCCTAGGTTCAAACCCTGACACCAAAACAGAAAAAAAATAAAACAAGCAATCTTTGTTTCTTCATAAATTATGGAGACTCAGGTATATAGATTATAGCATCACAAATAGATTAAGACAATACTTTCTGCATTTTCTTGTACTACATTCTCTATAGTAAAATGCAGCCATCTAGCTATTGTTCCATATATTACAAGTTCCTCGAGGTGGTGCCTCAGTTTTTCCTACTTATCTTCCCCCTGACTCCCATCTATGTTCTTACTGGACAGGATTTTGCTTAGGATGTATTTCAGACTTGATTATATTTATGGGGAAAAAATATCAATGTGTTTAGGGGACAGGCAAAACAGACTGGTAAAAGCTTGCTAAGATTTGAAAAAAATGAAAATTCTTCATTTGGTGACCTTTCTTTTAATAAAAAATTCCATTAAGCAAAATTTTATTGAGTACTACTTGGAATAAAAGGCACACACTGCTCCCTGACTTCTGGAAAGTTCTATTCAATCAGATAGATAGTTAGTTCTTCTTCATAGAGTATAGATTCTCAAAATATTGTCTGAGAACCCCAAGGGTCTCTAATACTATTTTAGAAGTCTGCAAGGATAATACTAAGATGCTAGTCACCTTTTTTCATTTTTATTATCTTACAAGTATATAATGGAGTTTCTCATAGGCATCATGATGTGTGCTATCACAACAAATTAAACACAGACATGGATAGTGCAGCTGTTTCTGTCAAGCTAGATCCTAAAGAGATTTGTAAAAATGTAAAAAAAAAACCTATAAAAAGTTAAGAATTAAAATAGTGTCATTCTCCTCTTATTTTTGGAAATTATAACTTCAAAATTCAATGATTTATGTTAGCTTGTCATAAAATTTCAGTGTGACATGAATTAAAAATATTTAATTTTTCTCACATAGTTTTCAGTATGATCAATATCAAGTATAATTTGTGAATAAGAGACTTTCAGGATGTGCAATAACTTTTAAGAATGTGAGGTTACTGATGGCATAGGTGACTCCAGTATGGCAAAACAGCAAGCATGACAGAGGCTAGCACTTAATATGGTAGAATTCAGACTGTGATTACAGTAAATGTGAAACTCCACAGATGAGGAACCCAGTATCTCCAGGGGATAAGTCTTGTTATAAGCTATACTTTAAGCAAGTTCCTAGGATGATCCTTTTTTTCCTTTTGTTGTCAAGACATGGTTTCTCTATTTAGCACAGGCTAGCCTTGAATTATGGAGCTCAAGTTAGCTTCAAACCCATGGTCCCTGCCACCTTTATCCTTCAGAGAGGTGGAATTTCTTGTGAAACCCACCACACCTAGCTTCCTTAGATAGTTTCATATTTGCTCAAGTTTGAAAATAATCTCAAAGGCATTTCAGGTACAGTGATGGTGGTTAGAACTCATCAGAGCAAGCATCCTGGCACATTGAGCACTGAGTTGGATTGTGAAGCAAAGAGGGGTATTACCTTGAGCTTAAGGCAGAAAGGAAAGTTCAGGCAGAGCAAATAGCCAGAACAAAAGCAGGTGGTACGAATGAACAAAATGAAACTGACAAAGAGCAAGCAGATATAGTTGGGTGAGGTGCACAGGTTACTTAGAAGAAAAATCACAAAGATAGTAGTAGATTTGAGTCTGTGATACTTTATGAAGTACTTTGAAATTTTGCCTACAACACTGAATTCAGAAACAGTAAATTCTTGAAAAATCCTTCTTAACATTTTTGAGTAGAAAAGAAACAGATAAAATAGGCTTTCTGGTAACTTATTCCAGCTTCGAATTGGGGGAAATTACAGCAGAAAGATATTGTGAGTGAAAGTTTGGACGACATTTTCTTTTTTTTCTTTTTTTCTTTTTTTTAAATTTATGTGTATGAGTATACTGTCTGTATGTAGGTTTGTGCACCTGTGTTGTGCAATACCATGGAGGTCAGAGGGTGTTGGATTCCCCTGGAACTGGAGTTCTCCTGGAAATTGGAGTTACAGACGGTTCTCAGCCACCATGTGGGTGCTGGGGATTGAACCCAGGTCCTCTGCAAGAGCAGTTGGCGCTCTTAACCGCTAGGCCATCTCTCCAGCCCCTGGACGACATTTTCAAATGCTATAAAACTGTGTACACTGTACCTTCTAGCTTTTGGATGCGTGCAGCCCTGATATCAAGAAGATGAACATACTGTTCTACTTTGAGTTCATAATCATGCTGCAAATTCTCCATCTTCTGAGTCACTGCCTCAACTTCCATCTGAAAATACAAGACAGCAAGTTTCAGTACTTATGATCAGTTCTACTTTCATTTTTCAAAGTGAATTTGATCCAAGCATTTAAAGATGGAACTTTAAAGCTACTATGCTATAATTCAAACATTTTCTATAAGGAATTTTAAAGCTACTATGATATTTTTCAAGCACTTTCTAGATAGAATTTTCAAAGCCATGATGATTCACACATTTTACAGAGTGAATAGCAGAACTATAAACCATGGTGTCCTGATGTCAAACAGCTTATACTTTAGAAAATTATGTTTGGCAATATTTATAAACTGTAAGAAAATAAAACTCTGGATTATTTGTTTGGAGACAAGCATCCATACAGTGAAGAGCTAACAGGAAATGTTTATGGCAGGGTTCAGGACAACTGACTCATCTGTAAGCTCTGATGACACTGATGAAGTGAGGAGGTACTTTCCTAAGCCAGGCACTTCAACTGCTTGTTTTTAAACTATTTATTCAAACTCTTTAGTTACAGGGATAAATTCCAAGGGATGTAGTAATACTTGATAAAGGTGACAAGAGATTAAGAAAGATGATAATATAAGAAACTTCTTTGAAAAGAAAATCATCAGGAGCATATCATAGAAAAGAAAACACTTTGTCTTTAGATATTACCTGATAATCTTTATTAATTTTATGCTGCATAATTAGCATGTTTCTTGTCTTTTCAAGTTCTTGAACTGTTTCTGCATGAGTTGCTTGAAGCTCTTTCATGTAATGTTCTAGATCTTTATTGATTTTACTGTCAACTTTCTCTAAAAATGAAAGTTCTCCATTTTTTTGTTCTTTTTGGGCCTAAGCAAAAACATGTTTTATTACTGAAAAAAGAATTTATAAAGTGTGATCATCCGTATTAATGTGTAACAGTAAGAAACAATCAGTTGAAACCATGTATTTCCATTTTCTCATTAGGAATAAAGAAGTGTTAAGATATATTTGGATAGAGATTTAGAATAATTACTGAGAAATAAAAAATAGTTTATTAACTTCATGATATAAAAAAGAAATCAAGGGTGTCTAGTCTCTGCACTGTTAATTAACATAGTACCCTAAACCTGGGATACAGGAATAAGAGAAAGAAATTAAAGGGATGTTAATGGGAAAGGAAGAAGTCAAATTATCTTGATTTATAAATGGAATGATCCTAAAAGATTCCATAAGAAAATCTACAAAAATTAGTAGCTTGCCTATATATACCAATAACAATGCCCATAAATAGATGAGTAGATTAAAAAATATGCTATATATTCTGGGCATGGTGGTTCACACCTTTAATCCCAGCACTTGGGAGGCAGGGGCAGGCAGATCTCTATGAGACTAAGGTCAG
Organism: Rhizomys pruinosus; assembly: GCA_009823505.1. Classification (NCBI taxonomy): domain Eukaryota; kingdom Metazoa; phylum Chordata; class Mammalia; order Rodentia; family Spalacidae; genus Rhizomys; species Rhizomys pruinosus. The sequence goes on from VZQC01007915.1 coordinate 3,524,442, forward strand.
TCTGGTCTATGTAGTGAGTTCCAGGCAGGCTGGGGCTAGATAGACCTTGTAAAAAAAAAATCCACTACATGTATACAATAGAGGAGTTTTTTTTGTTTTGTTTTGTTTTTTTGTCTTTTGAGACAGGGTCTTACTATGTAGCACTAGCTGGCTCCAAACAAATTCCGTGATAGCCCAAATTATGACTATATATTAATATATATTTTTCCTCTGTATTTAGTAAAAATTATTTTCCACTTTATACAATTTATATTAAGAAATTAAAAAATCACATTTTATTTGATCAAAATGTGTAATCTGATACAAAAGTCTACTTTCTTTTTTCTTGCAGATAACAAAATATCTCAGAACTAGACAATACCTTGTTATATTTATAAAAAAAAAAGAAAATATGCATGTGCTCTAATTAAATGTCACTTCTCCATTTTCCCGAGTTTTAGTACTCCACTGATTTCACAACACACACACACACACACACACACACACACACACTCTAATGGAGATGCACTAAGTTTTAGAAGATGAACAAGAATTTACTCTTCAAATATAAGGGTTACAGATGATTATTTCTTATGTTAGAATAAGTAGCCATAAAATTCATGGCTAACTTTTAAAAGTTACCTTTATAAACAAGAGAGCTTCACTCAGTTCATCAGCATTAATATCACTCTTCTGCAATACAAAAAGTTAAAAGCTCACAATGAGGAATTAGTAGAAAGTACAAGAGACATTCCCACTATACTGATTATCCTGATACAACATAAGGTGCCTGAGGCCATGAATTTAAATAAGCAAGTACACAGGACATTTCAGCTACTCAGTATGTTAGTTAATAAATCAAGTAGTATGCTTGTATTCTTTCACTTTGTCATATACTGCTTTTTTCTATGCATAAAATATGTAGGCACAAACTTTGAAATAGGAAGATGGTTCACCTGGTTGAAAAACTTCATGCGTTTTGTAAGTTCATCAAACTGCTGCTTTTGTTCCAGATACTGTAACTGTAGTTCTCTATTCTCTTGAGTGAGTTTTTCATTTTGGTCTTGAAAGTAAAGTAAAAACAATTAGAAAGGCAAGTAAGAATTAGGTCTAAGAGCACATTTTCACCTAGTTTGATTCCTGTTATACACCAAGTTGGTTCTAGTATTGTTCAGGTCAGAGAGGAAATTGAGCCAGCACCTAAACAAAGGCAGCAGGGGGATGAGGAACAAATGAAATGGTCATGTGTCTACCATATGATTCACTTGGTTATCAAAAACTTAAGACTTACGTTTGTAGTATTAATATGAGGAAATTGTGGTCTCTGGAACTTCAAAGGAACAGTCTATTTAAAATGCCTAAGAATATATGTTTCTAAATATATGATTTTAACTAACTTATTAAGGGTCCTGAAAGACATGCAAAGAAAAAAGTTCTTTTAGTGTTCTGATTGACTTCTCTGAATTTTCTTTTCCTCACTTAGCATAAAGTCCTTGCATTAAAACAAGACAATTTATTTTATAAAACACTAAACTCATAATTTAACTAATCCTACCCTTAACACATCTGTTCCAACAGAGCCAGTGCAAGGCTGAATCAATGATAATTCATATATGTTCTTTATCCACTGGGTTCATGTCATTAAGCAGAACACTGAATTTCAGTTATCCCTTTTTGAATTATTTATTTATTTATTTATTATTTTTTACATGTATGAGTGTACTGTCTGCACGTAGGTTGGTGCACCCATGTTGTGCAATGCCACGGAGGTCAGAAGAGGGTGTAGGATTCCCCTGGAACTGGAGATAAAGATGGTTCTTAGCCGCTATGTGGGTGCTGGAAATTGAAACCAGGTCCTCTGCAAAAGCAGTCGGCATTCTTAACCACTGAGCCATCTCTCCAGCCTCTTAGTTATCCCTTTTTAAATTTTTTTATTTTATTTTATTTTATTTTTATTTATTTATGTGTATGAATGTACTGTCTGCATGTAGGTCTGTGCACCCGTGTCGTGCAATGCCGCGGAGGTCAGAGGAGGGTGTCGGATTCCCCTGGAACTGGAGTTCTCCTGGAATTGGAGTTTCAGACGGTTCTCAGCTGCCATGTGGGTGCTGGGGATCGAACCCGGGTCCTCTGCAAGAGCGGTCGGTGCTCTTAACCGCTAGGCCATCTCTCTAGCCCCCTAAAATTTTTTTATTTTTTAGACAGGGTCTCAGTATGTAGTCCTGGCAAGGCTGAACTCTCTATGTAGACAAGGGTGGCCTTGGACTCAAAGATATCTGCCTGATTCTGCCTCTCTAGTGCTGGGATTAATGACATTGACTTTCCTCCATCTTTAAGGAAAGGAGATAGTTTACTAGAGCACTTTCTAAGACCTCTAAGCAGGACTGTTGAGGAGAACTCAAGAGGACAAAAATTCAGACATGAGTTTCTTGCTCTCTACACTAAACATGTTCAACTTAAAAAAAAAAAAAGTAATAACGGCTAGCAAGCAAATCAACTGCTGCCCACTTGTAGCCCCACTGCAGCCAGTTTTCCTACTTTGTTGTCTCCTTGTGGACTACCTCCCACCCTTGCCATCAAAAGTGCCTCCATGAACATCTAGAAAATTTCAACAATTTATGCTTATTATAAATCCATAATTCAAGTTGTACATTTTTGTTTCTTTTTAAAAAATTTATTTATTTTTATTGTTTGTGTATGTATATGTAGGTAGGTAGGTGCACCTGTGTAATGCAATGCCATGTGGGTGCTGGGAATTGAATCCAGGTCCTCTGCAAGAGCAGCCAGTGTGTGTGTTGTGTGCACTTATGTTATAGAGTATATATGGAGGACGTATGGTATACATGTCACAGGACCTTTTACCTCCATACACATGCCATGCCATACACACACACACACCCAGAGCACACAGATGCACACTAAATGGAAATTTTTTAAAAAGAGAACAAAATATGATTGACATTGTATGTGGGTGGAAAGAGATCAGGAGAGTGTAACTGCAGAGATCAGAAGAGGGCATTGGACTCCCTTGGAACTGGAGTTATGGACGGTTGTTAGTGGCAATGTGGGTGATGGGAATTGAACTCAGGTCCTCTGCAAGAGCTGCCAATGCTCTTAATGGCTGAGCTCTCTCTCCAGTCCCCTTGTTTCCCTTTCTTAATAATAATAAAAAAATACAGGGAATACATTTGCCAAGAATTCTTTCCATGGATGCATTTGCATTCGGATTGCATTTTATACAAAAATATGTTTCTGCCTTTTTCAGGGCTTTATGTTCCCAAGCTATAAATACTACATACAAGCAAAATGTTAAATTATACACTTGAGAAGGAACAAACTAAATTTGCATTTGTTTAATGTCATATATTTCCTGGAAGTCCTAGGATACACAAAGATAGATACATTTTAATATCAAATATATAAATACTTTTATCCTATTGATAGAAGCTTAAAATGTTATCCTATGGCACAAAATGGTTATATCTAGTGAACTAAACAAAATTTAGAAATGTGAAAAAATCCTGGGAAATTCGAAGGTAAAAGTCAAAAACTTGTTTTTAAATAAAAATTAGTATTAATAATATGAATTGTTACAAAATAACATTTTGGGGGGTTAGGGAATACAGTAAGAATGTGGGGCTCCTTGCATTGATCTGGTTATACATTAACAAGTAGACAGAATGATAGCTAGAGTAATAGTAAGTAACAACAAAAATGGTAAGTATCAGAAGGAGGTAAAACCACATGTACTGAGGGTAAGTGATTTTCCTTCTACAGCCAGCAATTCTAGGTTTGAAGACTAAGGTAAGTTTAAAGGCTCATACTCGTCTTGACCCAGACACAGTATGTTTTTTGTCCATCTTTTCTATGCTCTATCTTTTGGGTTCTTTTCAAATTTGCAGAATAGATTTCCCAAGAGTGATATGGTAATAGGTACAAATAAAGTTATTTAAAGTTTTCCATCCTTTACTGCTCATTTTAACAACTGTGTCACTATCTGCTGATTTTTTTTTTTTTTTTTTGGTCTTTTCGAGGGATTTTTTTTTTTTTTTTCCCCCCTCCCCCCCCCTCAGACTGTCCTGGAATAACTCTGTAGATCAGGCTGACATTGAGCTCACAAAGAATTGCCTACCTCTGCATCCCAGTGCTAGGATAAAGGGAGGGAAAAAGAAAAAACGACCGGGGGTGGGGGGGGTTGGGTTCGGTCTCGGCGGATAGGTAAAACAGGGTTTTATTTGTGGAAGAGTAACTTAATGGGGGAAAACATCACTGAGTATCTGTGAGCTTACTTCTGAATTGGTATATAATTATAGATTCTGTTTTTTCTTCATTAAACTGTTTAATGAAGATACAACTCTTATCAAAATGCTATGGTTCAAAGAGGACATAAGATTTGCTGAATTATAATATGAAAAATCAAAGCAGTCTATAAGAGAAAAACAACCTCCTTACCTTATGATTTGACACAAAGCAGGTTAAACTAAACAGCATTTTATTCAAACGAGATACCATTTCACTGGTTTAAACTTATGTTCTTCCAGCACAGCATTAATAAGAGTGTAGAGAACAATTCAACTAAACAATTTTTAGAGTTCCTTTGTGCTAGTATCTTCAGCTGTGATCAATATAACCATATGCATTATGCTGAATTATGCATTTCAGCTAAAGATAGAAAGGAACTTTCAAAAGCAAGCCCTTAAACACATGCAGTTAATTTAAGCATTAGCCAAATGCAAACTGCATTTACATATTCCCCCCCCCCGCATATTCGCACAATCTGAAACTAATTTGTACCTTGAATAAAGAGGTGAGTACTCTCTAAAAATAATTTGTGAGTTAGATGAATGGCTACAAGAAGCCAGGGAAGCATCTTTTGGAAAGGAATACTTGATACATGAAAAAGCAAATGTGCAAGGAGAGTTCAAAGTAAAATTAAACTATTTCAAAGTCTGTACCAGAAAATGGAACTTTCTCAATATTAAAATATTACCTTAAGTAGATAATTTCAGTTTTTATTAAATGATTAAAGGCTATATATTTCTTTTAACTTCCTTTCTTATAGCTTAACATTTTTATGAAGAAACAAAAACTTTTTTTAAATTTTATTTATTTTTGTATGTGTATGAATGTACTGTCTGCATGCAGGTTTGTGCACCCATGTTGTGCAATGCCACGGAGGTCAGAAGAGGGTGTCGGATTCCCCTGGAACTGGAGTTCTCCTGGAATTGGAGTTTCGGATGGTTCTCGGCTGCCATGTGGGTGCTGGGGATCGAACCTGGGTCCTCTGTAAGAGCGGTCGGCGCTCTTATTTAAATCCTTAGACTTGTAAATTTAAATTACTCAATGAAAACAATTGGAAAATAACCTAGGTTTTCCTTAGAAACTAATTCGATAAATGCTAAAATTCTATGTAGAAAGATGTTGCTAATACTTCAAAATTATTCCTTCAATATTCATTCTAGAGCTTGACAAATCAGCTTTAGACATCTGTACACTGAAAAATTAATAGGCATTATAAATGATGATGCCATGTATTTAAACTGATACTATAAAATGATATGTACACAGATACTAATGACTCTGAAAAGACATCAAACAGAAGCATGGGTAACTTGAAGGTTGTGCAACTGAGAGATTTTTAGACCTTTTTTTAATAGTGTACATGAATTATTTTCATTACTTAAAAAAAAATCCACGATGGGCTGGAGAGATAGCCTAGCGGTTAAGAGCACAGACTCTTGCAGAGGACCCGGGTTCGATCCCCAGCACCCACATGGCAGCTAAGAACCTTCTGTAACTCCAGTTCCAGGAGAACTCCAGTTCCAGGGGAATCCGAGACCCTCTTCTGACCTCTGCGGCATTGCACGACATGTGTGCACAGACCTGCATGCAGATAGTACATTCATAAACATACAAAAAAAAAATCTATGAGATAAAAACCAGGAAAAAGATGACAAGGGACTATATGAATTAAAACACCTTAGAAGTTACAGTATTTGATAAGAATTCTCCAAATCAATTAACAATTATAAACAGTTTAAAAAAATTAAGATTCTACTCCATGAAGAATTTGCTCCAGAGAACAATTCAGAAGTTTTGGGGGCTGGAGAGATGGCTCAGTGGTTAAGAGCACTGGCTGCTCTTGCAGAGGACAGGGATTAAGTTCCTAGAACCCACCTGGTGGCTATGTGTAATTCCAGTTCCTGGGGATCCAATGCCCTCTTCTGACCTCCATGGGAATTGCATGACACAGGTACACTTACATACAAGCAGGCAAAAACACTCATACACATAAAATAAAAATAAAGAAAAAAAGATAAAACTTGTGGAATTCTTGAAATTCAAGGAATACAGAAAGGATAGAAATAAAAAGTTTTATTCCATTTCCTTTTTTTGTTTAAAAAAATAAATATTTTCATTATTGTTATTATTCTTAATTTCTCCAGATGTGTATGAGTGTACTGCCTGCATGTAGGCAGGTGCACCTGTATCATGCAATGCCAGTGGTGGTCAGAAGAAAGCATCAGATTCCCTGGAACCTGAGTTACAGATGACTGTCAGCTTGGCTATATTAAACTTCTCAATATTCTCATGTAAGTGAAACTCAAATGCTCCAAAGAAGCAACCTCATTACTACATTCTTTGGTTTATCTCATGGGTGAGCAAACAGGTATAACACTTGAATCAAACATATGTGTCTGTGTGTAATATAGTAGTTCAGACATCTTTAATTACATTTAATTCTATGAGATGAGACCTAATATGATTATGTTTAATGATTATTATTTAGCAGGCAGATTTTGATAAAGCCTCTTGGTTTATAGAATAGAATTAGACATCCACTGCTGGAGCGTCCCTATTTGATCTATCAAAACCAGCAAGGAACTACCTCTGTCACCTGACACTACTTTGGCTTTTTCTTATTGTAGCTCTACTTGACATATTACATATTCATCTAACTATTGTGGGCTTCTACTTACTAAATTTATGTTTTATTCTTTGCTGTATTCTCTGAGCTTAGAACAGTGCCTAACACATACTGGTGCTCAACAAACAACAATTAACTGTTGATTCAAGAAAAGTTCAGAATTATGGGTTATTAAAGATAACCTGAATAAAAGTGAGTGAGAAAAACACACAATCCTTTGGCATATATATGATGCATATAATAAATTCACTGAAGTAGATGGCTACTAATACAGGCTGTTTCTTCATTGTATAGTAGAGTGACTGGCAAACAGTAGGTGCCATAAGAAGACTGACTGACTAAAAAAATAAATATCAGATGTCCAAATAAGAAAGCTGGTGGTTATTTTCTATGTACCTCTTTCAGTCTTTAACCTGTCAAGGACTTCAGTTTTGTCCGTTAAATCGGATTTTAAGGCAGTCTCGAGCTGAGCAATCTGCACTTTCAGCTGCTGCTCCTTTAACTTCCACTGTTCTTCATGGGCAGCACCGAAGGCACTGCAAAACACACGTAACATACAAGAAGAGCTGGGAAATCAGCCTCAACCGAAAATAATAAAGAGAAAAGCTTTTAGTGGCACAGAGACCACTGTCATCATGTCTTAGGAATTAAGTAAACATATGCTGGTCTGCTGCTGTTGAAACCAAGGCGCCTTTCTCAGGCTGCGGTTAGAGAACATGAAAGAGTTTGTGGGATGAGCAAAGGAACTGGCCTTAATTTAGAGCTCTAAAGTCAGAAAAGTTGGCAGCACGGAGCTTTTGTGGGACTAGTAAAGGAATTCAGATACTGTACATACTCCAGAGGAATCCAGGACTCCAAACCTCAGCAACTGACATCGGACAGGACCGTTCTTTCACTTACAAGCCCATTCAATACTGAGAAAATGCACTTTCCACCTGATCTTAGTTTCTGTGAAATTTCTGAATCTGTGATAATAACATGCATAAAATGCTGGCCACAAAATGAAAGCACACTGAACCACAAAGGCAGTAATTCTGATACAAGATGTAGTGCTAATACACTTTTTTTTTTTGGTCTTTTCAAGACAGGGTCTCCCTGTAGCCCCAGCTGTCCTGGAACTCGCTCTGTAGACCAGGCTGGCCTTGAACTCACAAAGATCCACCTGCCTCTGCCTCCCAAGTGCTAGGATTAAAGGCATGTGCCACCACACCCGGCTGCTAATACACTTTTGTCCTGAAAAACAAAAAGCAAGAGGCTAAGGAAAAGAATTACTTGCAATATAAATTTGTATAAAATGAGTGTCCTGTGTCTCATAAGAATGATGAAGACATAATCACCATCAATTCCTCAATAAATACAAAGCTTTTTTTTTTTTTTTTTTTTTTTTTTTNTTACTTCATCCATAGTATTAAAGCAGGTTTTATAAGTTTTTGTTTCATTTACTAGGTTTAACATAAGTAGTAGGGTCAAAGCTGCTGATGATTATTCAGTCATGTCGAGCTTTACAGATAATGGTTTTCTGCTGACATATAGATCAAGAACAGTTTTTGAAAACCTGGCTGTCACCTGGGAAGCTTTATAGAAATGTCAGTTGCCAAGCCCTTACTTTTTCAATGTCCGTGAGTGTCAGTACAGCAGGCTGGTATAGCACCATTGTTTATTGTGTTCTGGAGCTATTGGGTACAGGAATGGTTGTTGTCTGGTTTGTGTACTGTTTTATTTCTTTGTTTTTTTAAATTTTATTTATTTCTGTATGGTATGAATGTACTGTCTGCATGCAGTTTGTGCACCCGTGTCGTGCAAATGCCGCGGAGGTCAGAAGAGGGTCTCGGATTCCCCTGGAAGCTGGAGTTTGTCCTGGAATTGAGTTTCAGTGGTTCTCGGCGCCATGTGGGTGCTGGGGATCGAACCCGGGTCCTCTGTAAGAGCAGTCGCGCGCTTAACTGCTAGGCATCCTCTCAGCCCCCCCCCTTTATTTCTTATGCTATGTTTTCTTCTGATATGCTAGGCCTTGATCATTAGCAGATTTAAACCATAACAAAAACCTCTTCGGCCACAGATATAGCTCAATTAATAAGGTGCTTGCACAGAACCCTGGGTTCTATCCCCAGCCTTGCATAAACCAGGTGATGATGTACATCAATAATCTCAGGCCTGGGGAATGGAGGCAGGAGGATCATAAGTTCAAGGCTATCCTCAGTTACATAGAGATTTCACAGGCTGGCCTGTTCCAGAAACCTTGTCTCCACCAAAAAAAAAAAAAAAGACTCCCAGTTTTATAATATAAATTTTATAATTTATATTTACCACATAAATTTACCACATAAATAGATACAAAAAATATTTTACCACTGTAAAACCACTACTGTAACCTCATATGATAAAAAGAAAGGAATTTTTTTTTGAAATTTTTAAAAAATATATTGGCCTTGGGCTGCAGAGATGGCCTAGCGGTTAAGAGCGCCAACCGCTCTTGCCGAGGACCCGGGTTCGATCCCCAGCACCCACATGGCGGCCGAGAACCATCTGAAACTCCAATTCCAGGAGAACTCCAGTTCCAGGGGAATCCGAGACCCTCTTCTGACCTCCGCGGCATTGCACGACACGGGTGCACAAACTTGCATGCAGACAGTACATTCATACACATACAGAAATAAATAAAATTAAAAAAACAAAGAATTAAACAGTACACAGAACCAGACAACAACCATTCCTGTACCCAATAGCTCCAGAACACAATAAACAATGGTGCTATACCAGCCTGCTGTACTGACACTCACGGACATTGAAAAAGTAAGGGCTTGGCAACTGACATTTCTATAAAGCTTCCCAGGTGACAGCCAGGTTTTGCAAAAACTGTTCTTGATCTATATGTCAGCAGAAAACCATTATCTGTGAAGCTCGACATGACTGAATAATCATCAGCAGCTTTGACCCTACTACTTATGTTAAACCTAGTAAATGAAGCAAAAACTTATAAAACCTGCTTTAATACTATGGATGAAGTAAATAGAAAATAAATTTATTATTTAAAATTGTCCTCAATATTGCTCCCAACTAGTCTTGAGGATTGATTCCAAAAAGATACTTTTGTGGGAGGCATAGGTTTCAGAAGAGCAAAACTGCGTATTCATTTCACATTTTGAATATTTTTATTGCATTTAAAATAATGATCTTAAAAATAAATGGTACCCCAGAAGCTCCTCTAAATGACAACTGTTTCTTCTATCACTGCTCTCATTTCACCTCAAAAAAATTATGAAACCTCAAAAAAATGCATGGATCTGATATGTCAATATTTTAAAGTAAATTTTATCAAAGGTATAATTACATAGCTTTTAAATGAAATCCAAATACAATACATATATTTAAGAATTAAATGGAATATTTCTTTACAGATAAAAGCTATATATAATTTCTATGTCTAGTCAAATTATATATACCAAACATACATATGCATGAACGTGAGTACATATATATGTGTGCGAGAGTGTGTGTGTGTGTGTGTGTGTGTGTGTCTTGTATTATATTAAAAACATGTTACCACCCGGAAAAAAATTAGCATGATGAAATAGGCACAACCATACATCCTATCAGATGCCAAAAATTAGAAACAGTAGTGTTCCAATAGCATTAGTACCAGCAAAAAGATCACCAACAGCTAATCTGGCAGAAACATCAGAAGCTGTATGTGTTTAAATTAAGAACAATTTAGCAGGCTGGTTTTTTCAAACCCACAAATTCTAGTGTAAATCAGCATAAGTCAATCTGAATTTAGTCCAGTGCTATCTTCCTCTAAATTTAGGATTACATTCCACTGGAGTTTCATGAGGAATTCCTTTTGAATTTACTGTATTCGTCTATACTCAGAGCCATGTGTGTACCTATAAATGCTGCACCACATCTGGCTCCATTTTTCTTTGTAAAGGCTGTGTACACGATTAAATCTGCATACAATAAGTGTTTAAACACCTTTTATTCATGAAGATGTGTTTGGATATTTCCAACAGTGACAGTAAAGGGAGGATGACTGTCTCTGTACCCATTTCACTGTCACATTCTGTAACTGCAGTGATAAATGTCAGCCTGCAGGAGACTGACTGTTAGTACCTGTGGTTATTGGTATGCCCACTGGCTGCCCTGGGTCCCAGCATTCTGCTAATACATATCCTTGATCAAAAACATGATAAGCTCAAAATGAAAGCCAAACAATTTCTATTCACCCTCCAGTTTGTTTGTTTGTTTGTTTTTTTTTTTTTTGTTCCTATGTTCAAGGACTTCCTAATGTGAGGGATGAAAGGATGAAAGAGAATAAACCTTTACCACTGATAAAGAAGGCCAGAGGTACTTAGGCAGGCAGACTGCAGAGAATAAGCACAGAAAGGAGACAGTCTATGGATGGCCAGCAGGTCTCTTTAAATCTTGACTATTAGATGACTGTCACAACATAGAAATGTGATTGGCCCAGTTCTTGAAAGGGTTATTACAATACTCAACATGAAATTTTTTTTTTTTCCAAACAGAATAGCTATTAGATCAGCATCCCTTGAGAAATACCTTAAAGTTACTTTCAAGATGATTTCTGGACCCAACCTTAAACTGACAGCTTGGAAGTGTATGGTGGTGGTAGTGTTGTGTGAATTTGTGACTGTGTGAGTGTGAGTGTGTGTGTATGTGTGTGTGTGTGTGTGTGTGTGTGTGTGTGTGTGCATGTGCTAAATAGCGAGGCACTGAAAGTGTGGTGAAACCTACATTTTAACAACTTTTCTAGGTTATCTGTATATGCTATTGTTGAGAGACTGCTGTACTTTATTAGTTCATGTGATCACTAAACTATACCAATTTCAAAACTGAAACATAGCCTTATGATATTATTATATGATATGAAGTTTCTCTCTGACCAAATAGGAAGCTTTAATTATAAAAAAATTTATTCTGAAATTTTTTTCTTTTTCTTCAAAACAGAGTCTCACCATGTAACTCTTGTTGGCCTTCAACTCACAGAGATCTGTTTGCCTCTTCCTCCCAAGTACTGGGATTAAAGGTATGTGCCACCATGCAGGGCCTATTCTTAACTTCTAAATTCAACATATCTTAAAGTTCTTATTGTTTGGGATTGTATTAGAAATGTTTAGCATATTAAAAAAGGATCATACCAAGTACTAACATGAGGGTTTTTATATTACTCATGTGATTTTCTAATATGTCATATGTCAAGTAATAAACACATTCAAAATTTCATTTATGAAAGATGAAAATGTAATCTGCAAATCATCTTTTTCTCCTGAAAAAGCCAATTTTGAATAACAAACACATGATTTCCTTTTAAAAACACTCTATCATTATGACTAACAAAATAAGGATTGTATGCAGTTTCTGATGAACATTAATTGTCATCAATGATGGGGAACAATGTAATGAAAGAAAAGAGCTGTAAAGATCTAGGGACAGTGGTGCACTTGTTTCTCTAACTATGCTTCTGAAAACATTGAAAAAATCCTATCAGAGAACTTTGTAGTTTTACTTACTATTACATATACTTGTTGGCCTTTAATGCTAAGTGCCACTGATGTTTTTGACATTGTTTTGACAGTCATTACAGCCATTTACTTCGATACACCTCATATAAAATTTAAGTGTAAGCAGCATAATAAATTCTGTTTTTAGTGTGATGTGAAAAAAATGTAGCTCCAGCCCAAGACATTAAAAAAAAAAAACCCAAAATCTTCAAAGCCAGATTTACACTCTTAGATCATCTTCTAATATGGAAAGATAAAGTTTTATGGTGATTAAGTAAATATGAGAAAAATATGCCTGTCAAAATTCCATTTATGTATTATTCCTAGCTTAGTCTAATTTTTTTTTTTAATTCCAAGAAAGTATGCTCACTAAATTCTCAAGTTGGAAAGAAGTAAAGCACTCAGAAGTAATGTCCAAACGACACCTGGCTTTTTGTAGTTAAACAGTGTTAAACCATTTGCGGTTACAAGATGTTTAAGATAAGTATGAACCAGTTGGAACTTCTTCTATGTGACATGTCTGTCATTTCATGGATGCTTCCCGCTCCCACAGATGACTTTCCAATGCAATTAAAACTGGGAGACAGTGACGCACTGGGGGAAAAATTCAAGTTGTAGAGTGAAAAGAACTGAGTTCAATCCTATATTGCTATCCCAGCAGTGTTGTGCAACCCGACACAAATCTGTTCATTTTTCTAGTGTCTCAGTTACCTCCCATATAAAATGCAGTATAATATTATCTTTTTGTCATCTAATAGGGTATTGTGCAATCCATAAAATATCTGAAAATTTCAAACAAATAATTAAATATATTAATATAAATATATGCACTATTCCTTAGTGATAGAAATATAAAACAGGAAACAGATTTTGTAGATAAAATGAATAAAGGTTGAATAGAAAGGGAGCAGAGTAAACCTTGGGGTAAAATGACTAGGGAGCAAGAGTGAGGAGATACCACATAACGATTCTCAGCTAGGTTACCCTTGCTGGAGGGCCCTGAACTTACTTAACTGTACCCCACTGTTCCTAACCCTTAATGTAGTGAGGCAAAAGCCATTGGAGTAATGCCTAACTAACTTAGATAATGTCTCTAAATAACCAAAATAAAATCCTACTCCATACTCATTAAGAATGATATTTTTAAAATGTGTATTAATTTACAAAATATAAAACACTAACACTGAGTTGATAAGTTAAATATGGCTGGGCAAGGTGCACTCCTTTAATCCCAGCACTCAAGAGGCAGAGGCAGGTGGATCTCTGTGAGTTCAAGGGCAGCCTGGTCTACAGAGTGAGTTCCAGGCCAGCTGGGGCTAGACCTCCCCCGCCCCAAAAAAGTTAAATATGGATTTATAGTTCAGATCAGTACTTTCTGAGGTTTTGGTGTATTATTGATAAGAATCAATGGTTGAATATCAGTTATAACATATTTTAAAATATATTTAAACTTTTCTTTCATGTTATCCTGTATTTATATTACTATACATAATGAAAAGACTTTAACAATTACACATATACACAACTATACACAGTGATAGCAGTAGAGCTTAACCAGATTTAACCATGGAGTAAAATTTTGTTTCAAATATTACAAGAAGGAGTTATTTTATGAAAAACCATAATTATAAAACATATTAGGAACTGAAACCAAAGTAGTTTTAAAAAATTATCTTGGGCCAAGATTCCTGTTTTTCTCTTTATAAGGAACACAGAGAATTATAGGAGAATATCTTTCTTTTCCTCCACCATATTTATTTGTGACTAAAAAGTTAGTAAGCCCAATGGAGAGACCAAAAGGAGTGCAAGGAATTCTTCATATCTTCAAACTACTTCAGACTTTCAAGAGCATGAAATAACTCCCAAAGGTTGGCTTATTTTCCTTGTCTGCAACTTGAGCATATGCAATACCGATATTCCAAGGTGTGATGAGAAATTTATAAAAGTGTATATGGAGCATCCACAACATCTGCTAGCTTATACTTATGTTTAACAGGAAACCTGCTGCCAGGTTGTTACCGGCAACAAAACAATCTGGTTTTTTGAGTGGTGAGAGACTACTGCGCAGGTTAAAAACTTATTACCAGTGCTGTAGAGAAAGTTTACATTCCTTTAAATAAGTAAGCATATTTCTTGCAACAACCTGTTGCTCATTATTTAATCAATATTAGAGATTCTGAAAACAAATGCTTTGATTAAAAAATAGGTCAAACAAAAGAATGAAACACATGGAATTATGATTTACCTGTTATAAAGTTTATCATAGTTTTCCTTTAAAAGTTCTCGTTCCTTTTCTAAATCATTAATTCTATCCTGCAGCTAAAATGAAAATAAAATTAAAAAGAGTTTCCATGGTATAGTGGTTAGCACTCTAGACTCTAAAAACAAAATTACACATTAGGTGACTGTCACATCAAAAGCACAAAGGTAAACCATGAGAAGGCAGCAATACATTCAATGTTGGTCTCTACAACACAGCTGCTCACTGGACCACATACAGTGTCTGTATTCAATTCAGAGTCAATTTTTGTCCTCATTGTTAAGTAAACATGAAATTAATATTCTTGTTTTAATTTAGTAGAAATACATGCACTACTTTAGGCAACATGTGTCAGAACTCAATAAAGAATGTGTTATGAGCTTTCTGTTAAGTCCTTGGAAACATAATATTTTTTATTTCCTACCACAATGGATTTCATCATTATATTCATTATGTATTAATTTCCAATTGGCCTATAAAACCCAAGAGGATTCAGTTTTCTTTGAGTTCATGGTACAAACAAGTTTGTTAATCACTATTTAATCTGAAGACACAATGTTTAACATTACCTGGAATTGACAAATAGCAGCACATCTCATGAACAATTAAAATCAAATTCCTTATTTTATCCCAGTGAATACTATTTTCAGAAATAAACTTGGAATAATTAGGTTTTTGTGATTAAAATATGGATTGCTATACTCTAGTATTTAAGATGTAATTTATAAATATGTTTTGTAGTAGAGCTTTTTTTTCCCCTCCATGGTTCAGAGTAATTAAAATTTGCCTCTATTCTCAAAATTCTCTTTTGATGCTAGTAAAAGACAGGAAAAGTTTCTCCTGAGAACAGAACAGAATGTAAGGCTCTTATTTCTCTTCTCCATAGGAAGAAGTTTAACAGACAACAGGAAAAACTGCTAGTTGTGAGATATGAATAGGAATAATAATACAAGGATAAGCTTTCAAACAGCTTCCTAGAGAAAAAGATAATTTCACAAAATTGCTGACATTGTAGAACATAACACTGTTTCCTCAGAAACACATGTATTCTTTTTTTTTTTTTTGTCTTTTCGAGACAGGGTCTCTCTGTAGCCCCGGCTGTCCTGGAGCTCACTCTGTAGACCAGGCTGGCCTTGAACTCACAAAGATCTGCCTGCCTATGCCTCCCAAGTGCTAGGATTAAAGGCGTGTGCCACCACGCCTGGCTCCAGAAACACATGTATTCTTATAATTTAATTTTGGTATTGCAAATGACTAATAAGCTGTCATATTTAAGAACATTAAGTTCTCTAGGTAATTTGACATCACATGTTATTTTTCATTTTACTCAAGGATCTTTAGTCCTTTAGATAAGCAGTGATCTCGGCACATTCCCAAGTCAGCTCTCAACAGTAGCTCACCATTCATATATTGTATTAACTAATCTATTTTGATGCATTTAAATCGCCATAGATGTAGTTGAGAATTTTGAAACAAATACAATTTGAAATGTTTCTATTTCACTTTTTTAAAATCTGTTACAGAGTCATCTTTTTTATTTTTTTTTAATTTTTATTTATTTTTGTATGTGTATGAGTGTACTGTCTGCACGCAGGTCTGTGCACCCATGTCGTGCAATGCCGCGGCGGTCAGAAGAGAACGCTGCGGAGGTCAGAAAGAGGGTCTCGGATTTCCCTGGAACTGGAGTTCTCCTGGAATTGGAGTTACAGACGGTTCTTAGTTGCCATGTGGGTGCTGGGGATCGAACCCAGGTCCTCTGCAAGAGCAGTCAGTGCTCTTAACCGCTAGGCTATCTCTCCAGCCCCCTACAGAGACATTTTAATACAACATGACTAAAACCTTTGGAAGCTTACCTCCTCTATTCTTCTTTCCGAGAATGTCATAGAATGTAATTGTTTCTCAAGGTTGTAGCATTTTAAACGCTGCTCTTTGAGCTGCATATTTAGCTCATCTCCATTTGCCATCAAGGCATCATGGCTGATCCTGAGAGTTCTTTGCTTCTGAAAAACAAAAGGAGAAAAATTTAAGCATTATTTTTGGATTATGCTTTGAATAAAAAGTTACAAGCCTATATAAAAATTTGCCCTTGAAGTTACATTATAAAGTTTATTCTTCTTATTCTACTTATTGATAGAGAAATTTTTAACCTAAATGTGACACTAAGAAGAAAATAGAGGGTATTCTTATAGCTACATAAAGCAAACTGCTTCCCCCTTCATTTGTTCCTAGTTTTCGAGTTGCTGACAGTGACTAGTAAGTAAATTGGTTTCCCCCTTTTTACTTATGGTTATAGTGGTTAGACAAGTTGTCTAAAAATGATTCAGCATGGGCAAAGAATGCTGATTACTGATATTGCAACTGAAAAAATTTGCCATCAGAGTATAAATAAACAGCTTTGGATGGTTAGCTTTTAATTTTAATAAAAATAAGTTTTTCAATTCAGCAAAATATTTATACTCTTATTAATTAAAATTGTTTATATGCTTTAAATGAAAATTTATATACTTAAATATCATAGGTTTTTAAATATAAATAAAAAAGATAATTATAGTGAGGTCTTTTCATAACATGAAGTGTCTCTCCTGCTTAGGTCCTATTGAAGTTGTTCTTAGCTCATTTAAAAGGAATCTAGCTATTGAACAACTTCTGGTTAATTTTCATTACTCTTGTATTATTATAGAATGCTACCTTTAGTAAGTTTCTTTTGGGCTTCCCACTTCATTGAGGCTGTTGGCCTAAATCACTGAAGCCTTTATGCCATTCCCAAAAGATGGACCTATATCCTAACACATATTTCTTATTACTGTATTAGAACAAATATTGGGATTACTGTTACATGGCAATCAAGTTAAAGGAGTAATAAAACCATTTTTCAATTCCTCTCTTAGAAATTGCTTTTGCCTAAATGTATTTTTGATTAAAAGGGACCATCTACCTGTACACAGACAATGATATCATTCACACTCACTAAACAGACTCCTCTGCTACGAATTTGCAGTTATTTGGAAGGTGGCTATACTTGGCATTCAAGGAGGCTCCTGTAGGATGGGAAAAAAATCATATAGATTATGCCTGAAAAATATTTAACTATTTTATTCCATAGTGAAGCAGGCCTCTATGACCCTCTGCTTTACAACAATGTACAGATTTCCTTGTCCGTACTTCAAAGAAAACATTTCTCAATATAAATTCTGATCATCTGGAATGTTTTGGAGTTCATTAATTCCAGGACTTTTGTTAATTATGTAATGCCAATAAATAGGAGCCCTCTGATGTGTCATTTGAAAACAATCCTGAGGGTGGGGACTCTTACATATTGTTAGAGTGAACTGTGAAGGCCTAAAATAAATACATTGATAACTACATGATGAGCACTCAAATTTTTTCTGATAATGGTGGTGACCAAAGAAATCTAAAACAAAACAAAACTCATATCAAAGGAACATAATTACTGGCCTGTTCATAGCTCTGGTCTTTGTTTTATACACACATGAAAAAGTAAAGATGTGTGCAAGCAGAGAGACCCTTCAGTGCTGGGACACAAAGTGAGTTCTGAAAAAGGGAGTTAAAAATAAATGTGTATGCCATGAGATGACTTATGACAGATGTGCATACAAAGATGACTTAGACATTCATGAGATGTCTAAGTAGCTATTTTTAGTAATTGTTATGAACACTATATCAAGAGAAATTCTACACACTTATAGAGCAATCCTTAAAACTATTCTTAAAAATACAACTTCCTTCTTTCACACCCTTTTAGCTATGAATAAGATGAGTATCACAGTACCTCTTGAAGCTGAATAAATTTTCCTTCCATGACTGAAAGAGCATTGCTTTTCTCCACTAGTTGTTTATGAAGCTTAATCATTTCTACATTGTCCCGAATATTTGACCTTCAAAGTGTATTTAAAGAAAGGACAAAATTAAAAAAATGCAATGTACAGGGGTGGGGGGAGAAACCCATGGTTGATTCACTTGTGTATCACAAAGTCACCAAATATTTTAGATTATTATAATCTACAACAGATTATTTTAAAAAACCAACCAATATCCATTCTTGAAAGAGTATAAAGAGACTCTTTTGAGCTTGAAAGGATGCTAGCTTTATAACTGATAACACATATATGCTAGCATTCATTTTAAAATGTTCTGAAAAGTCTTTCAGACTACACAAAATATATATGAAATTTTAGCACATCAATGTTCCACCAGCAGACTTTGTATTTATTTAAAGAAGGTCTATCTTGCTACCTTTCCTCAAACAAAAACTATGCCACACAGTCATTCATCTTCATACCACTCCCTCCAAGCAACACTATCATAAGATTATCATGTATCGGAGTTTCCTCTTGGAGTTTAAAGTTTTCAAAATATTTCCAAAAAAGTGACTTAGTATTTTATACTAATAATGCCCAAAGCTGGCATTTAAATATGTTGCAGATGTGCCTTTAGCTTTAAGAGAGTATTTGATGTCCACAGGGTATATAGAAACCCTATATGCTGCAATACTATTTTTATTTTTCCTACTGAGATTAAAGCAAATGTAGAATTTGACAGGAAGATCTTGTTAAAGGTTAATCATAGATCTAAATGAATACCTGTTTTCAAAAGGCATTTATTTTCCTTACAGGAAAAGCTTTCTTAATTTAGTGCTATACATTTAAAAATAGTTTTTAAGTTGTGAAGCTTGATGTTATGATTTCACTTTAAAGAGATATAAATGTAAAAATCTTAAATTTAGAAAATTATTTAAGTATTTAAAGTAAGTAATTTTACTTCTAAAACTTACCTACTATACACATATTGGAAAAATTGTCACAATGCCCTACTGAAACCAGAAAATGGACTACAAAGCTCACACATCTGTAAACCAGCTGAGGACTTGAAATACTTAATTTTCCTCTTTGATATTTGAAAGTTCATTGTATTTTGGCACTGGACACTTAGTTGTCCTCGCACAGAAGATAAACAAGTCCAAGAACCTGGATCTTTCCCAGGGTATAGTCTTAACACAATGTTAAAATAATTATGTGCCTAAAACATGTTATCTAGCAGTACTGAGCACAGAATCAACAGTACTCATACTGTTGTTTCCCTCATTTGTACATTTGTTCATTAAAATATAATATGAAGAAATATATTTTAAATAAAGTACAAAACATTGAAATTCCTTTTTAAAATTCTAAATATGAAAATATATTCTGGCTGGGCGTGGTGATGCATGCCTTTAATCCCAGCACTCGGGAGGCAGAGGCAGGTGGATCTCTGAGTCCAAAGCCAGCCTGGTCTACAGAGTGAGCTCCAGGCCAGCTGAGACTAAAGGGAGACCCTGTCTCAAAAATACTAAAANATTCTCCCCAGCTCTTAATTTGGTAAAACAGCAAGCCTTTGGAAAAATAGAAAGATAATGGTGCAAAGATTCATATGCTTTTGCCTTTCGGTATAGTATAGGAGCCTGTTTCTGGGTTCTGCACAGTGCACAAGCCATTGTCTCCCCTCCCCTCTCTCTTCCCCTCACCCCACTCCTCATCTCCTTCCTTTCATCCCCCTCCCCTTTTCTTTACCTCTTTGCCGCCTCCTCCTTCCTTCCCTTCCCTCTTCTCATTTATCTCCTCTCTCCTTCCTCCCTCAGTTTGGATCCTTCCCATCTAGAGGTACATTTATTACTTACCCTCTGCACACTTCTGGAGTGTTATGCTTGCTCTTGACCCAGGGGTCTCCACTGTATAGCCCTACCTGGACTAGAGTCTATACGTAAAGACCAGGCTTGGCCTCTAATCTGAAGATGTTTGCCTGCCTCTGCTCTCCAAGTTGCTGAAATAAAGACACTACCCACACCAGGGCTGACTTATGAGTTTTTAAGGAACCTTGACCTAACAGTTATTTCTACAACGAACCTTTAAATGATGAAGGACACAGCATCATTTATTAGTTCTTCCGATCTGCATCCAAATTTCCCTGGTAGTTTCAATGTCCTATAGCTTTTTTTTGCCCCCAGTAGTTGGATTTTCTATTTTGTTTTGTTTTGATCTAGGATCCAACTAAAGATTTTGTGTTTCATTTAATTGCCGTGTCTTTTAAGTTTCCTTTATTCTAGAGTGGTCCCTTCTCTTTTCCAGTCCATTGACAGTTGTTTGCAGAAAACCCCTCAATTTGGATTTGCCTGATTGCCCAGCCCCCTAAATTAGAGGGCACATCTGGTTCTCTGATGGTAGGATGACTGGGGCCTGGGGTAACCATGCAAACATTATTATGCAGGGGGATGATCTGTTATTTTTTAAAAATATATAATTCACTAAGCTCTTTTGTTGTTTCAAGTAGCTTAGAATTCGTCCAATTACAATTATTATACCCAAGTACCATCTCTTTATCCCAGTAAATTTTTTTATTACTATTACCTAAGATTTTTCTGGGTAGCAGCTTAATACATTTCCCCAACACTTTGTATAAATAATGAAAATGGCCCTGTATGTGACTAGTGTAATATCATGACAGTGCAGGAAAGGTAAAACAGAGGACCATCTTAGAAGAGAGTAACTTAAAAGAATTAGAATTTAGTTCTTCACACTAGATTTGAAGGGGCTAGAAAGAAGCTTTACCAGTTTAAGAGTCACTGCCTTGCTCTTGCAGAGACAAACCAAGATTCAGTTTCCCATCACCTACCTGTACATTCCACTTCCAGGGACTCCAGCGGCCTCTTCTTCCCTGGGCCCTTCTTGATGGCATTGTACAACATTGGGTAACACTTACATACATGCAGGTAAACACTCATACACTATAAAATAAATATAATTACATTTTTGAACTAGATTTGACTCAGTTACTTAAGGACTCTGGCTAAACTATTTCTCTGAGCCTCACTTAGCTATCTGAACTGTAAATGAATAGATAGAAGTGAGTGGATAGTTCTGTTCTCTTCTTTGTAAATAAGTCCATATATTCCCTAAGGACTTTATATTTCTAAAAGATTTAACATATACATAATCTATATCTCTTAACTAATTTTTCTTCATTTTATATTTGTCACCAACCTCTGTTGTCCTTTCATTCTACCTGATCATTGTGATAACCTGTTCTTGCACTGGATTGGAATAATTGAGTGTGTATCTGTGTCTGTGTACTGTTGCCATCTGTAAGTACATGTTAATAATAAAACCTTTAAGTTCACTTTTGTCAAGGTTAATAGTGTATAACAGTACATTTCCCACTTGGATTTTGGAAATATTAGCTAAAAGTCCCAGATTCTCATTCCTATTACAATAAATCTCCAATTAATGCATATTAAACTTGATCTTAGCATGACCATCTCTGAGGTGAGCCAGGATTTAGGTTACTCTTACCCTAAGCTAGTCCTGGGGAGTGTCCTTTCTCTTCGTACACATATGGTCATATATGTACAAAAAGCCTCACAGATCAGTCCTCTCTGTGGATGGTGATAGTAAGAAAATACTGAGTTGTAATTTGCAGTTTGGCCCAACACCAGGAAAGTTGTGCTTTGTTAGCAAATGACCATACACAGACATATTTTTCCTTTATGCAGTCCTAACTCAGAGAGCCATTTGAACCCATGATCTCAAGAAGCAATTTTAAGCAAAATCAATACTTTTCTTATCTACTGTTGTGATTTAGTGAACCAGTTCTGTACTAGATTTTCTAGCAAGCCTTTGGTGGTCCTTGGTCTGTTCAGGACAACCCATTATAGTAGTCTTTTCTGCATATCCTAGACTTATATTTCTTTTGAACACTATGTTCACTCTAGACATTGCATCTACTATGTGTTGAAGAAAGAAATGTTGATATCTCTGAAAAAATTGTGTCTAGGAGATCAACGCTACAGTTTATATGTTTCAGGACATTATTGTGAATATTTTGATGTTATGTGTCGTGAGTGTGAAGGATATATATATCTTCTGAATAATATAAATTAAAGGGTGCACAAATAGTATTTTTGAAAGAAGAGAAAACCTAGTGTCAAAGAAACTGGACCCACAAAAGTAAACATTGTGCATCGAAAAAGGCTTATACAAACGAGGGTGAAAGTAAAATCCAAGACAGGAACCTAAACTGTATGACAGAAACCATAGTAGCTGCGTTGCGGGGATCCATGATCGGGGAGGTGTACAGGGGATGGCATTAGGATGAGGGCGTATGAGTCTAAAATTTTGATTAAGAAATGTTGTATGAAAATGCACTCATAAAAATTAACTCAGAAAGATAGAACTACTAATATAAAGACTCACACCTTTGCCACACCAAAATATTAATAAATTAAAAAATTTTTAGAGTAAGATACGAATATATTAAGTGCTGACGGATTGAACTTTTTTCTGACAGTGCACGCCTTTAAATCCCCAGCATATGGGGAAGACAGAGTGCATCAGAGACCTCTGTGAGAACGTACGATGCCAAGCTTATACTGCTCTCACATTTAGTGAGTATTGCTGGCGCAGCTGGAGCTTAGGAACCGGGTGTCTGAATACTAAGAACTAATAATTAAAAGTTTAGAAAGGAAAAAACGAAAGAAATGTGATTAAACTTTAATCACAAAAAAAGTTCTTTATTTATCTAGTAGTCCCCTTATTCCCTTTTCAGGTTTAGCCAGCCTTAAACTGTCTTATCAAAGATGGATACCTCTCCATTCTGTTCTGTTACTTTACAATTAGATTTGCTCTCAACGGTTTCACTCATGCAACTTGCTCATCCACCTGCTACAGCTTACTGATTCGTTCTGCGATCGCTTTAGCCTACTATGTCCTCGTGTATGGCGGGTTACATCTATACTCACATTTTGCCTCTCCAGATATATATCACAGGGCTTCTTATTACCTTTCACTATCCTTATCTGTTACAGCAAATGAATATTGCCAATATGTCATTGGGGATAAATAGAGGGGATCGTTGTATCGTATTTAAACTTTCTTAGCTCCTGAAGCATAGGCCTATGAAACTTTCACTAGGCTCAGCAAAGATAGGTTGCCTCTTAAGTTTTGTATGTAGCCTGTGCATTACAGCAGACTCCACTGCAAGATTTCTCCCCTACTCCACCGTGCTATACTAGTTTTAAGTTTCCAGATTATTAGGCACCAGTAGCAATGCTGCGTCAAGTGTTTTCAAGACTTCCATTAGAAATTCCTTTTTCAGAGTTTATAGCTTGACTGTTTCAAATTATATGAGAGAAACTTGGCACACAGGTTGTTGAGCTAGATTATTATTTTCAACATAAAGTCTAATTTATTTCAGTTTGTTTGTAATCTAGAGATGAGCCAACAACTCATCTCACAGTTTCAGAAGATCTGATCATAATTCTAAATCAATAACTATAAAAAAAGGAAAAAAAAAGAAAAAAAAAAGTGACATTTTCCAACTTAAATTGTATTTTTTTTCAAAATCCTTGTTAAATTTTTGAGAAATTTTTTGAGAAGTTTTTTTACAAAGCATTTAATTAGAGTGCTTGGTATCTGTTTGCAGATCATTTTGCCATGTGTAATACAGCACATAGAAAATGTTGGATGACTGTCAGTTCATCTGAATGCTACCCATGTATTGTTCTCTCTGCTGAAGATTCGGTGTTCCTGTCTTATGTGTAAAAAGGACAGAAAACATTGTAGACGTCTCTTAAAATATTAGAAACACATTGCCCCTTTAGAGCTTTTTCAGAGGAAACTGTCCTTCGCTTTGTTTCACAGTCTTGTAGTCTAGGAATGGAACCTTTAGCAATGCATATGGCTCTCTCTTCCCTTCAACATCCTTATCAACCTTTTGAGGCGTCCCCTTCTCACTCTAACATCTCCACTCTTATTCTTTTCACATAGTTCATCTGTATAAAAATGTTGAGTTGATGATCAGGTCTGAGATGATTTCGTTGTACTCCTTAGGCACATATCGATCATCAATCTACAAATTGCTCATTGTAACATAGGCATTGTACTTTAATCTCTGACATGCAGTACTTTAGTAACTATGACAAAATTATCCTTTCTAGATGTGATTTATCTCACTACAAAATGTATTTAGTATCAAAATCAGTGAGCTAACTGTTATCATCCCAGCACCTCAGATGGATTTGGAGGTTTTGCATTGTCCAAACATGTCCAGACTGACTTTTGTTTTTACTGTGATTTTATTTCTGTAAAGATGTGTCATTGTGTTTCTACCTGTGGTGTGTCGTCCGTGCATCTCTCTGTCATCTCTACATCTGTCCCATCTGCAATTGTCTTCACTGTGTGGAGGTAATTAGTTAGTGTTGTGTGTGTGTGGTGTTGTTGTGTGTGTGTGTGTGTTGGAATGGGAGGAGCCCACAGAAGCCCAGAGAAGACAGTCTGACCACCTTGGAGCTGGAGTTAGATGCAAAGAACAGAACTTAGGTGCTCCATAAGTAAAAGCAGCAAGTATTTGGAATACTGAGCCATCTCTCCAGCCCCAAAACTGACTTTTACTTGGAATTGCCGCATTATTGTTGCTGTTTTGAATACAGTTATGCTATGTTGTGGTCCATTGTTGGCCATTATTAGTATAAAATACTTTTTAACTTTTCTTACCAACATTTTGCAAAGTCTAAACTCCAAGGAGTTCAGGAAAATACTCAACAGAATGTCCACCAATTAATCTGCTGGGATTTTTTTTTTATTTTTAATTTAATTTTATTTATTTTTTTGTATGTGTATGGTGTACTGTCTGCATATAGGTTTGTGCACCCGTGTCGTGCAATGCCGCGGAGGTCAGAAGAGGGTGTCGGATTCCCCCTGGAACTGGAGTTCTCCTGGAGTTGGAGTTTCAGACGGTTCTCAGCCGCCATGGGGTGGTGCTGGGGATCGAACCCGGGTCCTCTGTAAGAGCGGTCAGCGCTCTCAACCGCTAGGCCATCTCTCCAGCCCATGGGATTTTTTAAATACACTTGCTCTCCTTTGTATTACAAAGACAATTCAGAATTAAAAGCTGTTATTTCGCTGGGCGTGGTGGTGCACGCCTTTAATCCTCACACTCAGGAAGCAGAGGCAGGCAGATCTCTGTGAATTCAAGGCCAGCCTGGTCTACAGAGTGAGTTCCCAAGCCAGCTGGGGCTACAGGGAGACCCTGTCTCAAGAAGACAAAAAAAAGAAAAAAAAAAGAAAGAAAAGCTGTTATTTCTATAATCCTATGTGACTGCATCAATTGTTGAAATTTAATTTCTTTCTTTTAACATTAAGTTACAGTTTTTTTTAAATATATATTTGAATCCTCTTGTGAGATTTTGTTTTAAAACAAATTATCAGAGACATTGAGTGGGTTCAATCCCTAGTGTCCCCCCCCCAAAAAAAAGAACAAAAAACTGAGACAACAGAAAATAAAGATGTTAAACTTTGGAGTCACATTCTGTCACTCCATATCAATAGATGCTACTTATTACTGAGTGGCAAAATCAACTAATTCTGGGGAAAACAAGTTAAACTTTATTTTTAGCTTCAATATAATTATATTATATATAATATATATATATATTTTTTTTTTTTTTTTTTTTTTTTTAGTAATCCCCGTGGCTTGCGCATGCGCAGAGTAACATCACTGTTGCAAGGAAGAGTTCATTTGGGATCTTCTGAATTCCTGGGAACTTCTTTGGATTTAACAACTGATAACTCCTCTCATTCATTTCCCTGCCCCAAGGAGAGAATCCCTGAGTGATTCAAGGAAAACTCTCTGGAGCATTAGGTCCCTCTACAAATTTCACAAGGCAAAATGGCTTGGGTAATTTATGTATTCATTTAGGGGCTGGAGAGATGGCCTAGCGGTTGAGAGCGCTGACCGCTCTTACAGAGGACCCGGGTTCGATCCCCAGCACCCACATGGCGGCTGAGAACCGTCTGAAACTCCAACTCCAGGAGAACTCCAGTTCCAGGGGAATCCGACACCCTCTTCTGACCTCCGCGGCATTGCACGACACGGGTGCACAAACCTATATGCAGACAGTACACTCATACACATACAAAAATAAATAAAATTAAATTAAAAATTAAAAAAAAAATCCCAGCAGATTAATTGGTGGACATTCTGTTGAGTATTTTCCTGAACTCCTTGGAGTTTAGACTTTGCAAAATGTTGGTAAGAAAAGTTAAAAAGTATTTTATACTAATAATGGCCAACAATGGACCACAACATAGCATAACTGTATTCAAAACAGCAACAATAATGCGGCAATTCAAGTAAAAGTCAGTTTTGGGGCTGGAGAGATGGCTCAGTATTCCAAATACTTGCTGCTTTTACTTATGGAGCACCTAAGTTCTGTTCTTTGCATCTAACTCCAGTTCCAAGGGGTCAGACTGTCTTCTCTTTGGGCTTCTGTGGGCTCCTCCCATTCCAACACACACACACACACACACACACACACACACACACACACACAGAGAGAGAGAGAGAGAGACAGAGAGAGAGACAGAGACAGACACACACAGACAAACACAGACACACACAGAAATAAAATCTTAAAAACAAAAGTCAGTCTGGACATGTTTGGACAATGCAAAACCTCCAAATCCATCTGAGGTGCTTGGGATATAGTTGTCACTATTGTTATCAGTACATTTTTTGAGGATAATAATCGAAAGGATAATTTGTCAGTTAAAAGTACTGGTCAGAGATATAAAGTACAGCCATGTTACAATGAGCAATGTAGTATTTGTGATATGGTGCCTAAGGAGTACAACGAAATCATCTCAGACCTGATCATCAACTCAACATTTTTATACAGATGAACTATGTGAAAAGAATAAGAGTGGAGATGTTAGAATGAGAAGGGGACGCCTCAAAAGGTTGATAAGGATGTTGAAGGGAAGAGAGAGCCATATGCATTGCTAAAGGTTCCATTCCTAGACTACAAGACTGTGAAACAAAGCGAAGGACAGTTTCCTCTGAAAAAGCTCTAAAGGGGCAATGTGTTTCTAATATTTTAAGAGACGTCTACAATGTTTTCTGTCCTTTTTACACATAAGACAGGAACACCGAATCTTCAGCAGAGAGAACAATACATGGGTAGCATTCAGATGAACTGACAGTCATCCAACATTTTCTATGTGCTGTATTACACATGGCAAAATGATCTGCAAACAGATACCAAGCACTCTAATTAAATGCTTTGTAAAAAAACTTCTCAAAAAATTTCTCAAAAATTTAACAAGGATTTTGAAAAAAAATACAATTAAGTTGGAAAATGTCACTTTCTTTTTCTTTTTTGTTTTCCTTTTTTATAGTCATGATTTAGAATTATGATCAGATCTTCTGAAACTGTGAGATGAGTTGTTGGCTCATCTCTAGATTACAAACAAACTGAAATAAATTAGACTTTATGTTGAAAATAATAATCTAGCTCAACAACCTGTGTGCCAAGTTTCTCTCATATAATTTGAAACAGTCAAGCTATAAACTCTGAAAAAGGAATTTCTAATGGAAGTCTTGAAAACACTTGACTCCAGCATTGCTACTGGGTGCCATAATAAATCTGGAAACTTAAAACCTCAGATACACTGGAGAGGGAAAACTTGCAGTGGAGCTGTGTAATGCACAGGCTAATACAAAACTTAAGAGGCAAATATCTTTGCTCCAGTGAAAGTTTCATATATTTCATGAGCTAAAAAGTTTAAATACTCAACTCCCCTCTTTTATCCCCAATGACATTTCATTTCTTTGCTTACAGTAAGGATTATGAAAGGTATAAGAAGCCCTTGATTTTCTGGAGAGCAAAATGTGATAGTATGTAACACCATACTACAGACAAGAGGCTCTATTCCACAGAAGCTGTGCTGGGAGATTCTGGGACCGTTAGGCCAAATATTTATGAGACAGAATGGAGAGGATCTCTTTGAATAACAGTTTAAGGCTGGCTAAACCTAAGGGATAAGGCTGAAAAAAATCTTAAGAGTTAAAAAGGTTTCAATGTTCTTTGTCCTTTTTATTTATTTTTAGTTTTTTCAGACAGTTTCCCCGTAGCTCCAGCTGGCCAGAAACTCACTATGTAGAGCAGGCTGGCATCCGTCTCACAGAGGTCTATCTGCCTCTGCTTCCCCAGTGCTGGGATTAAAGGCGTGCACTGTCACACCCAGCATTAATTTTCTTTTTACTTAAAAAATTTTTTAATTATTATTGTTTTTGGCAAGGTGTGATCTTTTTTTTCTTTTTTCTTGAGTTAATTTTTATTGAGTGCATTTCATACAACATTTCTTAATCAAATTTAGACTCATTCCCTCATCCATGCCCACCCCTTACATCCCCCCACCCCCTGCCAGAGCTCATGGATTCTGTCATACATGTTAAGTCCTGTCTTGGATCTTTTTCTCAGTCTTTTATAACCTTTTTGATGCACAAGTTTACTGTTTTGGTCAGTTTTTTGAATAGGTTTTTCTCTCTATTTTTGGTTCCCTTTAATTTTATATTATTCCAAAATATGCATATATACACTCCACACATAAATCAAAATTACAAATTCTGAAAATAAACTGTAGGTTAATTCCTAAACACATTTCGAGATTCACATTTCTTTTTAAACAGTAGTAGATGCTTGGTGAACATAGTGTTCAAAGAATATAAGTCATGGATATGCAGAAAAGACTACTATCATGGGTTTTCTGAACAGGACCAGGACCACCAAAGGCTGCTAGAAAATCTAGTACAGTAACTTTCACTAAATCACAACAGTAGATAAGAAAAGTATTGATTTTGCTTAAAATTGCTTCTTGAGATCATGGGTTCAAATGGCTCTCTGAGTTAGGACTGCATAAAGGAAAAATATGTCTGTGTATGGTCATTTGCTAACAAAGCACAACTTTCCTGGTGTTGGGCCAAACTGCAAATTACAACTCAGTATTTTCTTACTATCACCATCCACAGAGAGGACTGATCTGTGAGGCTTTTTGTACATATATGACCATATGTGTACGAAGAGAAAGGACACTCCCCAGGACTAGCTTAGGGTAAGAGTAACCTAAATCCTGGCTCACCTCAGAGATGGTCATGCTAAGATCAAGTTTAATATGCATTAATTGGAGATTTATTGTAATAGGAATGAGAATCTGGGACTTTTAGCTAATATTTCCAAAATCCAAGTGGGAAATGTACTGTTATACACTATTAACCTTGCAAAAGTGAACTAAAGGTTTTATATACATGTACTTACATATGCACACAGACACAGACACAGATACACACTCAATTATTCCAATCCAGTGCAAGAACAGGTTATCACAATGATCAGGTAGAATGAAAGGACAACAGAGGTTGGTGACAAATATAAAATGAGAAAATTAAGTTAAGAGATATAGATTACTGTGTATGTAAATCTTTTAGAAATATAAAGTCCTTAGGGAATATATGACTTATTTACAAAGAAGAGAACAGAACTATCCACTCACTTCTATCTATTCATTTACAGTTCAGATAGCTAAGTGAGGCTCAGAGAAATAGTTTAGCCAGAGTCCTTAAGTAACTGAGTCAAATCTAGTCAAAAAATGTAATTATATTTATTTTATGTGTATGAGTGTTTTACCTGCATGTATGTAAAGTGTACCATATATGTACAATGCTCACAGAGGCCAGAAGAGGCCGCTGGATCCCTGGAAGTGGAATTACAGGTAGGTGATGGGAACTGAATCCTGGTTCTCTGCAAGAGCAGCAGTGCTCTTAACTGTTAAAGCTTCTTTCTAGCCCCTCAAATCTAGTGTGAAGAACTAAATTCTAATTCTTTTAAGTTACTCTCTTCTAAGATGGTCCTCTGTTTTACCTTTCCCTGCACTGTCATGTATATACACTAGTCACATACAGGGCCATTTTCATTATTTATACAAAGTGTTGGGGAAATGTATTAAGCTGCTACCCAGAAAAATCTTAGGTAATAGTAATAAAAAATACTGGGATAAAAGAGAATGGTACTTGGGTATAATAATTGTAATTGGACGAATTCTAAGCTACTTGAAACAACAAAAGAGCTTAGTGAATATATATTTTTAAAAAATAACAGATCATCCCCCTGCATAATAATGTTTGCATGGTTACCCCAGGCCCCAGTCATCCTACCATCAGAGAACCAGATGTGCCCTCTAATTTAGGGGGCTGGGCAATCAGGCAAATCCAAATTGAGGGGTTTTCTGCAAACAACTGTCAATGGACTGGAAAAGAGAAGGGACCACTCTAGAATAAAGGAAACTTAAAAGACATGGCAATTAAATGAAACACAAAATCTTTAGTTGGATCCTAGATCAAAACAAAACAAAATAAAATCCACTACTGGGGCAAAAAAAAGCTATAAAGGACATTGAAACTACCAGGGAAATTTGGATGCAGATCTGGAAGAACTAATAAATGATGCTGTGTCCTTCATCATTAAAGGTTCGTTGTAAAATAACTGTTAGGTCAGAGGTTCCTTAAAAACTCATAAGTCAGCCTGGTGTGGTAGTGTCTTTAATTTCAGCACTTGGGAGGCAGAGGCAGGCAGACCTCTTCAGATTAGAGGCCAGCCTGGTCTACGTAGTAGACTCTAGTCCAGGTAGGGCTATACAGTGAGACCCTGGGTCAAGAGCAAGCAAACACTCAGAAGTGTGCAGAGGGTAAAGTAATAAATGTACCTCTTAGATGGGAAGGATCCAAACTGAGGGAGGGAAGGAGAGGGAGATAAATGAGAAGAGGGGAAGGGAAGGAAGGAGGGAGGCTGGCAAAGAGGTAAAGAGAAAGGGGAGGGGGGAGGAAGGAAGGAGAGATGAGGAGTGGGGATGAGGGGAAAGAGAGAGGAGGAGAGGGGAGAAGAATGGCTTGTGCACTGTGCAGAACCCAGAAACAGGCTCCTATACTATACCGAAAGGCAAAAGCATATGAATCTTTGCACCATTATCTTTCTATTTTTCCAAAGGCTTGCTGTTTTACCAAATTAAGAGCTGGGGAGAATTTAGAGCACTAGGAAATAATCCTGTCTGTGCAGGGGAAAGAGTGAGGCCCTAAGGCCAAGCTGTTTCTTATAATACATGGCTGCAAAAAGCCTTTCGGTTTTAAGATTTGACAGTCCACTGTCTGCCAAAGGGAAGAGAGCCAGTCAGAGTGCTTCAAACACACAGGGTTAAATTTTCTCCCTTGGTACATAACGGCACTTACATGATTTTTAATTAAGAAGGTAAGTACCACCCTAATATTATTTTTTAAAAAGTACAAACTAGCTACACATTTACTAAGAGTATAAATATTTTTGGAGTTAAAAAGTCAATAAAAGGTAAAACTGTTCTGATTTTAATGTTCATGTACATGTGTTCACTGGTTACTGCTTTGCATTTAATTTAAGACAGCCTTTTTAATAAGCAGAAAATGTGCATTTTTATATTATTTAAATTTTAATATGGATTTTTGTTCAAAACAACAGACATTCAGGCTACTTGTAAATGATACAAGATTTTTTGCTAATGAGGCATTATGTAGAACATATGCAAAAATCACAACTCAGTCTTCCAAAATAGACCACAACAACAGGAGAAAACACGATTTTAATAAAAAAGAGCAGCACTGGGCTTTTACTTCAAAGCAATTAAGGGTTTTGGACAACCAAGAGTTTATGTCGAGTTGATGCCAAACCAAACTGGTCTATTAAACACATACTCCAGAGGGTTTCTGTAATATTCTCTAAAAGGTTCTTTGCCATAAATATCAAGTACCACCACTCTGAAGATTACAGCTATGTTAGGCTCATGATGGAGGACAAGGGCTCCCACATCCAGATCAGACTTCTAGAATTTCAATTCTGAAATAATGCATCAGTGAAAGAAGTTCAAATATGTTTTCTATTTTATGATTTTTCTACAGTAAATTATACTGTTTTATATTTTCCCCTAATTTTTTTCAATAACTTTCTATTTTCTTCAAAAATTGCTGTTATACAAAAAAATTTGAGCTATACATTTTTAAAAATCTTGAAGTCAAGTTATTTTTCAGTTTCAAAAACTGTATTTTAAGAAACAATACACTATTCACTAGAGGCATATTTGGATGTAAATAACATGTCAATTTTCAGTCTTATAAGATCAGTGAGGTAAGTTACAAACTGGTTTATTTCTTTGGCTTCTGTACCAAGTTTCCTTTAACAACAATGACAATAATAATAATAATAATAATGATAATAATAATAATGATGATATTTGTTTCTAATTTTAGATGTCACATAAGGAGACTACTACTTTTTATGTGAACAGCTTAGTTCCCTAAGGAAGGCCTTAGTTTTCAAGGTAGATTCTTCTCTGTAAATGTTGTCTTCTGCTGGCAGTATTTATAGTATGTGAACTTGTCAGTTATTTTCTTATGCTCTGCTGCATCCCAGGAGTGAAGGACCATTGGATCTCCTTAACAGTTAACAGTGAAAGTCTAGCTCTGATAACCTTGTACCTAATGGTTGAGGTAAAGGGGATGAGGGCAGGCCTGAAGCCTTGGTACCTGGCCTAGGTGATTTGTGTGGCTGTGTGTCATCCAGAGGTCAATGGAGGGTGTCTTTCTCATTTGTTCTCCACCTTATTTTCTGAGACAGGGTTACTTACTAGCCAGCAAACCCCAGTATTTCACTTGTCTCTGCCTTCATGACTAGCTTTTTAGGTGGGTGCTCAGGTCCTCATGCTTGCATGGAAGTACTTTACAAACTGAGCCATCTTCCCATCCCCTATAGAGAAGTTTTGTATTTGGATAATGTCTTAAGTATAGCTGTTGGTAATTATACTAAGAGAGTACATTCAATGTTGGGGTCTAGCCTCTGGCACTGTTCCTTGCAGGGAACTACCTCTTATTTCCTAAGAAGGTTGAGTCTACAGCAGTTCTTCCCAGGGGGGAGCATGGTTAGCTCCTAGGTATTCAAGATAGTTTAAAGCTAGGGTTTAGGTTACATGCTCCCCTACCACCAATTTAAATATAACTCAAAAATATTCATGTTTCATCTGCCCTGCCTATTAGAATGGCTTATAATTTCATTAGACATGAGGATTTCCTGGTATAATGTAGTTTTATACAAAACATTTTAGGAAGAGAAATTATTAGATATTATATGAATTTTTTAAATCTAAAGCTTTTTGCATACATTTTTTTTTTTTTTTTTTGTATTTTTGAGACAGGGTCTCCCTTTAGTCCCAGCTGGCCTGGAGCTTGCTCTGTAGAACAGGCTGGCCTTGAACTCAGAGATCTGCCTGCCTCTGGCTCCTGAGTGCTGGGATTAAAGGCATGCGCCACCACGCCTGGCAGCATATTTTTTATTCTACTTATTAAAAAAAAAACCAAAAACACAAGTCTGCAGGGCTGGAGAGATGGCTCAGAATTAAGAGTACTGGCTGCTCTTGTAGAGGACTGGCTTCAGTTCCAGTACCCATATGGCAGCTAACAACTTCACTGTAATTCCAGCTCCAGATCCTTCTTCTGGCTTCTGCAGGCATTGTACTCACTGGAGTATTCGCTATACTCATATATATATATATATATATATATATATATATATTGTGGTGGTGGGTGTGTGGGTGTTGTTGTATATAGCAGGAAAAATTCATACACATAAAGTTAATAAAATTAAAATAAAAAAGTCTACTATTCCACATATTTCCTTGGATTCTTCATAGGTTACTGTGTAAGGTTAGTTGGTTAAGAGAGGAGTAGGGCAGTGAAATGGCTCTGTAGGTAAAGGCACTTGCTACCAAACCTGATGACTTGCATTCAAGCCCCAAACCCACATGGTAGAGAGAAAGAACCAACTCTTGTAAGTTGTACTCTGATTTCCACATGGGTACCATGATGCATACACACACACATACATACACACACACACACAGAGAGAGAGAGAGAGAGAGAGAGAGAGAGAGAGAGAAGAAATAAATGTAATAAGAATGAAAGAATCTTCATTAAATGGGGTTAGAGGGTACTTAACACCAAATCTGAAATGGTAGGAAATCTTTCTAAAGAGAACTTGATCACATATGCATAATATCAGACATCAAAAAGGGGAAAATGAGACGCACTATTAAATCTGGTTCAAAAAAAGACTAAGAAGGTTGGGCATGGTGGTGCACACCTTTAATCTCAGCACCTGGGAGGCAGAAAACAAAGATTAATGAGTGGGCAATGGTAATTACATGCCCTTTCAAACCTCAAATATCCCAGGAGGCAGAGGCAGGTGGATCTCTGTGAGTTTGAGGCCAGCCTGATTTACACAGTGAGTTCCAGGCTAACCAGGGTGACATAGTGAGAGCCCAACTTAAGAAATAGATCTATGGTTGGGCAAATGGTGGTCGCACCCCTTTAATCCAGCACTTGGGAGGCAGAAGGGCACGGCAGATCTCCGATGAGTCAAGGCCCAGCCTATGTACATAAGTGAGATGCCAGCCAGCTGGACTAAAAGGGAAACCGTCTCAATAAAAGACCAAAAAAAAAAAAAAAAAAATAGATTATGAAAGAGGCAAAAGAGACACCACTAGCAAGTTTAAAAAGTAAACCTTATTTGGGGTCTAGTTCAAAAGAACTAAAGATATCTTTAGGTAAGTTTGAATCTAAATTGACTATGAGAAGGTATCAAAGAATGGCTACTAATTTTGTCAGACATTATAGGGCATGGTGGCTATGTTATAAAAATTCTTTTTCTTTTTTTGGTCTTTTTGAAACAGGGTCTCCCTTTAGTCCCAGCTGGCCTGGAGCTTGCTATGTGGACCAAGCTGGCCTTGAACTCATAGAGATACACTGGCCTCTGCCTCCCAAGTGCTGGGATTAAATAAAATTCTTTACCACATGGAGCTATATTCTGAAGTATTTATGAACAGGTAGAGCTAGTTAAATAGAAGGAAATAAGTGTAAATAGAAGGAAATAAGTGAGATAAAATTGGTAAGATGTTAACAATTGTTAAAGGTGAGTTACAGACAGTTGATGTTCCATGGTGCTACTCTCTCTGGTTTGGGGTATGCTAACAAAACAAAGAAGAAAAGAAAAGGGCACAAAGAGAAGAAAACTGAAGAAAGGCTATGGTAAAAGATAAAAGTCTTCTTCAAAGCACAAAATGAAAGAATGGAAATTCAGAACTAAAAACTGACAAAGGAGGATGAAAAGGAGGATGAAAATGTTACTTTATCAAAATGCAATGGTGGCAAGGAAACTATTGCTAGAAACCACCATAATCCACAACAATCACCAGATTTCACTATAGACTTTGAATACTAGGAGATGTAACATATTGTGGTTACAGACTGTTGTCCAATGGTAGAATATGCCACTCTCAATCCCTACCCACACTACTGCTTTCTTTAGGTTGAACAAATCCCTAAAGAAGACTGGACTGCTATAGAAGGCATAGCAACAGTGGAGTTCTTACCAGTCATATTGCTCTGAGAAGCTTCAATTAAATGGTGTCAGCTTCCTGCAGTCTTGGGAAATGGGGCAAGAAGACAAAGGAACAAGATGAGGCTGTCTACCAGCCCTCAGAAACCACTTCCCTTAGGGACGGTTGGGAAAGACTGCTCCTGTTGCAGAAAGGCTTCAGAGCAGTTTTTAGGCCTAAAGCTTTTCTACCCAAAGAATGCTGAGTAAATATAGGATTTTGAAATAGAGTAGATGAACATATCTTATTATGGCACATGATAAATTTTAATTTTGAGCTTATCAAAGTGATATTTCTGGTTTAACATACCTTTGATCTATAGCTTGCTGTTCTCGAAGCTGAATAAGAGATAATTCAATTTCATTTTCTTTTCTCTTCAACTGAGTCTTCAGAATCTCTGCCAACTGCTCCAACTCTTCAATCTGGCCTCTCTGTGACTGAATGACATTTTCTCTGAAATAGTTTAAAATAAGAATTTGCAGTTTGCCAGGCGTGGTGGCGCACGCCTTTAATCCTAGCACTTGGGAGGCAGAGGCAGGTGGATCTCTAAGAGTTCAATGCCAGCCTGGTCTACAGAGCGAGTTCTGGGACAGCTGGGGCTATAGGGAGACCCTGTATTGAAAAGACCAACAACAACAACAACAAAAAAAAAAAAAAAAAAAAAAAAAAAAAAAAAAAAAAAAAAAAAAAAAAAANAAAAAAAAAAAAAAAAAAAAAAAAAAAAAAAAAAAAAAAAAAAAAAAAAGAATTTGCAGTTCAAGGAGAAATTTGTAGTATTTAAGATCAGTGCTAAGATAGCTCATCATTATAATACAGAGCAAGTAAACGTTAAAAATTTGGGCCTAATTGCTACTGTATATATAGTAGCAGATTAGAAGTGATGCTTTGGAAATACATTGGGAATAATTCAAGATACTGCTTTTTAGAAGGCAATGGACTGATGTTGGTTCAAAATAATTAGGTATGTACTGTCTATTCAACAATCTGGTCTTCAGATAATTTATGTGTCTTATACTTTGAAGTGTGTGCAGCTGCCATATCACCCAAATTAATACTTCAGAGAGAGTGAACACGAGATGTGCCAAACTCTACTAGTGGTCTCCAGCATGCATTTATCTTTCCCTTGTCTGGCAGCATCCCAATGCAGCATGCCTCAGGAAACTGCTATGAACTCTGGCTTTTCAGCTAAGTAGCTGGGAACAAGAAAAACATCCAGACTTTAATTTTTTTCACAAGCTGATTATTAGTATGATATTGAAGGAAATATTTTAAGGCCATATCACATTGTTCTTAAGCAGTATTCTAAGATATGGTATTCTTGGTGTAATGCTTATTTTCTTTATTCAATGTTCTGATGCTCTAGGTAAGACCTATAGATGAGGTTCATCTACGTGACTCACAGACACTGAAACTACAACCATGAGGCATGATTAACTGGAAAAGAAAGTTCAATGTGGCAGAAACAACTTCTGTGAAACCATCACACAATGGAGTGCAAATTCTACACAATCACAGGGAGGCAAAAGTTGAAATCCACATGTACTCAATAACTCTGAACTTTTAAGTCATTTCTCTCAATTCTTCCTGTTCCTTCTCCTCTTCACAAACAGGGTCAACTGATTCAGTCTCTAAAAAAATTACCTGTGATTTTATGGGAATGAAAATGTTGCCTTTAAAGCTGAGACTAATTCTAAGTGATTAGAATTCATCCCATTCCTTTGGCGGTAAAGTTAAAATAAAGAGGACTAGTCTATAAATCCTGCCATCAATGTAGGTGGATAAGCTGTTCAGTCCTTTATTTTACTGAATCCTAGCTGTATTTTAGTTATTTATACATACCAAAATTTTGTTTACAATAAAGGAAAGGGAAGGATCAAAATAAGACAGCATCAATAAACAAAGTTCTAAAATGTCAACGAAAAAGAACACATACAAATTTCTTATTTCTCCCTTGGCTTCTTCAAGCAAATTACTGCCATATTTTGTAAGCCTGGGTTGTACAATTTCTGCTTCATCTACATCTTGGAATCTTATACCTAAAAATAAAGTAGCAAAATATAAAGTTAGAAAAGAAAGAACTCTGATTTGCTGTAATATTTCTAATATAACAAAACCCACAGAAAGTACTAAGACATGCACGGTACAGTTCCATGGTATAGAGTGTTAGAAATGCAGCCTGAGAAATGTCAGATATCAGGTATCAGTGGTAAATAAGGGAAGCAACAGTGATGCCCACCCAATGCATTCTACTATGGGAACCAAAGCATCTAGAAATAACCTGATTAATTTTATGATTTGTAACTCTTACCATAATTTTTCAAAGAAACAGTTTTTATTACAAGTATTTATAAGGAAAACTAAAATATGAAAGAAAAAGTTTTTTAAATTTTACTTTTTTCAGTATTTTTCTTTTACATTTGTGTGTGTGTGTGTGTGTGTGTGTGTGTGTGTGTGTGTATGTATTTGGGTGTATGTAACACAGCAATATATGTGGAGGATAGATGACAACTTGTGAGAATACATTCTCCGTGGGTCTCAGGGATTGAACTCAGGTCATCAGGCTTGGTGGCAAGTACCTTTACCCACTAAGGCATCTCATCAGCCCTTTTACAGTATTTTTATAATGGTATTCTTCTATTTATTAATGTATATCACTTTATCCTACATGTTTAAATGATGTTACCCTTTTTGATTATTCAACCTCAATAGGAATATCTGTATTTACACATACACACACACACACACACACACACACACACACACACAGGCAAACCAACAAAAACTCAACAAACAAACCATGATTTGAGAGTGAATTGTCACTAGGAGTCCTTGAAATAAAGCAATTTCTTGCAGTACTTAAAGCATAAATCTTTCCAATAAAAAGAGTTATATGTGGTATGTGTGGTGGCACACATCTGTAGTCTCAGAGACTTGGGAATCTAAAGCAGGAAGACACTGCTGAGTCCACAAATTTGAGACTAGCCTGGGCAACATAGGGAGAGAATGCTCTTAAAGGAGAAAAACAGGAAAAGAAAAATAAGCAGCTTTAGAAGGATAGTACAGTTGTTGAAAATTTGTTGTACTTTTAATTACATATTCTACTTTGTATTTTTAGAATAAATTATTAATGTAAATTATGACAAATAATATAGACCTTTAAATGGAGAATAGTCCAAGATATAAGGCATAGAGTAATTTTTTTTTCTCTACAAAAGTTTTTGTTTTATTTATTTATTTATTTATTTATTTATTTATTTTTGGTCTTTTTGAGATAGGGTCTCCCTGTAGCCCCAGCTGTCCTGGAACTCACTCTGTAGACCAGGCTGGCCTTGAACTCACAAAGATCCGCCTGCCTCTGCCTCCCAAGTGCTAGGACTAAAGGCGTGCGCCTCCACG
Source organism: Rhizomys pruinosus (assembly GCA_009823505.1). Lineage (NCBI taxonomy): Eukaryota > Metazoa > Chordata > Mammalia > Rodentia > Spalacidae > Rhizomys > Rhizomys pruinosus. Next base: position 3,563,856 of record VZQC01007915.1, read on the forward strand.
CCCGGCTTATTTATTTATTTTTAAGGCAGGGACTCCCTGTAGCCCCAGCTGGCCTGGAACTCACTTTGCAGACCAGGCTGGCCTTGAACTCACAGAGCTCTGCCTGCCTCTGCCTCTTTAAAAAATTTTTTTTTTAATTTTATTTATTTTTGAATGTGTATGAATGTACTGTCTGCATATAGGTTTGTGCACCTATGTTGTGCAATGCCACGGAGGTCAGAAGAGGGTGTCGGATTCCCCTGGAACTGGAGTTAAAGATGGTTATCAGCCGCCATGTGGGTGCTGGGGACCGAACCCATGTCCTCTGCAGAAGTAGTCAGCATTCTTAACCGCTAGGCCATGTCTCCAGCACCTGCTTCTGCCTCTTAAGTGCTGGGATTAAAGGCATGTGCCATTATGCCTGGCAAGTTTTATTACTTTTAAGTTGACAGATGAAACTGTGTTTAACACATATAACAAGTTTGGAGTGTATATATGCACTGTTAAGAATGAGAATTTTAATTACAATAATGAAACAATTGTTTGTTTTTCTGATGTCATCTAGTGCTATAACCTACGTTAAAAAAATAGGGCTTTGCCTACAACACTTACATAGTTTATTGTGTTAGAATTGGCCAGTTAATAGTACTTGGGCCATAATGCTGTTTATTAAGCTTTTCCTACCCAGTCAGGGGAAAAGTCAACATTAATAGATTTTGAAATTTGGCCACACGGGGATTTGCTAATGGTCACTACTTATTTTCTTTTTGTTTTTTTGAGCTGATTTTGTGATGTGGCCCAGGTTGACTTCAGCTCCTGATCCTTTTGCCTTAGCCTCTTGAGTGATAGGTACTGGATTAAAAGCCTGCTGTGACCATGCCCAGCATTAATGGTTACATTTTATTTTATTTTATTTTTAATTTTATTTATTTTTGTATGTGTATGAATGTACTGTCTGCATGCAGGTTTGTGCGCCTGTGTCGTGCAATGCCGTGGAGGTCAGAAGAGGGCGACAGATTCCCCTGGAACTGGAGTTAAGGACGGTTCTCAGCTGCCATATGGTGCTAGGGATCGAACCCTGGTCCTCTGCAAGAGCAGTCAGAGCTCTTAACCACTAGGCCATCTCGCCAGCCCTGTCCCTGGTTATATTTTAAAAGCATACCTAAACATTTTTGTTTCAGTGGTTCCTCACAATAAGAACTGTGTCTAACAGAATGTCAATTACATTTGAGTCATTGCTGTCCATCATTTATCCAAGGTGTGAACAGAGAAACATGGTAACCCCATAGCAGCATTGGGGCAGGGCTTCCCATGGCTAAAGAAAGTCAGGGTCCTTAGCACCCTTGGCCCAAGGCAGTCCTGACTCTGGCCCATGTACCAGTCTCAAAAACCATCTTAAAGAGTGTATGAAGATTATTAATTAGAGTAATTTTAGTTTACTCAAAAAGTGATGAAAAAGTATTCATCACCACTTAACATATTGTGACTCATGTCATAAATCACCAAGAGAATACAAATACAAGGAAAAAGTTAAGCTTTCTAGGTTCCATTTTAAAGAATATTTTATTTATTATTTTTATGTGTTTGAGTATATTGCCTGTATGTGTGTAAGTGAATCTGTGTCATGCAATGCCTGCAAAAGTCAGAAGACAGCACTGGATTCCGCCAGAACTGGAGTTATACACAGTTCTTATGCACCATGTGAGTTCTGGGAATTGAACCCAGGTCTTCCCAAGAGCAGCTAGTGTTCCTAACTGTTAAGCCATCTCTCCAGCCCCCTCTAGGTTCTATTTTTAAAGACTGATATTCTGTGACTCATTTTGAAAATAAAAATTTAACCGCTGGAGAGATGGCTCAGCAGTTAAGAGCACTGACTGACCTATTAGAGAACCCAGTTTCAATTTTCCAACACCCACATGGTGGCTAAGAACCAACCTTAACTCCAGTATCAGGTGATCTAACACCCTCTTCTGACCTCTGCTGCAATGCTTAAGTGGGTGCACTCACATTCAGGTGATCTAGTGCCCTCTTCTGACCTCCACTGCAATGCCTAACATGCGTGCACTCACATTCAGGGAATGTACTCAGAGACAAAATAAAAAATAATAAATATTTTTTAAAAAGAAAATAAAAATTTTATTTTTTAGTAGAGGGGAAACTATGCCAATCTCTTTGATTTAGATACTAACTTAGCTCTCCATTTCAGTCTACAATTTGGGCATTATTTTATTTAGAGTAAGAGACTTGGCAAACCATATATATCATCTTGCCCATTTCTATTTCCAGATGACAAAACCAAGGTTGAGAGAGGATGGGACTCTTTAAAGGGAAAACATCAGTGCGGAGCTCTCCTAGCCTGGCCTCTTATCTAACCTGGTATTATCCTTCCATTTTAGAGATGAGGAAAATGATGCTGTGAGGACAAGTGCTCACTTCCAAATAAAAGAATAATTAATGGCAAAATGTGTTTTTTGATTTATAATTCACTGTGCTTACTTTGATTATATTCATTTTACTGCAATCTCACATAGCTGGACTAGTTGAGCCCTTTCATCTGCAGCTGCCTTCTGCCTGTGTGGAGGTCTTACTAACTTCAAAGGGAGTCTATCTAGGAAAGAGATAGTGTTCACGTTTTTCCTCCCCTTCTGTTCATGTTTCCCTTTCCTTCAATGGACTGCAACTACAGTTTTACATGAGTTTTTATATTACAAAAGATGTGGGATATTTATATATGGCACACACCTAACAGAAATCAATTATACCTAATACTTTATTTCCTTCTTTAGTAGTTGCAATTTTGTAAAGTTAGTTAAAATATTTACTTGGTATTAGTTTCATTATAAGTTTGTCTGAGGGTGAAGAAAATTTAGACTTGATATTGAGTCTGGTCCATGCAACTCAACTGCTTTGTAATCTAAGTATGTTTTACATTATTTTAAATCTTTATTTTTTTTTATTTTTTTATTTTATTTTATTTTATTTTTTTGTCTTTTCGAGACAGGGTCTCCCTGTATCCCCAGCTGTCCTGGAACTCACTCTGTAGACCAGGCTGGCCTTGAACTCACAAAGATCCGCCTGCCTCTGCCTCCCAAGTGCTAGGATTAAAGGCGTGTGCCACCACGCCCGGCTACATTATTCATTTTAAATGGAAGTACTTGATTGATCTAGTCATTTTAGGAAGAAGCCTTTAGGATAGCTTGCTTCAATACTTTCTACATGTAAAAACCCTAAAAAATCAACACAGGAGATTTCTCCAAGCTTACCAGTTACTAAGTGGGGAAACACGAATTAATATTCAACTCAACTTACATTCTTCTTAACTTTATACATGTCTATTATACCAGCATGGATACTTTAGAATTGTTAAACAGATTTAAGTGCTCTAGGGATTCTTTTTTTTTTTTTTTTTTTAATTTTTTTTATTTTTGAGACAGGGCCTCCCTATAGCCCCAGATAGCCTGGAACTCACTCTGTAGATCAGGCTAGGCTTGAACTCACAGAGATCTGCCTGCTTCTGCCTCCTAAGTGCTGGGATCAAGGGCGTGTACCACCATGCTCAGCTAAAGTACTATGTAGCCCAGGCTGGCCCAGAACTCCAGATGCCCCTGCCTCTGCCTCTTCAGCATATCCTACTGGTGTACGCCACTAAAATAATCTTCATTATCATAGTATGATCTTTCCAAAAGCAAGCAAAAAAACCTAAAACAAAACAGTTTTTAACCTCCTTTTGCAGACATGTTAAAAACATGAATGATAAGAAACAAAGATTTGCATGTCTGTGTAAAACAGTTTACCACTTAAGTTCAGCATTTGCTTTGTGTTGTTTTACCTTTCCTGGGGTATTCTTGTAAGCTTGCATTTTCACTGGCTTTTCTAAGGCCAGTGTTAATACGAGACTGAACACGGTTGAATGGAGTTTGCCTGTATCCCTGGATTTGAAGTTGCTGCTTGGCTGATATGAGTCTGTTTTTGAGGACTTCATTTTGTCTTTCAAGCTCATGAACTTTTTCTTGCAGCTGCTCAATCATTTCTTCCATTTCCACATCTCGTCCCAGCCGCTTGGGGCCGCCACCAACCTGCTCATATCTTTTCTTGTCATTAACTAGCCGTATTAACTTGGTGGCCATTCTAGGGAAATAATAAAAAGATGAAAAGGAATGTGAGAAGTCAGCATAAAATGCATTCTGTTGAAAGGAACATAATCACTGTGAAGACTTCAGTGCAGAACCTGAATAATAAATTTCAGGTTTTGATGTAACTATTACTGCCTGTGAAGAATCCTTTGATGATAATTGAAACCACTGGGCAACAATCTGCTTTATAGCACTGACAAATAACAGTTTCCTAAGGCTTATCATTTAGGGTTAGTAAAGAGAGGACACATATTTACTCCATATGTTCCAGAAATGCAATTTTTAACGCATGACCTTATATAGGAATGCTGTATGCACTTAAATGTAGTTACAGACTGTGGGTATAGTGGGTTATATTGGTAATCCATAGTGCGTTGAAACTTTTGAAAAGTGAACTAAGATTATGCAGATTTAGGTGGTATGGTATTTTAAGTTTCTGTAGGACAAAGACAGATTAAAAATATAAGTGTTAGAATTCACAGATGTGCACATATATCCAAAAGAAATTTCAAAAAACTAAAGTGGGACATTAAATGTTGGTTAGTGCTCAAGAAATGTTTGCATTTAATGTCAGAAAATAATTACATGCAAACGTGTAATTTTAATGATACTTAAAAATTTTGACATAAATTGTTCTTCTGATATCTCAAGAACTTATACTTTTGACTCTTTCAAGTTTTGATAAAAACTGGTCAGACAGGACAAAAGACAGAGTGGGCACATGGGGGTGATGTAATACACACGCATGGAAAGCATGCCTGACGGTGAAGGGAAAAATCTTGGCAGGACAAGAAAGAAAAGGTGGCTTTGATGAGAGACACAAGTTCAAGACTTAACAAAATTGGTCGCACATCTTCAATAGCTGATTCTAGTTTATAGTGAATCTATTTTTATAAAGGCCCAGACAGGAGATTGGAAATAAAAACACACTTCATTTTTCTTTAAATGGGGTTTGCTTTATTTTAGCATGGTTATAGACAGAAGCTTTTACTTAAGAGAACAAAAGTGAAATAAAAAAATCCTTAATAGTTTTGGGATGTTATAGAACAACTTTTTTTTTTTTTTTTCCCTAAGCAGAATCCTCTGTAAATGCAGTAGTAATACATGTCTATCTACACTTCTGGCTACTCTACAGCATGTGGCATCAGGGAGAGCTATGCATAACATAATCAGTTAAGATTGTTTCTCTTTCCCTTGGGGCACATCCATTAAGCATGCTTTATAAGGGATATTGGATAATAAAAACCAAGATCCAAGAGTACCACAAACATCCTAGTAAAATAATCAATGGATTACTTCCTTTTTATCTAATCCAGAAGATGATATATCATTGGTAAATCTGGTCAGGTATTACTGTCCAACAAAGCCACACTTTACCTTGCCCATTAATTAGTCTAGAGGCCTGAACCCCACATAGTGTCCTATCCATAAAAATAAGGTACTCATCCAAATGAGAAGTCACATAAATACTTGGATTTTTATTACAGGGAGACTGGGACTCAGAGATACAGATGACATTCAAAAGAAAGGTATAAATTTAATATGAAAAAGTAGTCATTATTTGAAGAATGATAAATGATTTTTTTTTTTTTTTGGTCTTTTTGAGACAGGGTCTTCCTGTAGCACCAGCTGTCCTTGAACTTACTCTGTAGACCAGGCTGGCTTTGAACTCACAAAGATCCGCCTGCCTCTGCCTCCCAAATGCTAGGATTAAAGGCGTGCACCACCACACCTGGCTTTTTTTTTTTTTT